>OY856415.1:507696299-508211299 GCA_963693085.1 Alisma plantago-aquatica
AGTGCATGTACTAGTAGGAAAGATAGTTGTTGACATTGCGACATTCATGTTAGGTAAACAAAAAAAAGTGAAAGTTGAAGAGAAATTTGTAACTGAGTATGACGTTACATAACAGAATCTAGAAGTATTATTTCCCTTAGAAAGTGGAATTTGATGCATTCAAATTTGTATTACAAAATGTCATCCTTGATTACATATGTTTTCTTTCCATTATAAATTATCTATTTTGATTACGGATATTTCTTTCTTATTAGAAAATGTCATCTTTTTTTACTTGTCATTGTAATTCACTATACGTTGTCAGAATGCCACTTGTTTACTTGCTTCTATTTCTAATAATTATTGTCTTTATAAGGATAAATGATATATTGTAATGAGAACAAAGAATCTGTAATGGAAATGAGAAATTTGAAACTATGAATTATGTTATGTAATACAATCTGGAAGTATCATTTCATTATTTTACAAAATGTCATTCTTGATTACATATGTTTCCTTTCCATTACAAATGATCTATTTTGTTTACAATTTTTCCTTCCCATTACGAATTCTCTGTTCTGATTACAAACAGTTCCTTCCTATTATGTAATGATATCTTTTTTTACTTTTTTTACAAGTCTTGTCCGATGCCGGAATATCACTCGTTTACTTGGTTCTGTCTCTTATATTTTTTAGATTATAAAATGTCAGTTCTAGTTACAATGCACTCTTTTGTATTACTTTTTCCTGTACATGTTACAGTTTCTCTTTGCTATTTACAATGTGTTATCTCTAATTACAGAGAGGTCTCTTGAACACAAAATACGTAGACACGATTTTGAAATACAAATAATAATTGTCTTATAAGGCACCCATTTTTGTCCATTGTGCAATGAGATTTATTCTCTTGGACAGTAGAATTTGATGTGTCCTTATTGTATTACAAAGTATCATCCCTAGTTACATTTGTTTGCTTACAATTATAAATTATTTGTTCTGATTACAAATCTTTCTTTCTTTTTATAGAATCTCATCCTTTTTTACTTGTTTTTATAAGTCAGTACACTTTTCCAGAATATCACTTGTTTACTTGTTTCTATTTCTTATAATTTTTTTCAACACCTTTTGGATCATCTTTGATATCATCAAACATCTATGTTTGTTACAGTTTTCTTCTATTATTCTAATTTTTCTTCACTCAACTCTCCTTACAAAATGTTACACATGGTTATATTTTTAATTTTTTCTAGCATATTACATTCTAGATTCTTGTATTACAAAATGTCTATTTTAGTTACAATGTGCTCTTCCGTATTACATTTTTTCTTTACGTGTTACAGTTTCTCTTTACTAGTTAAAATTGTTCTTTGCTATTTACATTATTTCTAATTATCTATTCTCATTATAAAATATTTCTTTTTATTATAAATTGTTTGTTTTTGTAGGCATATTCTTTCTGTGGGAATCAACATTTATGAAAATACATTTCACAATACAACTATGATATGGTTTTCTTTGGTGTGCAATAATATGTTGTAGAATTTAAACACTTTGTAAGGATAATTGATTAATTGTAATGAGAACAGAGCATCTGTAATAGAAAACAAAAATTTGTAACTAAGGATGATGTTACATAATACAATCTGGAAGTCTCATTTTATTTCCTGTGTGTTTGTTTATCACCATAAAAGGACACCACTATAATGGTTTTAGAAACATTATGTTAGCATGTGTATACTCCAAGATTGATATATGATCATCTAGAAAATTAGTTTCATTTCATCTATCTTTTACTTTGATGATCCGATTAAATATGATACGTGGTTTGGTGAGAAATATAATAAAAATATCATTACGTTTTTCTGTCCTTTTCAAGATATTAAAAGACCAATTTTACTCGATGTGCATGCATGACCATACGTGTCCAAGATATATTAGGATATCAGCTTCTATCTTTATAACTGGATCAGGCTTTGCACCGCTACTTCATGTATGTGTAATTGTTTATAATATAATTACTATACTGCCACCGCCACTCCATGCACGTTTATTAATTTACAGCATATTTACTGATATTGCCACTGCCTAATCCATGCACGTAAAACACTTACACACATATTGACAATTAGTGCCACCGCTCCCATATCAGCAAATCACAGCGTGAAATAACCACAGGTCCGAGTAACTTTGCTTATCTACCCGCGTGGGCAGTGAGTGAATACCCATATATATATATATATATACATATATATACGTATATATATACATATATACATATATATATACATATATATATAGCTATATATATATATACATATATATATAGATATATATACATACATGCATACCTATATATATATCTATATTTATATATAGATATACATACATATATATACATACATATATATATATATATATATATATATATAGAGAGAGAGAGAGAGACAGTCAGTCTAGAATACACTCAAGTGTATTCGGAGCAGAATACACTAAAGTAGTTTTTCATGATGTAATATTTTTTCAAAAATCTAATCCATTGATCTTCTTAGACATCTTGTCAATAGCTCATACGCAAAATTTGAGCACATTTGGACATTTATAGTTCATGTTATAAAGACCACAAAAATTATACATATTGCCATGGTCTAATGAGAAACTCTTCGTACATCGGGTCGATGGTTATTTCTGGCTGTCCGTCATAGATGTAAAGATTCACCGCCTCCAGATCGAGATGCTCTTCAAAGAGCTTGTTGAGAAAAAGATCGGTTGATCTGTTTACTACCAATCTAGTACTGGATCTGGATCTGTTAGGCCCCCGGGTGTTTTATGTGTTAGGTATCGGGGGGTCCTGTTCCTCCTGGTTACTTCCCGATAGCAGTGGGAATATCCCCGATCGGGGTATAACACCTTCGACCTCTAGGGTATTAGTGCCGCCGGTTGCGCATCTTCCCTTATGTGTTTTTGTTCTATGGTTCTTTGATTGTGACGATCCTCTCATGCCTCCATAATGGAACTCTATTCTCGTATTCTGGATAAAAAAATTTCCTGAGCTCGTGGAATTGATGCTTTGTTGTGCTTCTGCGTGATCAGATCTCTCTTGTTCAGGGCTTCTTGAGCATCTCCCCTGGATCTGCTCGTGCTGCATATTATGAAACTCTGTGTTCCTGTCTTCCAATGATCCCTCGGCCCCCGTGGGGACTGTGCCATCCACCTCTCTAGGATCACTTGCAGCCGCAGCCCCCCACTCTGCTTCCATGCCCTAGCTCCTACTTGGATCTCTACCTACGTATCTTTTATATTCCTCTCATTACTAAACATGACAATAAGATAAAACTAGTATTTGGCTATAACAAAAGAAATATATGACAAAAGCATACTCAAACAAAGATATTTATTAACAAAAGAGAACACATATTTTAAGCATATTTCCATCATATATCTTGTACATCTACCACTAAAGGGATACATGTTTTTAGGCCTTATGATCTCCTACCAAAGAGTTAGATCATGTATACAATGTGAGATCCTACTAAGGAGTTAGATCACTTCAATGCACTGTACTACCAAAGAGCTTAGTGCTATCATATGATGAATCAAATATCTTATGTTTCAGGTGTTCATAGCCATATATGTATGAATAACATCAAGAAACATATTATTCGAGAACAATCATTTCAATCAATACTATATGTCAAGTATTCTACTACGCATATAAAACAAGCATATTATATAATAAGGCAAGCAATAGGTAATGGCATACTTTGATCAAGATAAACTAATCATCACATTTGTGATGCCATCTATATCCTCATGCCAACTATATCTTGGTCAAACTCTTGGTTAAGACAAGATCACATATCACCACCAGGTTCTCATCATCTTAACCCAAGTTGTGTTCATTAGGGTTGACTTAGTTCACTAGGATATTCTTATCGTTACTTGCATTCTTATCTTGGACATAGGTTACTGGTCTCATATTGCATATTAAGCTGCATAATTTGATTATTTGATTTCATATACTTATGTGCACATATTAACCCTATGTTACATGCATTAACCTAAATTAGGGTTTTAAACCATGTATTAAGGGTCACGTTCTTATAATATGGATTTTGTGTATAAAACTAATCCCATATTTACATATTAGCTTCCAATTACACATATGAGCTTACATTATAATTTTCAGGGTCTCTTGAGCATTTTTGTAATTATTGCACATTAATTAAGGTTATTAGTCCTAATTAGTCACATTAAGTAAATTACACAATTTTGTGCATCAATATTATAATTACTGACCTCATATGGATTGTAAGTCACATTTAGGAGTTATTGGCACATTCTCATATTTTTATGCCATCATTTGATTTATATTATTCAGTAAACAAGTGCAACACATCTTACATGAAATTAGAAAAATTTAAGCATCAAACTACTAATATAATTATTTCATATTGTCTACTCATTTTTCTAAACATTTTGGTATCTTGTTTGTAATTTTCTGATAAGAGGGCTATTTACTATGAATTATCGAAGATTGCATAATTACTGGTATTTTTGTTACCTTTGGATAACTTGCCATGTGTCCATAAGGATGAGCAGTTCCTTGATCTTCTGCTAGGCAGGGACTTGCGGTGGGCAAGCCTGTTCTCTAAACTAGACTGAGTTTGATCTTTGATCGGGCAGTTCAGGGTTCTCGTTCCTCCTGTTCAACATGTTTTGTTAGCATGTCTTGGGGTAGAGCCGCCTCCGACACTAGGGTTCTTTTCTGATGAGCTATCAGTAATTTGTAAGTGCCCATAGCCATCTCCTCTAGTAAATTGGGGTTGATCTAATACCAAGGCCACCTCAAGAGTCCATGGGAATGATGGGTTTGGACTCCCCTAAACTCATATATGCTATTGACTTCTTCATCTTCTTCAAAAGCCCCTTCTATTTGTTCTCCCTTCTTCCAGCTACTTCCTCTAAAATGCAATGGAGATCTTGCGAGGATGGATAGCTCGTTCTGTTAGTACACTAAATTAAAGATGATGACTGAATATTTGAGGTAATCCTTACGATGAGTAGAACGCATCTGTTCAGTCAACCTCGTTCATACCCATCTCAATCATGGCGTGGGATCATGGGGAAGTGACTCAACTGGCTCCCCTCCCTTGTTCTAACTGCAAGGTAGGGGATAATTGGTTGTCGTATGATCTTTTAGATCTAAGGATGGATAAGATCCCACACATCCAATCTGTGGCTCAGTCAGGTCTAGGGCGGGTGACATTGATTAAATCTACGACTTAGGTCTATTAATCCTCAATAATAGCATCATTTCCCAAATTTCAAACCTTAATAACTCCCTCTCGGATACTCTAGTTGCCACCAAATTTTGACTATATCTCTATCATCATTCACGATACATTATAATAAAAGTTGGTGACAAAACTCAACTATTTGACTTGTCAACTAAATTCCTCAAAGGATATTAAATATAGGGATCTTAATCGTGATATAAATATCATTTGACATCCAAACATTGAAAAAACACTTGAGATTCTCAAACAACTCACATTCTTGACTTCACTTATGTCACTAGACATTTAAGGATTCCAAAATTCTACTCCATCACATTAAATCTATTACTTGGTTGTATAAGGGTTCGCAAAACACACACAAATCCAAAGTTTCTCTATCACTGGAGGACGTGTCACTTATGCACAATTCCTATTTTCACTTCCTGATATTAGGTGGCATTCCTTTTTACATGTTCATTATGAAGTTACTAGTCACTTGCCTTGATCATATTTCATGCATGTGGCTAACCAATAGCAAGTAGAGAACTTTTTAAACCCTTTCTAAGTTGTTTTTTTTGTTATGGAAATATTCATTCACCATTTCTCAAGGTTGGACTAGTTTTACATGTACATAAGATAACATGGTAGTGTTAAAAAAGCTTTTTTGAGTGGCACATTAGCCATATATCACAGTCCAAGTGGGGCTCTGTTTCACCCAAAACTTGAGGGGGTGCCACGCTTAATCTCTATGAACTCACTCAAACTTGTGAGCATTATATGTAATAGATACCACCACTTCCTCTCTTTGGCTAGGAACCTCAGATTTACCTCCTTAGCATTGGTCATCTAAACTACATGGCTTTTCCACCAAGTGCTTACCAAGCCAAAATATTATATGGCATTTTCTCCTCAACTTCCTCTTCCACGTAAACAACCCTTAGAGTCCTACACAAGGAACTACCAATCTGAGTATGAGGCTTTACAACATATTAAAGTTTTGTACCTCTCTAGGATCTTAGGACTCTCTTTCCCTCACATATATGGTAGGTACTCAAATCATCTACACATATATGCAAGAAGCCTCTTTCTCCATCTCTATGGTTCAGTCCTTCTCATAGCATCCATGGTACAACAACCCTCTAGGGATCATGCATGTATCAACTCAACTCATCCACTCAGGCCAGTCTAGCTTAGGACATACCATTCAAATATCTCTAATAATTCCTCATATCTTGGAGTCTAGGTTCCTAACCTTCTAATTTTGGGTCCCACTCTCTTAGTATTCAAATTATCACTGGTCCTCACCATAGGGGGTTCCCTTTTGTAGAAGAGTTTGAGGCTCTCGTCGATTCACATCCTATCTTTAGATAATTAATAAGGAGAACATATACTTCCATCCTCTAATCCTATGTCCAACTCTCAATTCCACTGAGGTTACCATAAACTATATCATCTCATTATGTGATACTAATCTCCATGTACATTCCATCTAGTATGCCTATCTCATAATCCAACAAGCATAAACCCCTTTGGCTTAGAACTAATCCCTTTTCTAGTCTTTATGTCACTTGCTCTCACGTAGATGCATGTCTACCTCCTACTTGTATCTATGTTGGGACACACTTCCTAATAGGGTTCCTACTAGAATGAAGTTTGACTTTTGGTCATAACCTGATCTTAGGGTTTAAGTCCCTCATAGCTCCGTTCTCCACTCTTGAGTTGATCCACCTTAGGTCAGGACACCAATCCTAAAAGCTTCACTAAAGGGTTTCATATTTTCCTTGTAACGTACTCACTTATTTCCCATTCTTTGCATGCACGTTCGACCCGCACCTGTATTTTGCATGCTTTACTCGACATACCTATATGCAAGGATTAACTCCTTGCATTTTCTCTTTCCTGTTTCCATTTCTTTAGGATTTAAGATTTAGGTATAGAAATCATACCCCAACACATTTAGCGTTTTCTTAAACACTATAAAATTATGTCCATGACATTGTTGACATGCATTTTATTATTTGGTGGAGGCTGCCTTAATCCTTAATTCTTATAACCTAGTACTCAGAAAGGGATACTGAGAGAAGTTATTACTATCTATAGTTTAGTGGGTGAAGGGGTAGAGAAGTGATGAAAGTAGAATACAAATCCTAGAGGTATTTTATTTAGAATGAAATCCTCTAATTTTAGTTAGGTCAGATGCACAGTCTTGGGAGTCCTCATAAGCCGACTAGCAGTGTGGAAGAAAATCTTGTCATCCCCTGGGTAATGGTCCTTTCTAGACAACATCGACTTTGAAAAACACTCTCATAATTCCCTTTGGGAACTACTAAAATCTTAAAAATTTAATTATTATTAGAGGTAACATGGTAAACTGGCTCTAATACCAAATGTAACGACCCCCCCCATTATACCCTACTCAGGTTGATCGAGAGAGCAAGGGCCATTATCTTCTATACAGGACTGATGGTTAGAAAATAACCAGAAATAGTTTATAAATTTCACTAAATCAAAAGAAGTACTTTCATGTTAGGTCTTCTTTTGTTTCTTTGTTATATGGCAGCAAGTGCGAAGGTGATCCCTTCTTCGGTCACTGGTTTGGAGCATATACTCTATATCAGATATTATCTCAGGTTGAAGGAATCTCTCATAAAAAGCTATTTTGGTCAGCAATATAGAAGAAAGATCAATACATCATTGTTCTTATCATGTTCCAATATGAGTTTCTGGTTATTGTATCTGGTCTTTACATGTAGATGTCGTATGGCTTTAATGTAATGAATGTGGTGTCTTTAAAAAAAATCAAAAGAAGTACAAGACAACTTCACATAAAGGAATAACATAATATGATTTTCTAGAGTTTGCAGCATGAAATTAAAGATGAACTAACTATAACCTCTATGATTATAGTAACATTTTTTCTTGTTGGTGTCTTCTTTCTCAGATGTCTGTTTTCATCATACTTGTAGAATAATAACAAATTATCCAAAAATAATGACAAACAAAACATTCGGTTAGTATATCAAGTTATGCTGGTATGTGGGAGAACCAAAAGATTGCATCTCATTGTAACAAAATAATCACAACAATTATTGTTGCTAAATGAAAATTAACATTTTCTTCGTAACTCATCAACCTTTTTTTACTCAACCTAGTATACCCTTTTTTGGGGTTTTTTCCCTGCATTGCACTATAGGCCACCTATCAATCGGAGCTAGGTGCCATGTTGGTCTTCCCAATCTGGAGCTTGACCTCATGTGACCTTCCCAATCTGGGGCCTGGTCTGACCTTCCCAATCAGGGGCTTGATATTTAGTCATCATCATGACTATCTCTTTTCTTACCATTTTCAAACTTCCAGAGTAGGTATGCAGGGTTTGAGCAAGTAACAAGCATATAATGTAATAGCCATAGTGACTTTCTAGATTGTAGGAATTAAAATATCAAGTGAGCATTTATTTCCAATCCATGCAGAAAAACTCCAAGCAAGCCACGTGAAACTAAAGTGATTATTCTTTCTGGTAGACACATACCTGTTTTAGAAGTAACCTGATATCCAAACAAGATTAATCATAAATAACCAAACAAGCAACCAAACAATTATTCTAAAAGTTAAAGAATAACACCCATGTATCATTATTCTATCCAAATTTTATCATCAAGACTGACTTGGGTTCCAACTTAGGGTTTCATTAGGGGTTTTCCTTCCTAAACCCTAATTATCAATTTTCATGTCCTTTGGGTTGAAAAACCCTAATCTTATCATTAAGTACTTATAGTGTCATTGATACCCTAATTCATCAAATTATGGGTTGTTGAGTTCACATAAGTTCCAAGTTTCTCTTTTTATCCATAAAGGATCAATCATTCATTATCAATATCAATTGGACTCATTATCATAATCAGAACCTAAAACTTAGGGTTCTTATACATTTAAAACATTAAAGATGCTAACTTTAGGTACTTTTCAAACTAGGAGCAGATTTAGGCAGTTCAAATATTTTTTCCTTATTTTTTTGAGAAAAAAATCATATATTGCTTGTCTCAATTAGAGTAACAATAGTTATCTACAACATTCCCAAGTTAATTATTTTATTAACCAATCAGAGAAGGTCGCATTAGCACTAATCAACTTATACATTTTTTATGATGGTCTTGGCCCTGGCTAATGAGAATTTGTCATGTCAGTGAATACTCTGCGAGTCCGACGCTCCTTCATGCCCTCACACCATTGTTGAATGCAGTAGCTGCATGGCCAACCAAAGGATTGACCCTGGCTCCTAAGGCTGGAAAGCCAATATTGAGGGACTAGTTATGTCCTCCTCCCTCGACCAAACTTAGAGAATTAAACATGATCCTGAGAGGAGGTCAGAGGGTGATGGCAAGGTCGAGTTTTACAGCATCATGACTAGAGTTATGGAAATGAAGTTCTACCTTAATTCTTGATGATAGATTGGTTGAAGAAGCTTGATAGGATCCTAGTGATCACAAGTCACCACTCGCACCACAAGACGGAGGTTTGTAGGTAGTCCTCCCACTAGAATTTTGGTCCTATAGAGCCTCAGTATAGTCTTGAAGTTCCTTACCTCCTTCTTGTAGTGGGACCTCTTTGTTGACCCCCTGCAAAGTTCTGGGCAGGAGCAACTGCGTTGTTATGCCCAAGAACAAGGTTGGACACTTGTCATCATTGGAAGGGACAATGATAGGGTGGCAAGGAACATGGAATCTAGAGGGGGAATAGTATGAGGAGGAGTGTTCCTAGGATCATGTATATGCTCTGTGTGGATTTATATAGCTAATAAAAACAAAGATCTAGGGGGTTTCGATTGAGCACTAGAATCCTTTTGAAAAAAGGAAATTAGGCGTTTCTCCAAAATGGCAAGGTAACTTCCAAATCGTGGCTTGTTATGTTTGTCTAATCCTCCCAAAAACAAAGGGTAATGGATTGGGGAAAAAGGTGGAGAGGGAAGAGAGAGAGGAGGCATGAGAACCTTAGGTCCATGTTCCTGGACTTTCTCAATCTATCACTAGGCGGGGGATGACTTCCCTTTCATTAGATCTATTGATCCAAGGTTCACTAATCACATGGCAAAACAACTGGATGGGGCTTGGTTTCCCATTTAAATCATGACACATTGATAGATATTCCCAATCCCTTACACTTTATGGAAAATAATAAATTCAATATCTGTCTCTTCATTGATCGTTTTAATTACAAATTTTAAGGGAAACTCCACAATTATAATATCTAACTATGGACAAGGTTTGAGACTAAAATTGAAAACAAAAGTTGCTTTTCTTGATATGAAAGTATTCCCTTTATAAGGCATACTTCAAGCATTAAATCACATCCTTTGCTCTTTCTTTATTTTCTATTCTCTTTATTTGATTATTTTTCTTATTAGAAACTATGGGAGATTGAAATCCAATTACTAGTGGTCATCCATACCACTTTCTAGGATATTGTACGCAATTCTCACAAGCACACATAGTTATTATCTTTTTTCTTTTTCTTTTTTATTATTAATACATTTTCTTGTCTTCATTTTCCCTTTTACCCATCATTGGATTAACATCATAGTATAAATCATGAAATCAACATCCAAGGGAAATTTGCAAGGGAAACCTTTCTTTTAAAACAATACACACATTGAATATGTCCCATCATTCAAATAATTGCGATTCGATTAAAAAAATACAAGTCAAATTGAGGTTATAACAAGTTCCTAGTGGTTCGTTTGGACCACTATAGAGGCAAGGAGGCTGCTTCCACTAGCTAAGAGGATGAAGTCAACTACCTTCTGGGGTGATCAACTAGGAGGTCGCTGTCGATGTCGTCCAGGTGAAACTTGAAGAAAGGAGCACGTTGTAGCAAGGCATAGTCATTGCACTTTCTCCAGGACTAGGTATAAACTTAGGAATCATCCTTCCCATTACATAGTTGTTGATGTGATCTACTATTTCAGAGGGAATATGGCAAGTTAAATTATTTTTCTAATGTCTTATCTGATTCTATATCTCCCAACAGTGGTATCACATACACATCAATTTACTATGCTTTGGGATATAATCAATATGATTATATTTCTATTGTACCATTTATTTATTGAATACGATGTAAATGCTTAAAAGGATTAATGTGCAAATCCAACTAATTACCACATACAATCCCCACTAATATATATTTGAAATGATATATATTTTGAATTTACATGTGTCACCTTAAAATCTATTTTATGGTGGATGTTTGGCATGGTTATTTCCAATAACCCCTAGATCATTGTGTTTGGTAGGTTGGTAGTTATTCTTGTTATATCTTAGTTTGCATATCGAGCCTCAATCTTCTCTTCCATATAAAATTATTAGTTCTCTCCTTCCTATGTTGCCCTCGAATGTAATTTAAGATTCTCCTATTACCATGTAATATGTAAAATAGGGTTAGGATAATTTTAATTCTTCTTATGGTAAAGAAGGTGCTCAACACCAAACAAACTACTCATTGCACAAGACAAACTGATCGACTGGAGGACCCAGGAGGCCGAACAATAGGAGGAGTCGAACCAAACAAATGGGGACTCAACCGAGAGATTGGAGGTATCCAGAAGTTGTTTGGATAAAAAACCAATCAACCAAACAAGAGGCAAGCAGACTGATTCAAGTGTTGATCTAATTGATTTAGATTGGTTCAAGAAAGATATTCATCAACAATAGGTTGTTGCATATGATGTAGACCTTAGGTGGTAGTTATTACTTGTAGATCTTTGGAAAAACAATAGATATGGCCATATCCATTGCTCATGTTTTATAATTTCATGGTTTTGTTTGTGGGATATAGAACGTATATGATACATGCTATAAGTATGTGGTGATATGATATGTATATGTATATAAATATTAAATCCCTCAATATCATATTAAGTCTTAGATGCTTTCCAAGGAACAAACATGAATTGATAAGTGAGGGTTATCAATTTGAACAAAATAGTGGGAGTGATAATTAATGAAAGGCATAATTAAATATCAATGCATTTTATTATAATCAAGTCAAATCAAAAGTGTTTTGACAAACTATAATTTTTATCTTGTAGAATCAAGTGACAACATATAACACGTTTTACTTGTGATTGGTCCTTGAGAAGGACAAGCTGAATGGAAATAATTTCCATGTCTGGTTTAGGATGTTGAGAACTATTCATACAAAAGAGAAAAAACTCTATGTCCTGAAAACACCAAATCCAATGAAGCTACTCCCACTGTGCCTAAGGCTAACATGGATGTTTATAAGAAGCACTCTAAAGATGTCATGGATGTCAAATGCCTGATGTTATGCTCAATGAACTACGAGTTGCAAAGACAACATGAGAACATGGATGTTATTGAGATGGTCACACATCTTAAGAATGTGTGCCAAGATCAGGCAAGACAAGAGAGATATAGTGCCTTCAAGGCATTGTTAAGTGCAACATGACAGAAGGATATCCAATACATCCCCATGTCCTCAAGCTTTTGGTACGTGGAGAACCTTGCTAGACTGGGATTTACCTTGGGCTAAGAGTTGGCTATATATGTGATTCTGCAGTCATTTCCAGAGTCATATAGCCAGTTTTTCATGAACTACAACATCAACAATTTTGATAAGACATTGTCAGAGTTGTTTGGCATGTTGAGAATTGTTGAGGCACAAATGAAGAAGGACAAACCCAAATCCCTGATGATCAACAAAGGAAAGGGGAAATCCAAAGTTGTTCCCCTAATATATCAATTCGACTTTACTTTGCTGATCATCATCACAGATTTGGGTTTTTCCTTCGTCATTTACGCTTCAATAGTCCTCAACATACCAAGAAATTTTTCCAAAAACTTGTCAAAATTGTTCATGTTGTAGTCCATGACAAACATGATATATAACTTTGGTACTTATTGCGGAATCACATCTTTTGCCAACTTTTGACCCAAGGGAAATCCCATTCTAGTAAGGTTCTCCATATACATTGAGCACATGGGGAACTACTAGATCTTCTTCTGCCATGTTCCACTTGAACAACACCTTGGAGATATCATATCTCTCATGTCTTGCCTTACCTTGGTATATGTTATTAAGATCTGTGACCATATCAATAACATCCATGTTCTCATGTTATCTCTACAACTCATAAATCATTGAGCATATCATCAATCACTTGACATTCACAACATCTTTAGAGTGCTTCTTGTAAGCATCCATGTCAACCTTAGGCATCGTGAGAGAGCTCAGGTGTTTCAAGGACATGGAGCTTGCACTCTTGTGTGAGAACTATTCTCAATGTCCTGAAACAATCATGGAAATTATTCCTACTCAACTTGTCCTTCTTAGGGACCGATGCTAAGGAAAGCATGGTATTTGTCATCATTTGGTTCTACAAGAGAAAATTTATAGTTTGTCAGAACACTTTTCATTTGATTTGATAAAATTTAATGATTTTAGTTAGGCCTTTAACTAATTATCACTCCCACATTTTTTTATCAAATTGATAATAGTCACTTTTCAATTTGGAAGATTGCATCATACAATCTTCTAGTGATCCAAGATCCATATTTCATCAAGTCATAAGTTAGCTTTGGCCGATAGCTTACAACTTGACTATTTAGGTAGGCAAATTCTGCCAACTACTAAATACAACTCTTGGATAAATGGTGTCCATTAATATGTCACAATCCATACCCATGCTTCTAGGCACTTAATCTCATTAATATCACCTTGTTAAGCCTAACCCAAAAGCCAACATGATATTATATGGACCCTGCTTTGGTAGATCCACATATCTACCATCACACTTCCAAGAGTTGGACAGCACACCACACTTTCGTGTAACCTATGATTAGTTGGTCGAATTTTTCATTTGTTTTTCTTATGGAAAGCATCTAAGACATAATATTATATTAAGGGATTTAATATTTATATACATATACATATTCAATCACCACATATTTATTGTATGCATTGTAGACATGCTATATTCCACAAATGAAAACATGCAAATATAAAAAATGAATGATGGTTATGGTTGTATCTATTTTAAGTCATTGAAGCCATAAGGAGATACTACCATGTAAGGTCTATATCATATGCAACAACCTATTGTTGATGAAGATCTATGATTGAACCAATCTAGGTTAATCAACTCAAGTCTTGAACTGATCATCTCTCCTCCTGGCTGGTCGGTTGTCATTGGTCAAAATGACTTCTAGACACCTCTAGTTGCTTAGTTTGAACTTTGTTAATATAATCTTTGTTTTTTTATTGATTTATATTATTTTGACTCTTATTGGGACCAATTTGGCATGTGAACCAATCAGGGAAGGTGCCCCTGGTTGTCAAGTCAAGAATATGGGTCCTTGTTAATACTTTTATCTAATCTTGACCCTCAGATTTTGCCTCGTGGATTCATCACCTCCAATTCAATGACCACTGCCTCATCTTTTTCCTTTGTACATGCCACCAGAAAAAGGTCCGTAGACCACCACCTACCACATCTAGCCCTAATTTTACATGTAAAGCTTGTTCCCCAACTCATTTATCCTCTTCTCTTCACATACTGACCCCTAGATCCACTTTCACATTCATCATCTACCTCTGAAACCCTAAAAAACCTGGGATGCCTCCACTCATGGTGGGGTGGGACTTTGAGCTCCAATCCCTTTTAGACCTTCATTGTGTAGATCCTATTGTGTAGTTTGATGTGCTCATTCATTGTGTAGATCCTATTATGAAAAAATGGTATCCTTTTTATGTGTTTCACATGATTAATGTCCTATCTTGCACCCATTTGGTATTGTTACTTCAGATATAACTGTTACACTTCAAATCTATAACTTTTATCCTCATCTTGGAATGAATTAATAAATGGATCTCCTTGATGAACTTATGTTTACTTGTTTGACCTAAAATGCCTAATCTTGGATCCTTAATATATTTTATTATCATATGTTTACCCTACTTCAAAATCAGTAATCTTTTCTATGCCTTATGACTTGTTTGGCTAAGACATAATGTTTTGTCATGTAACACACTCATGTGCCCTATTGGTTACATATAACACCTATTGGGATCTAATTGTATATGTTTCTAGTTTGGACTCTAACCTTGCTAAGAACGTGCCCTAAGGTTAGACATGCATCTTAAGACTTGAAATCAGTAGATTTATCATTCTATGCATCCTAATTTGATCCACAGAATGCTTATATGACTTGGAAATATGACCCTATAGCATGAAATGGATAGAATATGAGTAATTTTCATCTTCTATGAACAAATCTTGATGATAATCAAAATATCATGCTTTTCCTATTACCAATTAAGAGTTTTTGTTATTATTTTCCATTTCGCTTTTTCTAAACTCAGGAGTTCTAGGGTTTTGACGGCTCTGCTAGGGTTTAATGCGCGGCGGTGGGTTCGGCGGCCGGGGAGGCCGGGGTGGTCGAGGATGTTTTGGCGGATCCCAACCACCGGAGACAGCGATGAGGGAGGAGGAACGACAGACGGAAGTGATGGAAGGTATGGAGGGGGCTACTGGTCTCGAGGAAGTCGAAGTCATCATGACTTTAGAGACTGTTGAGGCGACGTCTACCGAACTTGAGGGAGGAAAGGAAGGGCAGTCACTGGCCACCATCGTAAACGAACAAGACAAGTCGGTAGACTTGCACAATAATCCACTGGTGGAGTCTGTTCGGACGTGCAAGAAGCAATCTCAGCACGAGATTCTCAGAAGACTGGGAATTGCTTTGAACTTTAACGAACGTAGAAAGGAAGTAGCAAGTAACAAGGGATTTAGCGACGGAGGGGGACCCGGCGCACCGGCGATGGAAGAATTTCTGACATTACAAGGTGGGAAAGGCGGGGAAGCGTCGACAGGAGGAGTATCTCCAAGGAAAGTTGTGTCTTACAAAGACATCATAACTGACGGCGACAGAGGCGGCAAGCTGCCGTTTCTCAGTTTTGATGACCTGAACGCAAAACTTCTAAAGAAAGACATTAGAACCAGTACGATACAGGGAACACCGACGTTTGAAATCGAACATGAAAGGTTTGAAGCATTGATGAGGCCATGGATGGACGCGGTCGTGGTGAAGGTCATTGCTAGGAACATTGGATTCCTCACGCTGCAGGATAGAATCAAGGCCATGTGGAGGCCGGGTGGGGCTTTTAAGCTCATTGATCTGGAGAACAATTACTTCATCGTGCAATTGACGCGAGAAGACGACTATCTGACGGCTCTTACAGGAGGACCGTGGCCATTGATGGGGTCCTACCTCTGTGTACAACCATGGGACTGATCGTTTTCACCTTCATCAGCTAATCCAAAACACATGGTAGTGTGGATTAGGATCCTGCGATTGCCTATATTCCTTTACCAATCACAGTTCCTTGAGGAAGTCGGCGACACAATAGGAACAACAATCAAGGTGGATTCGAATACTGATCAGAGAAGGAGAGGGAAATTCGCAAGAATAGCAGTGAAGTTAGATACCAGCAAACCTTTGGTGCCAGAAATAATGGTTCAAGGGATGCGGTACAACATTGAATACAAGAACCTAACAAGCATCTGTATGTTCTGTGGGAAGATCGTTCATCTAGCGGAGGAATGTGTTGAATGCAAAAAGGCTATTGAAACCCAGACAAGTGCGGGGAAGCAACCAGATGGGGCGGAAGCATCGGTGAGGCCATTGGGTAATTTCTCGGAAAACCTACATGCACAACCATTCATCAGGCGGCCAAGGAAGGAACATGACATACAAGGGAGGAAAGGTGGCATTCCAACAACCAACAGGTTTGTGGATTTGGACGCTGAAGAGGAACAGTAGGAGGGCTCGAGGATGGAAGGTAATGTCGGTCTGAAACCAGGGATCGAATGGCGACAGTGGAAGGCAATGAACAAAAAGAAAAGAACGGTTGAGGAGGTCAACAGAAGGTACACCACCAAGACTCAGAATAAAGGGGAGCAGCTGCGAGCCGAAGGAATGGAGAAACAACATCGGGCGGTGGTTATCGAAGGCGAGAACACGGTGATCATCCCAGAAGGGGAGGCCGACCAACCGGAAGGGTTCACCTTTGTAATGGGAGGAACGGAGATGAGGAAGACAACTATGAGCAGCCCGAGTAAGTCGATGTCGTTTGGGGCATCAGTCGGGATTCAACTCAGGAATAGGAAGGTTATCAACTCGAAGGACCTATCGAGGAATGGACCACGGAAGAAGAACAAAAGGAACGACGAGGTATCGGAGGAAAGCTTACCGGGTTCAGAGGACCCGAGATCTACTGAAATGGTTACCCAATGAAGGTGGCCACCTGGAATGTCCAGGGTATCTGCGGGAAGGATACCTAAAACACAATACAAGATCTAACTTGGAACTACAAGATCGATGTTCTTGATGTACTGGAGACTAGAACTAGTGGACCGAGCGCATATAGGATTATGGATTCGTTGGGGTATGACAGATCTTACAGAGTCGAGGCGACAGGCTTCTCAGGAGGAATTTGGGTGCTATGGAAGAGTAGGATTGGGGTGATGGAGATCGTCGCTGGGCATAAGCAATTCATACACTGTCAAATTAATAAACATATGCGTTTAACTTTCGTGTATGCGAGCACAAAATAGGCAGGAAGACGATTGTTATGGGATCACTTACAAACGCTTGCAGAGACTTCACCGTCGCCTTGGTTGGTGGCGGGCGATTTCAATGCGGTTCTCCGAGCTGATGAAAAGGTGGGGGCGAGCCTGTCACGGCAAGCAGCTGCAGGGAATTTGCCCTGGGTCTCATGAATGCAGGTCTCGAGGAGTTGGGGGCATCAGGTCCATAAATGACCTTTAGAAGGGGGTGGTTGACGGAGAAATTAGATCGGGCAGTAGCAAACCAGGCATGGTTGGAAGTGTTTCCGGCAACTAAAGTTGATGTTCTTATGAGGATTAACTCGGATCATTCCCCGATCCTTATTACAACGGACGACAACACTAGGAGGTACGTGCCTCATCCAAAGACGAGCACCATCTGGTGTACGCATAAATCCTTCCTGTGCTTCCTGAAGGAGAATTGGGATACCACCCTACCCTATCATGAAGAAGTGGCAAAGATGATGAGAAGGTCTGTTGATTGGGACAGGGCCGAACGATGACAGCTCACGGAAAGGAAAAGAATACTGTTGAATGGGATAAACAAGCTTCAATCCGAGATTAGAGGGAGGTGGGATGAAAGGCATGACGAGCAAATAACTGAAATGCAGGTGGATTACAATGACATTCTCAACGCTGAATGCGAAGAATGGAGACAAAAGGTGCGCTGTGACTGGATGAAGGCAGGAGATGCCAATACCAAATATTTCCAATCATTGGTAAAACCTAAGCGACAGAGGAATAAGATAACGAGACTGAAGATGGACGACGGCGCCTGGAGGAAGATGAGACTGCAATCAAGACTATGGTGCGGAACTTCTTTATCAATCTCTTCAAGAGGAAGGAAAGGCGGAGAAGAACTGAAGCTATTGTTGCATATGCGGGTATCTTCCCGCGGCTCTTAGATGAGGAGACGACGCGCATGGGGCAACCACCAACCAGGGAGGAAATCAAAGCAGTGCTGATGAAGATGAATCCTGTAAAAGCTCCAGGACCCGACGGCGTGGATGCCGGTTTCCTTCAACGGAACTGGGATCAGCTGGGCGAGTCCATCAATCTAATGATCTTTAACAGTTTTGCAGGAGAATCGATTGCTGACAAATTAGCGAATGCTACGCTGGTCTTGATTCCCAAAACGCAGACTCTAGAAAACTATAGCCAGTTGCGACCAATTTCCCTGAATAACGTCGGACTCAAGCTGTTGTCCAAAATCATAGTGGAGAGAATCAAACCTTACCTGCCCGACTGGATTTCGCCCGCTCAAAGCAGCTTTGTACCGGGGAGGCGAATTACAGATAACATTATCTTGGTCCAGGAGCTTGTTCATTATATGAGAACCAGGTCGGGGAAAAATGATGACATGGCCATCAAAGTAGATCTCTCAAAGGCGTATGATTGCATGGAGTGGGAATTCATAGAAGATACGCTGCGCAAAACTGCTATCCCAGCGAATATGATCACTATCATCGTAAACATTATTAAGGCAGGGGAGATCTCGATCAATTGGAACGGCGAGAACCTCACACTGTTCAAGGCATCCAGGGGGGTGCGACAAGGTGACCCGCTATCCCCGTACATATTCGTTCTATGCCTGGATAGGCTAAGCCAAGCGATCGCAGCACATGAGCAGGAGGGAAGTTGGTTGCCTTTCAGAGCTTCACGGAGAGGCGTTGGGGTCTTTCACGTCTTCTTTGCGGACGACCTCATCCTGTTTGGAGAAGCAACACCTCAACAGGTCCACACCATGATGAAGGTATTGAAGAATTTTGAACGAGTTTCTGGACAGATGTTAGCCAAGGAGAAATCAGCTGTCTTCTTCTCTACTAATACCCCCTTTACAGTAAGAAGGGCAATCACCAGAATCACAGGCATACGCCAGACGAGCAACCTCGGGAACCACCTGGGAGTTCTGATTATTCATGAGAGACCTAAGAAGGAACTGTACCTGGACATTATCCACAATATTGAAAACCGCATATCATATTGGGCGAACAAATCTCTGTCACTAGCAGGCAGGACCACGTTGGTTAAATCGGTGCTCAACACTCTCCCGGTTTACTTGATGTCGTCGACAATCTTGCCTTTGGCGGTGTGTGATGAAATCGACCAAGTAGTGAGAACTTTCCTATGGAAAGGGGCGATGAAACAAAGTGGCATTCACCTGGTAGCGTGGGACAAGGTCACGGCCTGCAAAAGTGAAGGTGGGTTAGACATCAAAAGGGCGAGAGACCAGAATGAAGCTGCAATACAGAAAACCTGTTGGGACTTTATGTCGAACAGGTCTATGGTTTGGAAACATGTGATGAAGGAGAAATACTGGCATAAAACTAATAAAGGAAGGATGTGCGTGACGAGGTTGTGGAGATCGCTCATCCGGATACATGATGAACTGATCACGGACACCGAGAGGATCATTATGTCTGGAGCTACTACTACAGTGTAGACGGACAAATGGGTGGAAGGTGGTCGTCGTCCTGAACTGAGGCAAGGCAGAAATATCCCGATGGAGCTAAACGACCTAAAGGTCGAGGCAATGGTAGACCTGCATGGCAACTGGGATGCAGAATTCCTCCGTTATTGGTTTACTAACAGCACAGCGCAACTCATTCTCTCTATGCCTCCGCCAGACCCTGCCGCTGGACCCGACGAGCTGTGGTACTTGCCGGATGAAGCCAGGCACTTCTCTACAAAGTGGATTTATCAGAACTTACAGCAGGCACACTCGACAAAGACACCGGGGTGGTGGAAGACTATTTGGCAACTACAGGTGTCGGAGAGGGCCAAAATGCTGCTTTGGCTAGGGATGCATGGTGGCTTAATGATGAACGAGGTAAGGATGAGGTGAGGTTTTACTGAGGATTCTCATTGTCCGAGATGTAGAAGTGGAAACGAATCCCTTATGCACCTATTCGTTAATTTTCCAGAAAGCAGGAAAATTTGGGCACTTTTAGAGGAGGCCGCCCATTCTAAACTGACAGCGGGTACAACGTTTGAGCAATGGCTGCGGACCAATCTGCAGAGGAGGAAGGACAGCTCGGACTGGAATACTTGGCTTGCAGTGACCTTATGGAATATTTGGGGAAGAAGATGCGCAGTGGTCTTTCGAGAAGATGGAATTAGCACAGATGCCTTGTTTACTACAATCAAACAAGATGTGAAGATCTGCAAGAAAGCTTTTGCATTAAAGAAGGAATCGATAAAGCCTAAAGCAGACGCACCCTGGACATTGCCGGAGAGGGGACACATCAAACTCAACGTGGATGCTACTGTAAAGAGGGATGCAATGGCTTCAGCTTACGTGATCAGAGACCATGCAGGTCATTGGCTAGGAGGGGGCTATGATTAGGGCCATATCACAAACGTCCTCAAGGCAGAAATGAGAGCCATCACCATTGGCATTCAGGAATGCAAGGGTCGATTCAGCACCCTTCAGGTAGAATCTGATAGTAACAAAGTGATAAGCATGGTGCAAGGAAGAATGGAGACCCTAGCCAGCTGCAAACAGGAATGTAGATTCATCAAGAAGCTTGCAAGCTCTTTCCAGTCAGTTGACTTCTCATTTAAATGACGATCTGGTAACAAGGTAGCGGATTTATTAGCAAAATGGGGTAGAAGAAGGAGTGAAAGTCGGGCTAGGTGGTCACAATGTCCTGATTTTCTCCTTGAGGTGATCAAAGGGGAAGCTACATTGGGTCACCATGTAATAACAAATGAGGATGAGCTTGTACGGAGGGAACAGGATGAATAATATGTTTCCCTTTTATCCAAAAAAAAATAAAAAATTAAGAGTTTTTGTATATCTTGTATTACTGATAATGTGGATGGTTCACCTAGACCTTGGGCATAATGTGATGCTTGGATTGTGGTAAATAAATGCATACTTGTTGCTAAGTTGGAACTAAGCTTGAATGATGTGGAACGCATGTCTAGGATAACATACACAAAATGTTAAACATGTTTATCCAATACACATATTTTTTTATCTAATACCCACAATTATACCCCTTTTATATCTTAGGTCCCCTACAGATGGACCTTTTCTGAATCTTACTCATGGTTTATGACTTGGTCTATACCCACAAGGTATAGTTAATTTCAAGACCCAACTATGATATTAGTTTGTTTGTATGTATGCTTGTATGAATGCTTGGCTACTTACTTACTTGCTTGAGCTATTGTTCCTATGATTACTACTATCATGTTTGATCATTTTGTGTTTAACAACCTTGAACGTAATCTAGAATCCATTATATAACCCTTATGTACCTACTTGAATTCTCTGGGTAAGGGCACAAGGCATGACTGAAACATGGTTACCTAATTGACTTTGGTCTTGAGGCACCTCATGTTGAAATATGGTGACATATAGGATTTGAGCCTCCAATGCCCATCACATATACTTCCTTAGGAAGTGGTCAAAAGCCTAATGTTGATATAAAATCCTAATGTTGATATAATGGAAAAAGATACCTAAAACATGCTTTGTATAAATGAATATCACTAACTATTATTGAATTGTTTCTATTTCATTTTTATTACAATGTTTCACAACAAGAAATTTTTATGTACTCTTAAACTGTGTCTACATGCCCCTTCAAACTGTATTTAATGCTTTATTATAATGTGTTTTGTTTATCAAATTTTCAACAACCAAATGAAGATCTGCTGCACTCAAGACTCTAAGCTTGTAGATGAAACATGAATGTGTATATTGACATAGAAATGGGTACATATCTCTTTTCTCCATGTTTAATATCTTGTTACACCTTTAGTTTTGGTTTTTTTTTCATATATATATTTCTTATGTGAAACTATGAGCCATTCTAGGGATGGATGCTCAAGTCCACTCGTCTTTAGATATATAGACATTAGGATTATGGACTTAGAGTAACAAATAGTTCTATAGAAATGTTATCGAAGCCATACACATAGGCCCCTATATATGTCTAAGGCATACCACATCTTAAGAACCTAGGGAGAATTATAATAGTGAAACTAAGGAAATGGGTAAGGTGCTAAATGTGGAGGTTCTAGCTAGTAATCACCTCCTATCCAACTAGTGTGGTGGATGAGGTTCCTATATACACCTACCTACCTAAAATGGATCCAAGATTTGGGTTAGATTTCTTCCCCTAAAGCTTAAAGACTCTTCTAGAGTATCAACAATTCTTTAAGGACCACCTAAGCCACCCAAGAAGATGACGATTAATTAGATTTCTTATCTTATCAATTATTACTATTAATCACATTGTTTCTCAATTTTTGGTATATTATTCATTGGAAACTAAATTTCATTTGAAATCACATAATTTTATTGAGATGATAATGTGATTGTCTGGTCTTATTAGCAAACCCTATTTCATTTATGAATGTACTATTGATAGTGATGTATTTGTGTGTAATTATGCAAACTTGCAGTTACCAAATCATATATTAGTGCTTTATGTGTTTGAGGTAAACTCTTGATATGGTGAAATAAGGTGGAAATTAGATTTTATACCTCATGGTTGATGAGGTCCCTATCGATCAAACCTATCTTGTCTCGATTTTGATCAAACATCAAACATAACTAAGAAAACTCCCCACTATTGATATGTATCCTTAGCAAAATTTGATATGACTATATCTTTGAACCACCAGATCATGATGTGAAAACTTTCTACAGGAGGGAAATACCCAATTGACTAGCATGCCACTTTGAAGGTTCAATTTTGAATGATGTAAATCATTTGAAGTCTTGAACATGGCCTATAATACTCAAACTCATCAAATGTGTTATTTTGACTTATGTATTTCTAGATACAATCCCTTTCCTTGATCAATGAAAGGAAGAAAATGGTGGTATGAACCCAAGTTAACAAAGTCTTAAAATATGGTTTCCCTACTCTAAATCTTGACATTCAATCTTGTGACCACATGAAATATTATTTCATAATTGATTTTGTCCTAATTTTGATATGCTTGATGCCTCATGACTGATATAGGCTAATGTGTTGGATTAGGGTGGTAGTTGGCTTATGACTCCCCAAACCAAGGTCACATGCCTATTATGACTACATATAAAATTTCCTCTTAGTGATTATTTATAGTTTGGGAAGGTAACCCCTGTCACCCAATTTTTATTTCAAGACCTAATTATTTGATAGGACAAATTTAATATGACATTACTACTAGATCATGAGTCTCAATATGATGATGATCTCAAACTATGATGATGTTGACACTTTCTTGTATGTGGCTTCCTTAAAAGATGTATGTTTATATCATTCAACAACCTTGAGTACCATGATAGCAAACTCGATACTAATATCTCAAAATGTTGCATGAATATTGCTTGAATGTTGCTTGATTTTTGTATACAGATGAATGATCACACCAATTATCTAAGAAAGAATTTGAACCCTAGCCTCAAAATGTTTGGGCCTATGACTCTTACTTCCAAACTTTGACTCTCGATATTCAATAGTTGAATCTTGACTCGGGATTGTGGAACTTAATATTGATTCAACTCCTATGATCACCCTATTTGGATATTGATGCCACCCTAAATATATGACTATGGACTTTTATATCTCCCAATCATAAACGTTTGAAATAGTTATTATGTTGATTTACTCAATTTATTACTTATGAACAAGCTCTCGTGTGGACTAGGGTGGGATCTACCATTGATTTTGAGTAAGAAATCACAATTTTGAAATATGATGTTGACCTTGAATAGTTGTAATATGAAATCTCAATAACAAATGTATAACCCCCAAGCCATTGTGGAAGCTCGAACCCTAAATGTTGGGAATGAGTGTCATGCCTTACTCTTATTCAAAGTAGGGGTGTAAACAGTGTGAATACAGTGTGGGTCTAGCCATACCCATACCCATACCCATACCCATCTAATTTAGCAGGTCCATTTCCAATTCTAGACTTGCATAATGCAAAACCTAGACTCGCACCATACTCGTACCCACAACAATAGTGGGTATGCAGTGCTGGTGTGTGGGTAATCAGTTCTATAAAACATCATATTGTTTATGTAAGAAAAATGACTATGTTCTATATATTATAATACAACAAGATATTATTATTATGTAGTATTTTAACATGGAATAGTTATATTAGATAATGATATATTTTATACATTAATGTTAGTTATATTAGATAATGATATATTTTATACATTAATGTTAAATAAGTAAATTGTTTACATATTTGTAGTCATTATCATAGCATTTAACTTATGGAAAAAGTAATGTAAATTAGTAGATATTTTGATTTTAATTTTACATATGATGTTCATTATTGTAACTAGAATAGTTAATTCTTAATTATGTGACTAGTCTCAAACTTATTGTGGTTGATATTTTATTTTGGAACGTGATGTTGAAACTATTGCACTTTAAGGTCTACACTAGTCTATACATGTTTATGAATCAGACATTTAGGCCTTCCTATTACTGGTCATTCAAGCTACGAAAGATTCAATTAGCACGTGAAGCCATACAAGCTCTAAGAAGTTTGGTCAATCATCACCCTAAAACCCACTTCTTCTATTAGATTTTTGAGAGGTTGTTGGAGCTAATGTCTATTTTAAGTGTAGGAGATAATAAATGTAATGGTATTGATAATACCGTGTTTTATTATTTATGCTTTAGCTTGTTATTTGTAATCACTTTTTAGATGAAATAAATTGTAACGTTTTCTCCACACAGAAAAAGAGTAGGATATAATAATAAGAATTATATCAGTTAGACTAGTAAAGTATGATATATATAGCATTATTTAAGTAGTTACTTATGTATAGCGGGTACAAAGGTCTAGCGGGTCTGGGTCCAAGCATACCCATTATTGGACCCGCTTATATGCAGGTCCAACGATATACAGGTCTAAGGGTATGTAGGTATAAAAAATTAGACTCGTGATGGGCTTTTTAAGGGTTCATATTTGCCGGTCCGTGGGTCTACCCGTACCCATTCACAACCCTAATTCAAAGAGATCTATCTGTTTGACCAAAAAATGATATAAACTAATCGAACTCTAAGACAATCTCCCCAATTTGTGATTATGTAATGATCTTTCCTCTTTGATGATCAATGTGACTTTACCTTGATCATGATGCACATTTGCTTGGTTTTGAAATATCTTGATGTTGGAGGAATACCAAGTTGATTGTGATATTTAGTATGAAAACCCAATCTTGGTTGATGGAATGATTTGGTTTTAGGGTAAAAATTTCTTTTAAAGAGGGGAGGATGAGATAACTTGGAGTATTATCTCTTATCATAAATGTACAATGCACTTTATCCTAGTGCAAGTTTTTCACTCTTAACTTTAATTTCATGACTGAATATGATTTAATGATAATTAAATCATCTTGTGTACGTGTCTCTTGTGGTGACACTCAATTTTCTTTACCACTGATGTTTTAAATCTGTAAAATATCACCATCATGTGAATTAATTTTGAACCTAATAAATGTCATCAAATTACTCTTTAATGTATCTCAAGTTGTAGAGGTTTCAAGTTGCAAAATTCACCTCAATCAGACACTCATAGCCCAAGATATGGCCATTAGAGATTTGCTATTTTAACCTTTTTTCTTACATTGATTTATCTTGTTTTAACACTTATTGGGCCTAATTAGGCTCATGTCCCATATATAGGAAGCACCCACCAGTTGCCAAGTCAATAATTTGGGTCCTTGCTAAACCTTTTTCTATCTTGAGCCTTGAATCATGTCCCATTGATGCACCCCCACCAATACAATGACCACAACCTCATCTTCTTCCTTTGTATGCTCCATCGACACAAGTGCCTCTAACTACCACCTTCCACACCCAAGCTTGACCAATAATGAAATGTGAGCCCCCTTTTCTACTTCCAATCCTAGATTTGCATATAAAGCTTCTATCCCAACTCATTTCTCACCTTTTCTTCAAATTTCATGAACCCTATATCCAATTTTACTTTCATATTTACATCAAAAACCCTAGAGAACCTTGGACATCCTCCCTCATGGTTAGGGTGGGATATTGAGCTCCAACCCCTTTTGGACCTTCACAACCCAAATCCAACTTTGGACAAGCTCACCAGAACTAGGAGGCTGACTTCCAATCCCATTTGCAAAAAAAATTCCCTTGAACCACGTGCGGCCCCGACCACCTTGTCTGAAGAGGCACCATCATAGAGAGGGCTCGTGTGTAGGACATGTAGACACGAGACTCAGTGTAGGGAGAAACTTGTCTGGGAAGGCATGTGCCAATGCATCCATTGTGGGTGTGGCCTTGTGGGTCCAGCCTGGTATAACTGGTCGCCTACACTAAAAGGGCATGCATCCACATTTGTGAGATGGGATCTCGACGGTGAAAATCCCTCATCAAATAATCAGTAACATGTCACCCCTTCCAAACAGTTTTCAATGACATCTTACAAAAATCATATATCCTAATTCCTTTGCCCAAATGAGCAATATTGAATTTGAATCTTGATTTAAAGAACATGATATTTTTAGTAATTCAAGATTCATGGGTTAATTCCTTTAGGAGCTCTTATTTTGACAAAACTAGAATATTCTTTGATATATTTCACATGTTTGAAGATGTATCTTCCCCCATTTAGTGTTGTTACTTCAAATATAACTTATTTCACTTTAGATATGTAAGTTTTATCCACCTTTTATTTTGATTCACAAAATGGATAACTTTGATAAATTTATGTTGACTCATTTAACCAAAAAAGGCTCCCCTTTTTTGCGTGTCATGATTCCACTTATGTAATCTTCAAACATTAATATATTTGATCATCATATGTTTACAGTACCTAAAAATAAATAATATTTTCTATTCTTTATTACATGTTTGTCGTACCTTGATAAATTAATAAGATCTCATACATTTGTGTCATGTAAGACACTCATGTGCCCTATTGACTACATGTAGCACCTAGTGCGATCTAAATGTTTATCTTGCTTCTTTGGACTTTAACCCTGATAAGTACATATCCTAAGGTTGCACATGTATATTAAGACTTCAAATAAGTAGATTTATTATGCATATCTATACATCCTAACTGTATCTAGTTAATGCTTCTGTGATATAAAAATATGGAGCTATTGCATGAAATTGATATAATATGACCAGTTGTGATCTTCCATGATTAAATCTTCATGATAATCTAAATATCATCCTTTTCCTATTACTAAATTAGAGTTTATCCTTTTATTGTAGCACTCATAATATGGATGGTTCACCTAGACCTAGGGCATAATGATGATACTTGTATTGTGATGAATAGATGCATACATGTTGATAAGTTAGAACTAAGCCTGAGTGATATAAAACCAAGGTCTAGGAGAATATCCACATGATGTTAGACATGTTTATCCTAGTCACATCTAGTTTATATAAAACTTGTTGTTATGCCTTTTATATATCTTAGGTACCCTTGTTTTAGACCTTCTCTATAATCTTATTCATGGTTTATGACTTTCTCTCCACCCACAAGGTACACTTAATTTCTTGACCCTGCAATGATTTTGGCTTGTTTTTATGTTTTCTTATATCAATGTCTAGCTACTTAATTTCTTGATTGAGTTGTTGTTACTATGATTAATATTATCACATTTGATCATTCAATGTCCAAAAACCTTAAAGACAATCTTGAATCCATTATATAACCTTCATGTACGAATTCTATGGGTAAGGGCACAAGGCATGATTGAAATAGGGTTAGATCATTGACTTTTGTCTTGAGGTCCCTCACATAGACATAGGGTGATATATACGCTTTTAGCCTTACGTTCCTCTCACAAAGGCTTCCTTTTGAAATGGTCAAAATGCCTAAAATTAATACAAGGGATAAAAATGCTTAAACATGCTTTGTATAAAAGAATGTCGATGAGTGTCCTTAGCTTTTTCTACTTCTTGTTTATTACCATGATTCCAGACAAGAAACTTTTATACACTCTTAAACTCAATTTACATTCCCTTTAATTGTATACTTAATGCTTTAGAATTTATATATTTCATTTATCAAACTTTTAGTTGCCAAATGTCGGTCAGTTGCGCCCTAGACTCTATGTTGTGAATTGAAACACAAATTGGTATTTTTTGCATAGAAATGGATACATATCTATTTTATCCATGCTCAATATCTTGTTATCTTTAATTTTGGTTATTTCCTTTTTCATCTATTTTGTTTGTGTGAAATTGTGAACCATTATTGGGATGGAAGCCCAACTCCACTCGCCTTTTGGATATGTATCCTTTTGGAGTGTGGACTTAGGGTAATAAATATTTTTGTGATTGTTCCTCCTACTAATAATATGAGACTTATCATAATGTGCTCCCACATCTCTATATCTTTGTATACTTTTGGTCTCCAACAACTTACCATGGATTTTGTTCATGAATTCTCTTTTTCTGCATCTATTTCTCTTTTTGTTACCGTGATTACCCTAGTTATAATATAATATGCCCTAATCCCCATAAATGAATTCCAATAAACATATCACTTGTAAGTTTGGATGTTGTGGAAAGAAGCAACCACCATGGAGCTTGTGGACAAATCCGTGTGGGACTCCTGCTCCATGTTTGATGTCTACAGGTGTCCTAAAATTGGATTTCTTTGTGTTAAGAATATCCAAAGGATCTACACCAAGTTGTCCACTGTATTGATGTTGGCGAGTGATAATACCATCCTTCCAACACCCAAACAACTAGATTTTATCATTGCTTTGGGTCCATTAGAGATATCCTCATCTTTGAAAATCCAACATTGGGACAGTGCTAACAATATCACTGCCACCCTATATCAAGTATGATAGTAAGAGTGGTAATGTATATAAAGTTGATGGTTTCTTACATATTTACTTGTTTTAACTTTTGTAGAGTGTATGAATTTATAACATTTTATATCTTGAATATATAATAAAAGAATCCCCCAACATGTATCTCATTATCAATAGTTCCATTTTGTCATCAATGTACATCACTTTATATTTTCCAATCGAATTGAAGTAACAAATGAACTTTCCCATCCTATGATCAGAAAATATAATTGTCTAACAAGGAAGGTATAGGGAAATACTGATACGTCATATTTCTTCCATAATATTTAGCATTATTTCTATTTTCTATTTTTTTCTCCAAGCATAGCTAACATGTAGCCTTTTAAATCCCACCTTTCTTAACTACTAGACATATGCAACTATGTAAGACATGCTATAATATTAAATCTATTTTTCTTAATTGGAAGGAAATTACCATGACTCGGGTCGATTTGGATTATTAAGCATGGAAGTCACATCACATATATTATACAAAGTATACCTAATGGTAGAGGATGAAACTCATGGTGCTCGTTGTATGAGGTCAATTTTTATACCCCTACAATCAGTGAGTTGATTATACAATGAAAACATGTATAACACTATAGTTGTTTTACTAATAGAACATGTAATCGCAAACTCATTTTTCATGATGATGATCCTTCTAAGGTCTACCAGTTACAAACTTGAAATTGGCCTATTTAGGTACATTTCATGTGGAACAATAATGCTTTCTGGACCAAGGAAACACTACATACAACTATTCCAATGAGTTGATTTTTTTTATTGGTTTTCTAAAAAAATTATTTTTGATTAAATGTTGAATTTTGATCAAACAATGTCATTTATTATAAAGAAGGAACAAATTATATGTTCACAAGGAATAGTTTATTTGATATTATTTATTATTTTGGAAAAATATTAGAGATTGATCAAGAAAAATTAGAAATGACATTGATAAGAAATCAATTATATTTTATGAGGGAAAGTTTTCTCTTACACTGTTACTTACATGGATGAAATTTTGAAGTTTGGTGAAGCAAGGTTGGAAAATATATTGACAAGAAATCAATTTCGAGTTTGTTTTTCTAAGAATGTTTTACTAATTTTAAAATTTTATGCCTAATCAAGTAAAGTTGGAAGATATATTGAAAGGAAATCAATCATGTATTCATATGGATGGTTATCCTAATAGTATGTTAATAAATTTTGGATGAAAACCAAAAGTATAATCAAGAAAATTTGGAAATCATATTGACAAGAAATACATTCTATATTTACAAGGGAGGTTTTTTCTAGCACAATTTATATTGTATCAACATTCACAACAAATATGCAGGTATACCATCTCATATGAAAGATTATATAGGGAGGATATGTTAACATTTGGAAAGTACCATTTAAAAGCGATGTTTTGGATCCCTTGATTAAAGAGCATTCACAATAGAAGCATGATAGTCATGTTAGATCACTTGGAACATGATTCATGAGTGATTGGCTCTAGTAAAAGTGGGTGACAGTTTGTTATATGACCTAAGAGCCTCCATTGATGATTGTAAAGGGGGTCTTTTGTATTTGGTTGATTATTAACAAAGAAAATTCCACTTATAATGTTTGTTTTGATATTGAGATAATGGATGCACATAATAATGTCATAAAAATGTTTTGTCTAAGAATCACAATCACCAATGTCATATTCATATATGTATACTTCAAGTATTCATTCTTGTTATGTCCCTATTCATTTATTATTGTAGATATTATTAGACAACAATGATACACAATACTATCATGTTTTATGAGTGATGACTAAGCTCTTTAGTCATAATATTGGATATTTTAGTCCAGTACATGGATACTTGCTGGAGAACAAGTTGTAATAAACATACACAGCTTGACAATGACATATGGAATTCTTGTAATGACACATATCTCAACTTGACAATGGTTATTGTGATCCTTAGACACGAAGTCACTATAATAAAAACATGTTATTCTATGTAATTTGACAGTAGACCAACATGACTCTAGATAAGGGTTGCCAAAAGGTGGCGATTCGGTGCCCCGTAACACTTATGGATTACTATGAGTGATATATATGGAATTCGTCCCTATTTGGAGTGATATCCCATCTACATCATAAGAGAGACCTCAGAAACGCATGTCCATGATCATGCGAATCAATGTATGATATTATATGATATTGATCTCACAATATCTCAAATAGTCAACTTTAGTTCAAGGAGATACATTGAATGATAAGAGGATAGATGTTCCATGCCCTAGTTTCAATATGGATATGTGTTAAATGTTATCATTGTAACATAGATAATTTTATAGGTTGAAGTTGTTCTCCAACATACTTCTATCACTTGGGTGGAAAATATGTGTTTCTAGACATTAGTCTCTTCTTGTGGGATTTTGAAAATGAATACAAACATAATTAAGAACCAATTGGGTCACACCCATAAGGATTCATAAGGGAATGGAAGTCCGCAATCTAATATACTTTTAGAATGGTTATGGATCATAAACAAGTTGACTACCCACCAAGTTTGGAAACAAGAATGTCTAGTCAACTAAATGGATTCGTCGACTCAATTGACTAATTGAATGTTAATCGATTGTGTGACTTAAACTTTTGGAAGACGACTAGTCGACCAACTCACATAGTGAATCAGGCGATAGAAAATTAATAGGGAAAGTGGCAATATTTGATTTGGAATCAATTTGGAAAAAAACTCAGATATGGACTAGAAAGTCAGGAAACTCCCTTGGTGAATCAGATGACACAAAACCCTTTTTAGTCACAATAGGGACTCAATCGAGTGTCTATGAGTTCCATTCTGATGATTAGAATGGCAGTATGAGTTTACAATTTTGAGACTATTTTTGATATTATTATTAGGAAGGGAATTGGGATTAGGAGATTATAATCCCATGACTCTCCTATATAAATGTGGTCCATCCCATTAGTGTTATACACACTAAAACAATTGTGGGACAAGTTATCTACAAATGTTATTTTTTCATGAGAGATAAAGTTTCCCTAAAGATGGCTGCCAATGATAGGAGATGAAAGGGTGTTTTGGACGACTATCACCTCAACAACTCATGTTCCATTTCAACTTGGTGGTCAAGGTGGTTCACCACGTTATTCCTCATCCATGTAAATGAGTGAGTCCAAGGCACATGTGTAGAGGGTGGGAAAAGACATTTCACAAGAAAACAACAAGGTGTTGCAAAGAATACAATCACACAATAGCTTAGTGGATGATCTAGATTTCTTGGTGGCCTATTTAGTTTTCTTGGATGGAGATTTGGATTTGGATTTAAAAGGTCAAGTTCTTCACCTATTGAAATATGATTGTAGTTGTTGTAAAACCAATTTATGCGAAGGTATACTCTTTATTCTTCTACATCTTCTGTCCACCAAATTCTGATAGATATAATGGATTCGATGGCTAGCATGAAATTAGAAGGATTTCTATTCTTTTCCACCAATTCATCTTCCCATGAATCCTGCAACAACACTATATGGATTTATATTATATGAAACCACACCTTATTTTATTCATGCATTTCCATGTGTGTTGTTCTCTATGCATTAGACTCACTCTACACCTATGATTATGGATCTCTTTGTATACCTTCACTATGCATTTAACTGTCTCTACTCATAAGTATTTATCTCTTCACATTCACTATTCATACATTCAACCCTCTCTATACCCAGAGGTTTGGGTATCTTTTTATTCATTTCATGTGCATTCATCACTCTCTTCACCGAATGATGTGTACTTCTTTGCATCCATTATAACCATCAAATGTTTATTTATGACCATGTATAAGGTATTTTTTAAATGTTGGAACCACCCCCACGAGAAGCAATGTTGTTGATCCTACACTAGAATTGTAAACCTCTGACCCACCCAACTACCCGCACATCAGGGAGGGCATGTAAATTTGTTCAAGAACTACAATGCATGACAAGGACAAGGATTGCTTATGATGCAAAGCAATGGATTCGAACCTGAGTATCTACTCTGAAGACCCCAACCCTTCTCCATCGAGCTACCATCTGGGTGGCATGGTTTCTATAAACCAACATATTATATGTGGAAAAATAGAACAAGTATCATAAGAGTCATTTATTTCAAACAATAATCACTAGTTTAGTGTAATGAGTCATACATGTCTATTTTACAAATAAGCAATACAATTGATAATTGCCAAAAATGATAAGGTGTATCTGGTGCATTTGAGAGATTAGATATTGGGATCATGAATCAAGGATCTTGGGCATGTAAACATGCAAACATGGATCAATATTTGAGGTGATCTGAAATCGATTTTAAACTTTATTTTTAGTGTGGAGTTTTGACCGACCAAAAAAAACGTTATTTTTAGGGTGGCTAAGTGCTAATGTGACCTAAATTTTTAAATTTCTTATATTTCTCTTCATCAAGAAACATTTTGTGATAAAAAAAAACATACATTCTATCCATATCATGTGTTTGGTTCTAACTTAGTCATTAGAGGCATAACCCTTATTTTAGCATTATCATCATTTTGTGTATCGATTATGATAATTAAGTCATATCAATATGTAAGATCTAAAAGGGTGCTTCACTTTGTCCAATAAGAGTTCATGTCAAAAAATTGAACTCTATATAAAAGATTCATTGTTGTTTTAAGAAACATCACAAATTATCATCTCTCACAGACATATTAAAACTAGGGTGGGAATTAGATCTGGTATGTAATCCCAATGGATTCCTCAAAATTTCCTCACAAACATTGATTGTAGTTTCATAATATTTTGATAATAATACCAAAAATATCTATGACTTTTGCAAGATGGACGAATTAGTAGTATTAAGTCAGGTTTTACCTTGGATGGGCCAAGAAAAAGTGAGATGGACAAATCCTTGTTATTGCCTAGGAGACGATGTGTTTCCCAAGTATTCGAGGGATTAGTCGAGGTATTTGTTGGTTGGGATCTGTAGTTCTTAGGATCTGTGGACTGGAGTCTAGATCACCCATGAACCTCGTCGAATGTGGTACTTTGTTTGAGTGACAAGAAGAAGAACACAATCAAGGGGAAACTCTAGTGATAACTTTACTACTCCTCTCATGGGGGGTTCAATGTAAAACTTTCCCTTCATGTTCCCATTGTCTCAACCATGATTTGTGGTTATGTAAACAAATTTAGCTCCTCACAAAACACTAAGACGGTGTGTATTCAACATCATTGAAAGGTAGAAGTAGGAAAATAAGGCTAACAATAAAAAGGGGGAAGTTTGAGACTCTCTTTGTAGCACAAACTAGGATATTGAGTTGATGGAGAAGTTGAGAGGTCTTTGGGGTCCTTTTTATAGAGTGAGTGGGGTAGAAGTAGGTTTATTAAGTTGGGGAGGGGGTTTCCATGGTGAGAATAAATGAACATGGACATCATGTAAATCCATGATTTTGTCACAGAATAATCCAGTCAAGGAATATATGGGTTTGGTTTGATTAGAGGAATTTAATTGAAGAAAAATTGTACATAATAAAGCAGAGATATTGTTAGGGGAGATGGAGGAAAACCCCGGTGTTGCATTGCCTTGTTTGTATCTTTGGCGCAAGGTTGAAAAAAATCTTGTGTCCATTAGATGCGGGTTTAATCATGGTTTCACACTATGGAACAAATGGGCCATGGCCAAGATAGAAATAGGGGGGGCGACATAAAATTTCATGCATTAGTGAAATCGAAGCCCAACCATGCAAGTTTAGTCAAATATTTAAAAATGTATACTTTATAATCCACAACTCTGAAAGCAACCATTTTTTTGGAATTTCTTAACACCCATAAATATCCATTATGAAAAAAAACTGACCAAAATAAATTAGTTTGACCCATAACAAAATTCTTTACCAAATCATTCTTGACAATACAATTTCCTAAAAATCAAATACCTATTTTATGTAGTTTCACTCAAATAAGCCTATATTTTATAGTATTACTTCTCAACTTCTCATAATTAAATTGATTTTTTCAAAAATCTTTCAATTTGTATACAAGGCATCAAAAGACAATTAATTTATTCAAAACCTTGCCATAACTTGGATTTTCTTTAATGAGACACTAAAATTCCTCAAGTCACACAATCATTCTCTATTTTTTCAAATCTAGAGTAACAAGTGATCTAATATATTTAATAATAAATTGGGTCCAAAAAAAGAATATTGAGTACAACAAAAGGCTTAAAAGTAAATTGGGAAATTAATATGTAAAAAATCAACTTTGTCAAAAAAAGGCTCACCCACAAACTTTTCTTTGTTTTAGCTGATGTTTTAGGAAAAATTCATTGGAGGGAAAGATGTTCAAACTTGTAATTTCAATCTTTTTTCATAGAGTAATTGTAGTTTGAAAAGATTATATAATGCATCTGAGTTCTAACAAATAATCCAAGATTTACTTTTGCTTTTCAGTCTCTAGGGGCATTTTTTTTGAATTCATTGGCTCAACAATATAAATACAAACAAAAGCAAAACTCACTTGCTTAAATATGGTCTTATGGAACCATAGATAAAATTTGAATAAAAGGAATTAAGTTGTGATATTTAGGTTACTAATTGAATATTGAAAATTGGAAAACTTGGAGGCCAACAAAAGGGATTTCAACAAAACTATCTTGATTCCATTTGGTATTATATCAAGATGTGATTGTGAGGAAGAAGATCCCAAACTTTGCAATAAAATTAGACTTTCCTAGTGATCTAGAGGAAATAGAGAAGATGTGTTACTTTTATTTAATCATAAAATATAATACTAGAATTGAATTAATTAATCAGATGATTAATTGTTCTTATGAATTTTTAGAGAGGTGACCCAACCTTGTGATATGTCACATGGAATGCACACTCTTAGATCCCAAACCAATGGTCCAAATATCATATTACACTCTTTGATAGAGAAGGAAGGATGCACGTACAACCCCTCTCCCAAATCTCTCTCTCTCTCTCTCATTCTCTAATCACATTCTCACCTTGTTGAAGCTCCTCAATATTTTCCTATCTCGATTCCAAACCCTTTGACCCCCTAAATTTGAGGTGTGGTGGCCCATGGTGAGCATGCCCAAAACACCCCTCGTTGGTGACTCTATGACATGACCATAAGAGAAACAATGGCTTTTACCATGAATATATAAGGGAACTTGGAACAATGCCTAGTCTTGTGCACTTGAACCACAATGTTAATTGCACTTTTAAGCCATGAGCCTCCTCCACAATCAAGAAGTATATCTATGGTGACATCCTAACCCTAACAAACCCTTCCACCTTCGGCTAGTTAAATTAATTGTCACAGAATAGTTTATTACCCAAATCCTACTCTAGAGTACTACAAAGTCATTGGTGATAGAACTGATGCATCCGTCCCTACAATGGTATTATCAAGGTATGAATGTAAAATCATAAAAATGAGCATACATAAACAAACAAAATGATGAAAGCTCCAACAATATCTCAACATTCAACGAGTATACCAATAACAACATTCTTTATTGCAAGATTAAAATTACAAACTGAGAGTATAGTTTTACAAGCCAACTCATGTACATTAGCTAGGATCTTGAAACAAGTACACCTAACATTCTCTCACTAAGACATCAACTTCCTAGATATAAATGGATGGAAACACTAGGGTGGAACTGGTTTTCACTGTCACTACTGTAATATGTGCATTCATTTAAATCCAAACTTGTATGAAGATATAATTGGAGTTTTGCAAGTCTCCCCTTTCAGCATAAGAAATATGCATGAGTAAATATCCTCATAAGCTCTATGTCTAAGTTACTTACAAATACTATATCCACTAATCCAGAGTCTTCCTATTACATGTTCTCATCATGGCATCAATCGAGGCTAATAGGTATTAAAGTATTAAATGTGAAAATTCTCAAGGTATATGATTATAATAAATAATGTAAAGTGGGTGATCAATCCACAAGACATGCAATGACCAATTAGCTATAAATTAAATGAGTTCATACAAGAGTTGGAATATGAATGAAATTGCAAGAAACAGGTAGTTGGTCTAGTCCCCACACCCCAGTGAAAAGACTACTCCCTCAAAATGGGGAGATTAGTAGTGGGGCTAGTCCCCACACCCCAGTTAAAAGACTACTCCCTCAACATGGAAAGATTAATATCTATAGTAGAGAAATAGGACACGATCATGATCTGGTAATAGAAGAAGTGGGTCGGCGTGATCTGCAATGATTGACTTCTTTCCTTCTTTTTCCTTCAGGTATTAACCATGACTTGCTGTAGAAGTAGGTAGATGGAAAATGACTCAGATAAAATCGATCACCTAGGATAAGGAGGTTGATAGACTGGAGTTGTTGTGGTACATGGGAGTCGCCAAGGGTGCAAGTCGATATCCAATTTAGATTAATAGAAATTTCTTGGTCGATAGGACTTTTCTTCAGATCTGATCTCGGCGACAACCTTTTAGCATTTATATCTTCAAAATTTCAAGATGAGTTGAAGGGTTGCATTTGGGGACTACTTGTTGTAGTGTGGCTATCAACCACTTGCCATTGATGCTAGACATTTGTTGATGATCACTTCCCATCAGGGTCAATCAGTTTTTGTCAATTGTTGGGTTTGGACACTTGTACTTCTAGTCATCAATCTTGGAGGTAGATAGCCCATCAACCTCAAGGGTCAACAAGGTTGTTGAGCAGTTGTGGTTGTCGATAAGAGTGTTGATAGTAGTGTATCGATGTCCTAATTTCTTGTCAGCTAAAGCTTGATGATTTTTTCGTGGAAGAGAGATTGATGGATATGTCGACCTTTATCATCAGTTTAGGTGTCATCTTCTTTATGAAGACTAGGCGAGAACCCCTAGGCAAACTTGCTACTGAGTGATATAATTCAAAACTTGCAAAGGGAGTCAATAACATTATCAAATTCTGACAAATTATCATAAAAACCAAAGTAGGTCAAAACAAAGCTATTAGAGTGAAAACTAGGCTATATGAATGCTAAAGTAGACTAATAATGAATCTAAAACTGGGATGAATATGCATTCTTCAGTACCCTTAATACAATCCCCATGAAACATCAGGCTATCAATGACACTGATGCAAAAAATAATGAGGTCTAATTTATCACCACTTCCTAGCAAGATGTAGTTTATGGGGTGGTCCTTCTAAATTCTAGCCTCATTTGGGTTAGCATTGAGGGTGTAGAGCTCCTTGTGTCGGTTTCCTTCATAGAAAATTACCAAGGGAAAAAACTTGATAGTGGGACTCTACCCACTAAATGTTTGAGGTAGAATATGGTTTTGGTTTTCAAAGATGTTTTTTGTAACAAATGTTCCATAATGTCCACATAATGGCAGCAATCAATGTAGTGTGTTAGGTGTATCTCTCATGGTGAATTCTAGTGTTATAGAGTTTGCGGAAGATGTTGACGAGTGGACTAGTCAAGGCAATGGTGGTAGTGGTTTCGTGATTCCATATCTATCTAGCCAGTTGATATCTGAAGAAGAGATGTTGGTTGGATTCCTCATGATTATGATAGAGTGTGCATCGGGATGAACTGTGAATGCCTTTGGTTCTCATAGTGAGGTCGGTAGGGTTCTTATCATTAGTAATTAGCCAAATGGGGATTTGTACCCAAGGTGAACATTGGGTGCACCATATAGTGTTGTAGTCCATGATGCACCCTCTAAAAGGGAAGAACATGTACGATTGTTTGGTAGTGTATGGATTACCCCATATCCATGCGACGTGGTTGCATTTGTTGCTATCTAAGTGTGTTAAGATGCCTAGGTATAATGCAGGGCTAGTCTAGTAAGACAAGATGGTTTTAAGGAGGTTGTTTATGTGTGTGCCAAGTTTCTAAAATGCATAACTATTGTTGTAATTTACGATGGAGTCTATATGATAGATAAGGGTAATTGGGGAAAATTACGTCTAATACCATTCCACCACGGGACGATCCAAAATTTTATGTTGGATCTATGGTGTGGTGGCACATGTATAGTGTTGGATATGTGCATAGAGTGCGGCCCAGATGTTTTGTAGAGGTGAAGCTGAGCGGTGGGCTTTGAAAGACCATGGCAATTGAAGTTTGAGATATTTGTCTTCAATCATGATTGTCTAGAGTTTATCTTTTATCTAGAATATGGTGTTGTGATCTTATTGATGAGACACCCGACTTGGAGTTTAAGATTGGCGACACCCCATCCACCCTCCTCCTTTGGGCTGCAAATATTATCCCAGTTAATCATATATAGCTTTTTTCCCATGGTTTCTCCATAATAACATGCTATAGATTTTGTCAATCTCATAGAAGACCATGGTCGGTAAGGGTTTGTAGGCCAGATGGTAAGTGATGATGGGTGAGAGGGCAAAATTAAGTAAAGTAAGTGAACCATCTATACAGAGCAAGTTGTATTTCTAAGAACCAACATGTTGTTTGTATTTGTTTGTGACCATGAGACATGCAAAGTTTGGTATACGTAATGTGAAAGAGGAAATCCTAATTATGTAATAGGGAAAATTTCATGTTTGCATCCAAGCTCGATAGAAGTACATATCAAAACCATTAGGCTAGGAGATTTTTCAAAACCAAGACTTCGCATAGCCTCAAGAGTCTTAGTTTGTGTGAATGGATCAAGGAGATGGTTGTTAGATGGGATCTTCCTAGGGAAGGTTTGGTCCCATATAATGTCCACATAACTTGTCATAATGTGGACATTATTGTAAAGTAGTGTGTAATAGTTACAATGTGTGTAACGATGGCCTACTTCAAGTTGGTAATGGAGTCTAACCCATCAAGTCTTGTGATAATCTATTGATTGTTTTTGTCATTGCAAAAGGCATGGAAAAACTTAGTGTTTTAATCACCCCTTCTAAGTCACTGGATTTTATCCCCTTTCTTCCATAGAATCACTTTGATGGATTTCATCTGTTGGATGTCATCTTTTAAGAGGGTTTGGATCTATCTCCTGACTAGAGTTATTGAGAATGTTCAGCAGCAGTTGTTCCTTTTTTCTAATGATGATGGGGATGAATCCAAATTTTGATTATTCCATAATTTGAGGGAAGGTCTAAGAAGTCTATGTTTCTGATATATGGTATGACCTAAGTTGCTGGTATTGGGATATGAATTCCAAATGCTCATGAACATTGGGATGCAAGTCTATTGCAATGTCTAGAAGTGTTCAAAATGAAAAGGTTTAGGTCCCCGTGAAAGATGTTGCAAGTTTAAAACAATGGGTTGGTGGTTAGAGAGGATAGAGGTGGCAATTGAAGCATAGGCTAAGGGTGCTTCTCAGCCTAGAGGATGTTGCATAGGAATCTATCCAATCTATCTTTATGTTTTCCTTTGTTCTAGGTCTAGGATCTGTTTCATGTGAGCATGTCTTTGTGGTTGTGCTTATAGAGGAAATCATGAAAGAGAGTGGAGTGTCAGGGTAGTGGGGTGGCTTTGATGGTATTTTCATGGAAATGTTCATTTTCATTTATTATCTGATTCAAATCTCCACCTAAGATCCATGGGTTTGGAATATGAAGGTTAGTAAGGTATTCTATATCTAACAGTAAGGGTTCTTTGCTTGTTGCAAGGGGGCCATACACAGTATCGAAGTGTTTGTGTTGTTATCGTGAATTTGTAAGGTGATGTAGTGGGTCATTAGGATGGAGATTGTGACCTAGAAGAGTATCATTCCATCCTTCTAGGATGCACCACTAAAACCTAGAGAAGGTATCTGCATGTATTTGTTGATATTTTAGCCACGTATATTTCTAAGTTGAAAAACGGTCAGAGTAGTTTTAGTTTCTTGGATTGTGATCAGATCGATGAGTTGTTGGTATAGGATATTTCTGATGGCGTGATGCCTATTTGGGGTAGATATATCACAAACGTTCCATGATGAGATGATAATGATAGTAGGTTGGAAATATGGACGATAAACACTATCTAAGTTTCTATTCACTAGGGCATTCCTTATAATATCATGCATGCATCTCTGGTCAGACCACTTGGTGTGGGTAAGGATTTCCAGGGCGAATTTATTTGTTGTGGAGTGATTTGGGAAAGATAAACCTTTACTATTACAAAAGTTGGTGAAGTCATTTGTGTCATTCCATTAAGCTAGATTAGCAATGTTGTCCCTAGAGGGGATACTAGGGTACACATCAAGGGTGGTGTGTGATAAATACAGGATGTGTCTATTGTAGATTGGGAAAAATGATGAATATATAAGGTGACAAAAGGGGGCCTACCAGTGTCATCTTGGGCAAATAAGTTCTTGCATTTCTGTGTCTCTAGGTAAAAAGGAGGGCATCATTGGATTGAACAACTTCGTGCTCCTTCACATCTTGGTTGGAGTTATGTATTAGCAGACTGGTGGACACTCAAAGGTCTTCTAGGATAGCATTCTTCAGTTTGTGGAAGGTGATAGGGTTTATGTGTGGTTGCTTTATGGAAGTTTGATGTGGATTGGTTGAGTATCAATAGGACTAGGTTATGAGGGAGAGGTGGTTGATTATTGTTGCAGTATCTAGGTCTCTTGAAGCGTGGTTTAGGGTGTGTGTTTGCAGAGGTTTGGAACCACCTTTTCTAGTTGTCTTGAACCTCCAAAAATCCTAGAAGCCACCATAGAGTTTCTCAACATGTTAGTCCTAATTTGCCAAAAAGCAAATATGAGGCAGGAAGGACATCCCTAAGTTTTGGAAAGGATGGATGCCCCCTTGCCTAGGACTTTAATGCCTACTTCCTCCCTCTGTAGGCCCCTCCAACAAGATGCATGAGGTGAGTCTATGATGCTAGCCTCCTAGTGCAAGTGCATATGGTGCACACTCTATGACATCTAGTATGGGCTCAACTAACAGGTGTCCCAAATCCACTGGCCCTACCTTTGCACTAGGCATTGAAGGCACTAGCTAGAAGTCCAACTTTGACCACCATTGACTGCATCCCACAAGGAAGGAAAACCTGTGGCAACTATGGCCCCATTTTCAGGCCCAGTGATGGTAAAGAGACATATACAAGAGGGTCACTAGATCTTGATTTGGTGGCTGAAACAAGGTTAACATTACATTTCCTAGCCTAAGTTCTTGATAATTGTTTTTGTATATTTTTTTTGAAAAAAGTAACAAAATATCATATCTCTCAAATTCATTGGACAAATTAGACAAACCAACATATTAAAATTGATCAATTCGACTATCCCCCACAACAAACATTTTACAGACCCTAAATCTTTTCCTAATACTCTTATCTTTACAAAGATGTGATATTTGAATACATTGGCTATGTTTAATGCATGGCCATGATTAAAGCTCACATCTTGATGCTCAATTTGCTTCTCTATCTTCAAAATAATATCTTTCATGTACTCTTGAACTTAATGAGGATCCTAATCACCCCTTTCTCCCTATAGTTAACACTAACACATGAATGTTCTTTTCTAGAGATATAATAATGAACTTGATTCTAATTGATAATATTACTCCTACATGACATCTAATATCAAAAAAATATTAAAATCATAGCAATATGATGCTATATAATATGTATGTCCAAGATTACACTACTTATAACTTGTTCACCTCATATGACACGTAATGCATCCTTGTGTCCCGATTATTTGGTTGTATGGCTTTTACCTTTGTGTATGTGAGGTTTTGACATATCTAGTGCATCAAACCATTAGGATCTCTAGAATCAGTAACATTATGATGCTTGGTGACCTTAATGCCTACAATCTTCCCGTTCCACTATGTTGGTGTTTGTAACTCTAGGTTACATAATGCAACCTCTTGTGACTTGATATGTGTTCTTGTGCCCTAATCTCAATATGAACCTAAACCCTATACTCTCCCCTCTCAAAATAGAGTTGATTATATTTTTCTTGACACCTCTTGATGTGAATAACCAATGTAGATCATGTTGACCCTAATGATATAAAGAAATGTATTTTAATCTATTGATACTGACTTCATACAATTAGGCACAGACCCTAGGGGACATCCACCAAATCTTGTATATCATTCATATGTTCTTATCTTGTTGATATAAATCATATTTTATGTTCAGACGTTTTTACATGATGGATCATCACCTTGCTTGCATTATTATGACTCTTTTTTAGGGGGTAAGTCAGGTGGTGATGGTATTCATCTTGCCCACCTTGTGCAAGCCAACTCAAACTTGAATTACAAATTTTGGAAAATTGCAAGGAATTAAATATGGTAGTACAACTACCATTACATAAATCTCCTTCCATGTTACAAGGAATTCTATCAGGAAACATATGGTAAATACAATTACCCTAGTAATTTTGGAGGTGGTACTTAGCCAGTGAATCAACAAGTGTATTGCCTTCTCAGTTGCAGATGCCTATCCAGTTGGAGTGGCGTATGTTCTTCTACATTGCCCAGATTTGTCTCACATACTTGGTATTCTTCCTATAGTCTTCATTGATCATTGACTTTGCCTATTGATAGTCAATTTCAATCTTTGTTTTCTTGAGATCGTAGATGGTACTAATTTTGTGAGCCAGTTCCAATGCTTGTAGCTCTACTTCTAGGGGGAATCGGCTGTAATGCCTTATCCTATACCCCCCAGTCACTCACCATTATGATCCCTGATAACAACAGTAATAGCACCTCTTCTTCCTTTGAAGGCAATGTTAGCGTTGATTTTCAACGAACCATGTGTTGGTCTCTTCCATTCCAGCTGGTTACTATCACTAACTTGGCCTCTCGTAGCCTCCCAAGCTTGGATAGTTAATCGTACTTCAGTTGTGATGGAATAAATTTGATGTTGCACACTATTTTCTTTCCTCTCGAAAACCCACATATTCCTTTGTTTCCAAATATACCAACATGTTATAATGAATTTGACTCTATGTCCATCTGTTAGTTTCAGATTCAGACTTATCCATCGAATAAGGTTATCCTCTTCCCAAAAATTAGGAGGGATACCAGTGGCAAGGAAGCCTAGCTAGATAGGTCGAACATCTCTATAGTATCTTAGAGCATGTAGTATATTTTCCTCACTTAAGTTGCATCTACTGCAAAAGGCGTCAGCTGCCATATGTCTCCTCTATCTATTTTTATTGGTAAGGATGGCATTATTTTCAACTATCCATAAGAACATCTTCACCCAAGCCGCTACCTTGGAATTCCATATGATGCTCTAGTGACCATCTCATTTGATCTCCTTACTAGCTCTCAAAGCATTGGAGGCAGTAGACACTAAAAACCTTCCTCTCAGTTCTGGTCTCCAGACTCTAATATCATCTCCTCCCTGGGTAGTAGGCGTAGGCATGGACTTGGTCTCAGTGATGATATCCTCTGGGAACTAGTAAGCCAGAAACTCCATATCCCACATTCTGCTCAGGTTGATTAAGCTACTGACCTGCAAGTCCTCAATATAGATAGGTATTTGATGTTATGCAAAATCTTTTAATAATTTCCCACTTAGCAACCATATGTCTATACAAACATTGATTAAATTGACAATGATAGGATTCATGTAGGAATTGGATTCAACGAAGTCCTTATTAAGTATAGCAGAATGAGCTAAACCATAAAGATTAGCATTAGCAATATTCATTCTTCCTTCTAATCTGGCTACCATGGCTTCACTCCATGTAGTTTTTCCTCTGCTCGTTACATCCCAGGTGTGTTTCATGATTAAAGCATTGTTCCAATCCCACATGGAATCAATTCCGAGACCTCCATTAGATTTGTTGCTCACCACTCTTTCCCAAGAAATCAGGTGCGTCCCCCTCTTGCTCCGACCTCAACTACAAACAAAACTCTTAATAGCTCTGTCAATTCTATCACACAACTGAAAGGAAGCTTAGTTGTCTGCATGACATAGGTTTGAATAGTTGTGAACGTACTCTTAGCCAAACACACCCTCCCCGCCATGGATAGGCTACAGGCCGCCCAAGAATTAATTCTTCCATTCACATTCTCTAAGACTTTACAATAAGTATTCTTATTCACTTTGGTATGTAATATTGGGACTCCTAGATATTTGCCAAGATCTTGAGTCCTCATCAAGCTTCTCATCTCGCATATTCCATCACCTTCCACTTTGGTGACCCTTCTCAAAAAAAATATTCTCATTTTGTCCATAGAAATAGCTTGTCCTTACACTTGTTCAAACTTCCTAAAGCACTTCAAGATGGTATTAATGCTAGTTACATTAGCCTTAGCGAAGGGAAGTATATCATCAACAAAGCACAAGTGTGCTATGTGTGGCCTGGTCTGACCCAACTTTAACAGACTCCAGGTTTTTTCAAGGACTGCATCTTCAATCAACTGGCTCAGCCTTTCAATGCACAGGACAAAAATATAAGGGCTTAAAGGTTCTACTTGCCTCATGTCCTTAGTAACTTTGAAATAGGCTGAAGTTTCCCCATTCCAGGCGATGGCAGTTTGACCCCTTGTGTTCGAATTCATCATGTACAAATAGATGTTATTAGGAATTCCAGTTTTCCTTAGCGTATCGTCAATGAAACTCCAGTCCATCATATCATAAGCTTTAGTTAAGTCAATTTTAATGGCCATAGTGTTAGTAGATGTCTTCTTCCTCATCGAATGAATAAGCTCCTGGGCTACTACTATGTTATCAGAGATTCTATGATTTGGAACAAATGCACTTTGAGCGGAGTTTATCCACTTCGGAAGCTAGGCTTTTAAATGTTCCACTACTACATTAGAGCAGATTTTAAAGTTAGCATTGTTCAGGGATATAGGCCAGAACTGAATGCTCAAATCTGGCTTAGGGGTTTTAGGGATGAGGATTATAGTGGAATCCCACATCCTATCTTCCATGATAGAGCATGTTACAACTTCATTAACAAACATTACAACAAACTTTCCCAGGATGTTCTAGTTAGATTTAATAAAATGAGTTGTGGTTCCATCGGGCCCAACTGCTTTTAATGGGTCCATGTTTTTCAGAATGCCTTCGACTTCAGGTTTCTTGACCTCTCTTGCTAATTTTATTTGTGCCTCCTAAGGTATAGCAGTGAACCGAGATGGGATGCTATATGACAGATGTTGATAAATCATACTGGGGGTAGTGAATAATTTAATGAAGTACTTTGACACAATGTTGAAGATCTCTTTGGCTTCTGCTGCCCATCCTCCTTCTGGACATTTTATGACACTTGTCTGGTTTTCCTATTTCATTTGGTTAACATAGGCATGATAGAGTTGGGTATTGTTGTCTCCTCCTTTGAACCAATTCACATGGCTCCGTTCCTTCCAGTCCACCTCCTCCTCCTTGAGAAGTTGAGATAACTCTACCTACATGTCAATAATTAATTTATCAGTAATAACGTCATACCGGATAGCCAGGTTCCTCGAAAGACGGTCTATATTGCAATGAAGATGATCCTTATGAGCCTTCTTGTGCTTAGAATGCTCAACATCCCATGTGCTTATCCGATTTTGAGTATTCTCAGTAGCACTCGTATAATTGAGGTTGTTCTTCCAACAATCCTTCAACATTGGCAAGAAGGTGTTGTCTGAATTCCGTGACGCTCTGGTAGTGAATCTCCTGGGTTGTCTATTCCTTTTCATGGATCTAACCAATAGAGGGAAGTGATCAAATTCTATTTTAGGGAGATGAGTAACAGTCACATATGAGAATTCCATCATAAAATCTTGGTTAGCTAGAATGCGGTCCAACTGACCCTGCTTCAAACTATGGCGGTATGTGTACTTCTGACCTGAAAACCCCAGGTCTGAGAGTCCTTCCTCAAGGATTGTTTCAAAAAAAGTAATGGCTTCCTGATTATTAAAATATTGTCAACCCAAAGTCTCCCCGGGTGACATAACATCATTGAAATCCTTAGCTACAATCCATGGCTCCTTGAAGAGATTTCCCAAGGAAATGATATGATTCCATAGCAATCTTCTAATATGGTTGTGAGGATTAGCATAGATGAAAGTAACATAAAAGGAATTGTTAATTTTACATGACACAAACTGTTTATGGGTATTAATAAAATCCACCTTAATCTGATCAGTGTTCCAACACACCTAGATACCTCCAGAGAAACCTCTAGCTTCCGATCTATGAGAGTTAGATAAACCAAGCCGTCTGATCGTGTCCCTGGCCCCTTTAGCATTGATTCTCCATTCCAATATAATGGTGATTAGTGATTTATACATAGATATGTAGTCTCGTAAGACTCTACAAGTATCCTTGTTGCCTATGCCCCAGATATTCCAACACAAGAAGTTCAACATAAAGGTCACACTACTACAGAACATGTCTTTGGCGTCGGTTGTTTATACCCTTTTAGCGACGGTTATCAAGCGACGCCTATGTGGGCGCTGCTAAAGGTCGAGCTCTTCGGCGTCAGTTTTATAACTGACGCCAAAAGACTTCGTGCCACCGAAAACGCGCCAACAGGGCACCTATAGGCGTCGGTTATGTATAGTACGTCGACGCAAAAAGGCTTCACGAAATGCGCCAGCAGGGCACCGATAGGCGGCAGTTTTTATCCAATAACCACGGTGTTCTATAAATAACTGACGCCTATGTTTTTTTTTCTTATCAGTTTGCAGGCCTGGTGTGGCTGGTCAGCAGGATGAGAACCTGCAGTTCAGTTTTCTAAACTGTAGGTTTACGAAATCCATTGATATCATCCTACAAACAGGCCACAAACCTACAAAATCAACAAATATACTTTTCACACAAGTAGATACATTCATACATCAATTCAATTCTCACATTCACACATGTAGAAACATTCAAATACATGTAGAAACATTCAGACATGTATAAACATTCAGAAATATTCATTTACAAATTATCATTCAACATCACTATCAGCATCCCAATTATATCTTACAATCGCCACTGCTTGTATGGCTCTTGCCCATTCTTCTCTTACTTCATTTAATACTTCCATCGTATATGGAGAATGTACATCTTTTAAGCGTTTACCTATAGTGTGTTCAGTTTTAAACACTTGCAAAGAGAATGATGTATATATATAAGTAATAATATAAAAATAAGATTGATATATTTCATACTAACTAATGAGACTATATATAATACCTCATGTATGGTATCGATGTCCAATGCGGCATATTTGATAATCATCTACATAAATCGCATCACATAGTATGCACATGCCCAGCCGTTGTCTTGTGTAGCGCACTATAAATTGAAACATACAAAATATTAAAAAATACAATTAAGCACAGTTCACATAAATAATATATACATTGTAGTCGGGAACTTACTTTTATGTTCTCCTAAATTATTGGCTGGTTCTTTTTCTTTGGGACCTTTCCTCCAACCTTTTTGAATGCATCCAAACCCCTACCTATTAATGTAACATAGTAAATTGCATAAATAAATAGTAATGTAATAACAGATGATAATAGATATAAAAATGAAATATTTCTCACCAGAATAATGGCAATCTCATTACGTGTCCAATTTTAGTATTCAATGTACTCCCCGCAGGATCTAGATAATAAACAGTGAACGTCCTGGGGAGAATAACTAGTAACTCCCAATGCCTACCACTAGAGGTAAAAAAGTTAAAATTAATCATAGGTCTTCCACAATAAAAATGTAATTTTCTTAAGTCCAAATTATAAGTAAAGTAAACTTACTTGACATTGAATGGAGCTATTATTATCGTTTTTTTTTGCTGACTGAAAATTGTAAAAGCATCTATACAGTATTGTTGAACACTATCAGGGTCTTTAGCTACCATACTAATCCATGATGGAATCAAAAATCCCACATGGTCAAATGCAAATTGTTTGCATTTATTTTCAACTAAGTAGCTGCAAAACATGTATTACGTATGCATTAATATATAAGAAACCAGATCACCAGATCTTACACAAGGTATATGGATGTATAAACAAGATCTCACCCTATCCATGTCTCTATCATTGATGTGTTCAGCCAATCATATATAAACATATCAATAATATCTTGTATAAATAAAGAGCTTTCATATGATTGACCTGCATAATTCGCTTCTAAAGAAATAATTATAGGGCAATGTATATTATGTGCCCGTAGCCAACATGCCATTCCCCTACAAGCAGGACCTAACGGGTATTTTAGGTCAGTTGGAACCAAACTTGGTAATGCAGGAAGTGGAGGTGGAGGCCTAGGTGCTCTGGGTGTCTTCTTTTTAACCTGTATATATAATTTCAGATCAATTAACCTCATATATACACATTAACAATCTAAAGTAATGTAAATTTATCTTACAATTTCAGTAGTGTAGACGACATCTGCTTTGGGCCACAATATCACCTTGCCTTCCGCATCAGCAAATGTATCAATATCCGGGTGGGCATATGGCAATGTAGCTTCCCTCCAATCGGGGAATACACGTATCGTGCTTACACGAACATAGCCTTGTGGCATTGGAGTCCTATGAAACGTTGCCCCAGGAAGGGACGGGTAAGCCTGCGCCTCTGCAACAACATAGTCTTGCATTCTTAAGCATCATGGCTTCAATTCCTACAAATTTACGTAAAGAATGTTATACATATATACATATCATCTTGAAAACATATCATCTTGAAAAGACTAGCTACAATGTCATAAATAATACTTACAGCAGACGTGTTAGGCGGTGGGTCTACATGATTATTCTCAGTCTGTGCATCAGGAGAAGACTGGGTCGCCATAGGATGATTGGAAGCCTGAGATGCCTGCCACTGCACTATTTCTTCCTTGACCTTCTCAGCAACTATATCATTGACCTTCTTAGAAACTATATCCTCGACTCTCTTATTCTCCTATACATGGATAAAAGAAACATTAGCTTCTTATTATTGAATTTCCTTTTGCAGTAACATTTTAAAAAAAGAATAGGTTACCTCTTCTTGTGAAAGTCCCGCTCTGGGTTTGTGCTGGGATGGCCCAATGAATGCTTTGATGCCCACACCAGTGCCAGCACCCCTAACACGTACAAGATGCTCTGGGTTACCCAGAGCAACTGTCAATTCATGCATTGTGCCCTGAGGGATGAACGTGCCTTATTTCCTCTGCTCGTGCAACTCCCGCTAATCACCATCAATAGAAATTGGTAAGTTAACACCACAAATAATCAATATTCAAACGATTGCTCTAAGAGTTGTATTTTACCATTTTCACAGCCGCCTCAGCAGTTATGGGCTTCTTTATTTCACCCTTCTTGTTTTGCCTCCCAGCTATCCTGACATCATGGCGAGGCATGGGTGTGGCACATGTAGTAGAGGACTCCTGAGTAGCAGCAGACTCCGCCTGTAGTCTTTGGCGAACGCTTGCATAGCCCTTTGGACTCGTAGTGTGGTCATGCACATTCAGTGCACGCCTTGCTTTTTGTGCCTCACTGAGGGCCTAGTTAGTATGCACATTAATGATTTGGTTAGTAGCAGTAAATGTTAATCATGAATAGGTGAATACAAAGTATATTAATTAAATTGGGAGTGACGCCTAATATCTTCAATTCTTCAGATTTTCTTCAAGCAACAAACGTGTCCCAATCTTCTTTGTCCAAGAAGTTCCACTGTTCAAGGGCTGACTTCTTCTTCTTATCACCATCTTTTATGTATTCTCTGTTGAGATTTGTCCTATAGTTCCTTAGCATCTTTCCAGCGCGTTGCATCACGCTTTTACGATGCAGCTTCTCATCCAATGCAAACAGATTCTATAAAATAGAATTGTTATTAACTAGTATCCAAATATAGAATTACAAATAATAGAATTTGTAATCTATAAAATAGAATTGCAAATAATAATAACTCACGCATAAATCCTTCCATATCAAGTCTTTCTTCGCCTGAGGAACTTTATGCCAATTATCATACTTAACACTACAATGGTTTCGAGTGATAACCCCACGATAATTTACAAAATTATTGTGGTTCACTCCAATTGCATTTCCTCCATTATTAAACTCCACAACCAATCTGGATCCACTGCCACTTAGCGCAATTAACTTCTTCAACAGAGTGATGCCCCTTTTCTTATTAAGTGTTTGGTGATGCACATCAAGTTCCTCCAGTGCTTCAGTGGGTGCATGTGCATCATCAACCTAAAATTTAACAAAAATAAACACACTGAATTAGCCCAATATAGAAATATGGGATATATGACATAACTAGAAGATAATGAATTTTATAGAAATACAAGATATGTTTTTAGAACTTACATTGGTATCTCACCATGCTCATCATGGACAGCATGCTCATCATGGACTTCATGCTCATCATGGACATCATGCTCATCATGGTCAGCCATCTGAAAATGTCATTAAAAAGGAAAACATTTAGCATTTGTATTAACTAGAAGATAATGAAACATCAAATCTGAAAATGATATTGATATTAAAAAAGCAAACATTTAGCTTCAATAAAAAATATAAACATGCATGCCTCTAAAATTATGATCTTTTATCAATTAACAATCCTTCATTGTGATCTCCGCGCACATATAATTCATCACAATTAATGTTAGGGTTTCATCACAATTAATGTTACAGTTTCATCAATGTTAGGGTTTAATCAAATCAAATAAGAATGCTAGAATGGACAAGTTTAAATCTTATTTCAACATGCATCAAAATTTAGTGAGTTAGGTCAAACATTAGGATTAGAAACACAAATATATGCAAGCAAAAGATTTGTTCGTATCCTAGGATTTACATAAAGCATTACATAAAGATTTGTTCATATCCTTACCAACAGCAAGCACGGCCGTGGCTGTGTTGGACTACCACGGTCGTGCTGGACAACACGGTCGTGGTAGGCCAACACAGCCACGGTCGTGCTTGCCCTTACCAACAGCAAGCACGGCAGTGGCAGTGTTGGCCTACCACAGCCGTGCTGTACAACACGTCTGTGGTTGGCCAACACAGCCATGGCCGTGCTTGCTGTTGGTAAGGAGCTACGGAGAAGGAAAGCTACAGAGAAGGAAGCAAAGAGTCTAGGGCTACCTAGAGCTAGCGTGGAGAAGAGCGGCGGCGACCGGCGGCATCAGTGGCGGCGACCGGCGGCAGCAGTGGCGGCGAGCAGGCGAAGAGCGGCGGCGAGCAGAGCAGACCGTCCTGCAGCAGTGGCGGTAAGCGGCGGCGGCAGCAGGAGAAAGAGGACACGACGGCGAGCAGAGCCGCACCAGCAGCAGCGGCAGCGAGCAGCAGCAGTGGCGAGCAGCAGCGGGGGTCTTCGGGCGATCGTCGGGCAATTTTAGGCGAGCGGTGATCACAATAGGTATCGTGATGAAACAGGAAGGAAGGGGAAGAGTCGGGTGATACGGGTCTATTAAGTTTGTCAATAGTGTCAGTTATTTGGAAAACTGACGCCTTTTATAGAATCTTTGCCCTAAATTATTTGGCGGGAACCATTATCAGCGTTGGTATTTAAAGGATAACTGATGCCTAAATTGGAACTTTTCACGCAAATTTTCATCTTATATCGGCGTCGGTTCATAGTTCAAAAACCGACACTATATTTGATACTTTGGGGGAAAAAAAAATTCGCTCGAAAATTGGATTTCACGGGCGATTTTAGGCGTCGGTTGGTTGTACCCAGCCGACGTTGAATACAAAGTGGTACCCATGTCTAGCTGGTCTTCAAATATATACGTCGGGGTTCCTAAATATCCGATATTGAATATTATAGGCGTCGGTTTTAGTAAATAACCGACGTCCAGAAAAGTGACATTGAATGTTGTTTCTGTAGTAGTGTCACTATAAGAAGGAGATTAGATCAGAAACCAACCACTGGTAATCAAACCTATGGAATTTTGTTCTCCTTGTTGGCCACCCCATTCAACTCTTCTATAATAGATTCTTTGGTGTGCACACCTCTGAGTCGGGGGCTCTTCCTTCTTCCCTCTGCCGAGTGTATCCTTTTCGAGTTACCCTGGCATTTCATTTTTGTTCCACTTCCCTTAATAACCTTGCTAGATGTTACTTCCCTTGGTATAGAAGCAATCTCCCCAGGTGGCACCTTAGTCAAGTCTACAAATATGCCTTCAGTTCTAGGATTTGATATGCTAGTTTCCAATCTCTCCTCTGAGTCTACTATAAGTTCTACAACTTCATCAACATCCAGATTCACTAGAGTCTGTCCCTCCTTGCTAGCATGATAGCCTATCATTTCCTTCTGACCCGACTGGTTTGCAGTGTGTTGGTGATGTCCTTCATTGCTTCCTCTTTCTACAAGGTCTTCTCAGAATTACTGTTCACCTTCTTCTTCCTCCAAACTTTAGGTGTTGCGTATAGATTAGTGTTCCCCAGCACGAACTGATAGTTCTGTTCACCTTCCATCCTCTCTATCACCTTACCATAGTCCTCCCCCAATCCCTCAAATTGGTTCTTCGATGTTGACGAAATGTAAGGTGCATTATCTTGTGTATGTGCTCTTCTATGGCTAGTATGTCTCCTCCTTTGAGTCTACCATGTTTCCTTTTCTCTTCCCTCTTCATTCTCGAATCGTGTAGCCTCGATATACTCTTGTGCCTCAATGGATCAATCCTCTCCTCTATGGCAATCCTTAGACATATGACCCTCATTACCATAGGTCGCACATGCATATGGGAAGCCCTCATATTCTATTTCATAGTCTATGCCATTGATTTGGATTGAGGGTATTAAATCTTTGTGTGTGTCTATCTTAATAGCAAGTCTACCAAACTTGCTCCGGGTTCTCTTTATAGTATGTTCATCAACCTTCACCAGCTTTCCAACAGCTTTGCCTATGCTGATAAACATGGTTTGTGCATATAAATGCAACGAGAGGTTGAGGACTCGCACCCAGTAAACTACGTGTTGTGGGAGATCATTGGATGGGATAAATGTTGAGTACCAATCTTATACCACCAAATGACAACCAAAAAATTTCCATGGTCCACCTACCATGGCCATTTCATAATCCCTTCTGTAGATTAGCTGAACTACAAAGTGATTAAGGTCTAATTTGTATATATTGTATCTGCCCACCAGACTCCACATGGCCTTAAGTCTATCTCTGAGTGTCATGTATCCAATCTCTATTCCCAAAGCCTTGACGATCACAGTATACTTCCATCGCCGTATCAGATACTCCACCTCCATGGGATCAATAATAATAGAAGGTTTTCCTTCAAACACTCCCATGCTAACAGCTTCTGGTTCCAATTGTTCTTTGAAGAGTTTGTTTAGGAATAGATCCGAGTCTTCTCTCCCCTTGGTTGATTCCTCAAATTTGATGTTTTCAAAGTCCCATCAACTCTGGTTGCCTTCCGCCTCCTTTCCCTGTATCGCCATAACCTTTGTACTCAGTAGCTAAAAGTTTCTGTCAATAACAACCTCTGCACCTACGTTAGGTGGTTCTTTGCCTGTACCATATTCTGACAATTTTTGCATCTCCTGTGAGTTTCCTCTCATGCTGGCATAATGGACATCCAAACCTAGTTGTGATATATACAGACTTTCAGTTCATTTTTTCCTTCCTTGTGTATCCGTCCCCTTGGGCGTACCATTGGTATTACGGTAGGTGTCAGGGCTTTGAGATCTTCTTCTACTACAACTGTCTCCTTTACTATCTTGATCATGTTTTTTTCCAGCATCCCACTTATCACTTCTGCTGTTCGACCTCCCGCCTTCATCTGGATCGCCTGCCGCCCCTCTCCGCTCCTCTGCATCCATAACCCTAGTCTGTTTGCCTTTGAATTTTGGTATTTATAAAATAGATGGATTATCAACATGAATATTGAAACTTGAACCATTGCCTTTATGTGGAACCCTAAATGAGTAAAACATTATCAAATGCAGTAATAACCAACTTGCAACCTAACATGACTAAACCCTAAAAATGGAACTCATTAGGGTTAATGATTTAAATCTAATACATGCATGTAATCTTGTTCTTAATTAGGTGTGGCTTATGGCTAGATTATTAAGGATAAGTTAGTATATGTATCTTTGAATGAATACATTTTTAATTATTATATGACAATATCTTTCTTTCTTTAAAACTAAATATGTATGTATGTTTGTTTACTTGGTCACATATTGAAACGACTCTGAAGATTTTTGCAATCGCTCTGAGAATCATCATTGCCCTTTTCCCATGGAGAAGCCCAACCTAATGATGGTTCCTATCACTAGGTGGCAACACCATTTCCAACCCCGCTCCTGGGATTTTCACAACCAAGTTTTCACTCTATATGACGTCCCCACCACCGCCACACAGAGCTCCTTCTACCGGATTGCTCTGTCTAACATCATAGCATGCTCACTATCCTTTCAGAAGATCCAACACCATTGAACATACTACAAACAATCTTCCTCCTTCTATCCACAAACACATACTAATGCATTTACACACCACTTACTCAAATTGTACTAGCAATGACATGTACTCAGAGTACAACATACTGATGCTCCTTGAGTGATGATGAGTATCTGGAACCCGACACACTAGAGGTATCTCACACCTAGATAGGGTTGCACTCACTCTATACTACACCTTCACCAACCTTTTAAGGAGATGAGAACAAGAAACTTACTTATACATAAACTATGCAAAGACCATAGACTTCCAAATGTAGATCACTACACCTATCAGATCACGACGCCCTCGCACCATACCAACACTATAGACACCCTGACCCATCTGGTTGTTTACCTAAACAACAAAACCACAAGGATGCTCATACTCCCTAGATCATGGATATATCTTGATTGCAACATCTCAGATGGAATCATGATTTTCTCTATGGAATCAACCTCATCTTCCATAAACTTCTTCATCATGCACATAGGACAACTCCAGTCTAGTCACGGATGGAGAGAAATGTTGGTTACCATAAAACTTTGCAAGGGCTAACACCTCATCCTGAGGCTAAAGGGAGGCATGAACATTGATATTTGGCTCACCGACATCAACAACAAGATCCCCCACAACAACCGTAGACTCCTTAGAATCGAACACATCCACAAATCTTGTTCCTCCTCAAAAGAAGTCACTGAGGATAGGGAACAAGGCAATTAGATGCTCAAATCCCAGAATAGTAGACACAACTGTTGGGTTTTAGAGGAGGCAGAGAAGGTAGCGGAAACAAAAAAATTTCTCCTCACTTTAACCCGAACCGAGGAAACGCGTCAACGTCTATACAATAGGAAGGATGGTTTGAGGAATCATACCTTGTCCCGAGGCTTGCTCGGTGAAAATACCTCGCAGCTAGTGCGGTCTTCGCCTCCAGTCTTGGATGGTGTCTGTGCAGCTCCTGGTCGCACCGGGACTCATAACTCCTCCTCTCACCGGGATTGTCGGGATTGATAGTGTTCTCCTGAGCGGCGGAAACCTCCCGTCTCTGTAGTAGTCCACACGGACCACCTGGAACTCCACACTCCTTGTCCCACAAGGAAGTGGAAGGATTCAAACCCTTCTGTAGGCGTACTAGTCGCCCACACACTCTCCTGCTACCAGTCACTTTCTGTAGTTGTCTTTCCCTTGCTATGCCTCCCTTATCGGGTAGCACTTGCTCGGGCTCTCTCGGTTACCAAAACCAGAGAGAACGACAACTTTACAGAGCAACTGGTTGCACTGAGTTGTTCTTCGAGAAGCCCCCAATACCCCTATATATATAGGAGGGTCATGGGACAAGGTTCTCTATCCCGGGCAATGCGGGACTAAAGCAGGAGTAGAAGGGTTCGAGGATTTTCCACAAAAACAACCAACTATGTAACCTGAACCGATCATTTCAACACTTGAAACGGTCGGTTGGGCACTTGAGCCGATCGGCTGGACCTGAGCGGATCGTTTGAGGTCCCCAACCGATCGGTTGGCACCCTGAACCGATCGGTTCACGGTCCTGATCCGACTCAAATTGACTTTTCATCTTTTATTTCCAATCGGTACCTATTCCCAATCCTTGTCCCAATCATATTAGGCAAGTGAAACAAAAAGAAATTTTTCTCACCAATCTTACTTTCCCAACTCGCTCGGTTGCGCCAGTTGAACCGATCGTTTCAACAATTGAACCGATCGTTTCAACAATTGAACCGATCGTTTCACCTGTGCTTGAGCCGATCGCTTCACAAACTGAACCGACCGGTTCACCCAGCTCATCCGATCGGTTCATCACATGAGCCGATCGGTTGGGAGTACATATTGTGCAAAAAATGTCAATTGTAGTTTCAATCAATCTAATACTCTAGTCAATCGATCCAACACCTTCAATACTATGATTTTGAGCTATCAATCAATTGAATGTTTAATTGAACTACTAAAGTTCTTTAGTAATCAATCTAAACATAGTTTGTGGACAAAACTCCTCTTCCAGGTTAAATCCTATGTGTGTGACCCTGCAGGTCCTTTTTTCACGTTGGCAGTGAAAGTCCATAACACTTATGACTTCACAAGCAATGAGCGGTGCCTAGTCACACATCATTGCTACCCAAGTGAAATATAAAGTTGGAGAACAACTTTCAATCCTACAATCCGTGAATGGTGTTACAGTGAATGTATAATTCCTTTGTCACTGATATCCCGAATGAACTCGAGGCATGGACCAGTCATCCTGTCAACGTTCATTCACTTTCTTGATCTCAGAGTAGATTGGAAGAGATATGTTATGACATCAGTATCACATACTGACTCGAACATGCGTGCACGCCTTTCTCAATCCTACTCATCAAGTGGCCATGGATATCAAGCTCCCTTAGGAGGGACAAATCCCATGTCTATCACTCACCCCTCAAAAGCCCCATGTGTCAAAGCCACCCAATCATCACCTTTATAACAACCCATGTTTCAGTACTGCATTTGATGATGTCAAAGTGTACCCAAGGACATGTGTTGAGTGTAGTGATTTCAGGTCAAAGAATCACATTCACCACCATCACTGTGAGTACTTACTGTGACTACCATGTCATGGTTCCATGTGTCAAACTCACGGTGGGTCTGTCCGGTACACTTGTTCTCTAACAAGTACCTATGCGTTTGGTTTGATATCTCTATATCATGACGAATGAGATTCTATCATCAACCAACACCACAATCTAGTCTTGTGTGTCATTGCTGTCTATCTACCTTCCACAATGACATCCGACCAGGGACATAACAAGAATGTACAAACTCTTAGCATCTGTATGATCTCATCTTTCAGGTCCTGAACCTGAAAGCATACGTCATTGAGTATTGTCATTCTCTAGACATTCAATCTGTTCTATCACTATCTCAAATGACTGAACCAGAAAGAATTGGAAGCTTGCCTTTGATTTTTATCAAATCAATCTTAATGTATCCCATCAATCATCCCATGATTGGCTCTCAAGGCATACACACCAACAGACTCCCACTTGCACAACGAGCCAATCACCTTTGAATCATATTCATAGTGATCTTCAAAAATGTCCCTCATGTTATTGTGCTCCAATACTTACACAGTGAGTAATGGTAACACCTTGCTAAAGTCAGTATAAATTGCATGTCTCACATCTCTTCGCTGTACGTCAAACGTATGAGATAGAGTTGTCGTAATATGCGATCTAGTATTCCTTTGCTAACCTTTAGCCACATTGCATGATCAAGGATTCCAAACTTGTCATCAATGATCGGAATTTCTATAAGTTCATCTCATGAACTTCTAGATCCATATAGTATCCACTGCTGTTCTCTAACACACGGATACTCAGCATTTCCTTTTGAACGGCTTTATTGGAACACTTCCAATTATCAACAAACTTTCACTTTTATATATCCTATATATATTTTGCGATTATTTTTTTGTCCTTTTCAGAAGTTTGCATCAATGTAACTCTTTACACCGAACTCTTCCTTATCGCCATAGAACTAGTACTTCACAAGTACTTATCAAGTTCTCATGGTTTTCCAGTAACACTTACTGGAAGTTGACAGACATCCACTCGTCATATCCCACATACGAGTTATCAGGATGAGCATATCATTTTGTCTTGTCCTACATACAAGATGATGAATGCATTTTATTCTTGCCATGTCATACATGCACGATTATGGGATGATCACATACATGATAGATCCATATCTAATCTTTGTGTTCACATTCTTCATAAGAATTGGACACTTGGCCTTGGGATACTAACTCCATGTAACATGGACAGGTTTTCTCCCATTGAATTTGTGCACACTGAACCCTTCAGTACAGATTGCCAATGTATGCTCTCTCTTTTACAGGTCAAGAGGTTTCTAGAACTATCTCATAGATCTCTATTCCTATCACATAGGAAACACCTCTATCTTCCCTAAAGATAATTTCCACTTTGGATTTCCATTCTAGAACATTTTCCATTTCACATCAACATGTGGAATGTGAATACGCTCCCACTAAATCACAGATCCCTTCTTTATCTTTGACATATCAGTCAAACCCTTTGACTATATCATCAAAGTAAAGATCCAATTCTGAGTTGCTTGTACTCAATCAATCACATTGATTAGTTCATTGTAACTTATAGACTTCATTTGCATTAGTGGATTCATAAACCTTACAGGTTGTGTCACGTACACATCCTTGTTTTATTCCTCATAGGAATGTGGTTTTAGTATCCTTATGCCAAATGTCTTGGTCATTAAGTTGCAATCAACAAGCATCATCCTTCTCAAAATGTTATCCATGTGTCTTAACACTTAAGACTTATTTGCACTTATGGATTTCCATCCAATGGGTGCTACCATCAAGGTCACACCTTATGGTTCTTATGGAAGTCATTTAGGATGTAATGGTCATATACCATAACTCAAAATCTGGTTCCTCATATTCATCTGGATAGTTGACTCATCACATGAACAACTCATCACATAGATAATTGAGGTGTATCTGTCAAGGATATAAGAACTCACAACTCTTTGTGATTATTAATGTCCTTTATTAGTGTGGATTATTCTTTATTTAAGAAGAATTCAGTTATTTGATAATCATTCTCTAACTCCTTAGAGTATGATTCCTTCTTGATTTAGACATCACCATGCCTTAATCATGAGATCACTATGAAACACTATCATAATCACTCACAAGGTTCTCAAACATTTGGTTCAAGTATTTCATTCATTGATCTCATCAATAATTAACACTTTACCAAATTCATACTTCATCTATGATATCCTTGGACATTTCAAGATATTCACATTGGTATTTCTCTAAACACCTTTTGAAGTATTAGCATGTATTCCAATAGGTATGTAAATACATCATATGTATTATACCTAATAGGATAATCATTCTCCCACTACCATTAGTGAAGATTGATTAATCATGTCCAAGATATCCATGTCTCTTACTGGTTCTCTAACCAAAAGAGTCTAGATTTATCCATCATATGGAAACTAGAAATGAATTTCTCATGATCAATGATAATTTTATTGTTTGAATTATCAATAACTTTTAGGTATCATTTTATCTTATGCGTATCAAATACCACAAGATTGCCACAAAGATCATATCTTTTAAAGAATGAAACATCAACTTTATTAATTGTCATCATTGTCATACAATATGCAAAAATAAAGTGTTTCTATCTATTGGCAAATATGAAATAGCAGTTCATAACTGTATTACATGCCTTATGGCTGAAAAATAAACTAAAGTACTCCTATCTATGGCGGCAACACTTGCCCCATTTATTGAGTTCTTTACACTTTACATCTTGGTATCATATACATCAAAAAGTGTTACAAGTTTACTTTCATGACACCTTTAGGTAGAGGCTTCAGTCGCCTCCTTCTTCTTTTGTTCTTCCAGATAGAGAGGACAATTCCTTTTCCAATCTCCAGGCTTCTGACAATGGTGGAAATTTCCTTTCTTGGTCACTCCTCCCTTGGTCTTGAGAGCTGAAGACGACTTGGACTCCTGGCTAGCATCAGAACCTTTCTTAGATTTGCCCTTGCCCTTGTGCTTGGACTTGCCTTTCTTGCCCGTGATCACCATCAAAGTCTTAGGCTTGTCCTTCTTCATCTGTGTCTCAGCTATCCTCAACATGCCCAACAACTCTGACAGTGGCCTATCAAAGTTGTTCATGTTGTAGTTCATCACAAACTGACTGTAGGATTCTGGCAACGATTGCAGTATCACATCAGTAGCCAACTCTTGGCTCAATGGAAATCCCAGTCTTTGCAGGTTCTCCACATACCCAATCATCTTGAGTGTGTGAGGACCAACTGGATCTCCTTCTGTCATGACGCACTTAAACAGTGCCCTTGAGACATCGTATCTCTCTTGCCGTGCTTGATCTTCATACATGTTTCTAAGATGTTGAACCATCTCAATAACACCCATGTTCTCATGTTGTCTCTGCAACTCGTGGTTCATAGAGCACAACATCAAGCACTTTGCATCAATGGCATCATCAGAATGCTTCTTGTAAGCATCCCTTTCTACCTTTAGTGCATTAGGAGCAGGTTCCTCTGGAACTGGAGTATCCCGGACATAGAGCTTCCGCTCTTGAGTGAGAACAATTCTCAATGTCCTATACCAGTCATGGAAGTTAGTCCCATTCAGCTTGTCCTTGTCAAGGACCGATCGCAAAGAAACGTTGTTGTTGTTTGTTGCCATTTGTACTACAAAAAGGAAAATATGCAATTTTAGTCCAAAACTCATTTCTGACATATTTGATTGATTTGAAAAGTTTGACGATATAATTAGGCCTTTAATTAATTATCGCTCCCACTATTTTAGTTCAAATTGATAGCCCTCACCATCAATTCGGAAGATTATAGCGTACAACCTTCTAGTGGGCAAGATCATGAGATCCTCTAAGTAATGGACCAGCTAGGGCTGTCACCCACAACTTAGATCTCTTAGGTAGGTAACTCTTGCCAATTGCATCATATGCAACTCTTGATAAGATGTCATATACAACTCCTTGCAATGATCATCTCCATGCCTCAAGGTACTAGATCCCATCTAGATCACCTTGTTAAGTCTGACCCAAAGCAAAACACGATGAATATGCACCCTGCTAGGGCAGACCCACACATTCATCCTTCACGCTTCCACGAGATAGACGGTGCACCACGCTAGGGCGTGCCCACACTTGGTCGATCAAGATTTTCACGTGTGTAGCATTTGGAAGGCATCTAAAACTTAATATTTAATGAGGGATTTGGTTTATATACATATACATATCCAATCACCACAATACATAGTACGTATCATATACATGCTATATCCCACAGAAAACATGTGAAATGATAAAAGCGATGATTATGGCCATCCTAATGTGATTCCTCGAGCCAAGAGGAATCACGATCATCTAGGTCTACATCATATGCAACCTGTACAAGATAACTCTATGCTTTAGCCATCAACTCATCATATGAATGATCTGCTCTCTGGTCGGTCGTCTAGGTGCCACCAGCTGATCGATTGGATCCTCCAACCGATCATTTTGCCTGGTCGTCGTGCATCTCCTTCTGGCCGCCACCCGCTCATCTCGCTCCTCGAACCGGGCATCAACCCGATCGGTTCACTCCTTGAACCGACCGTCTGGAACGCCAACCGATCGGTTCACTCCTTGAACCGATCGACTCAGCTGTCGTCAGGTGTCCGCCGTTCTTCGACATAACAGGAAATAAAATATATCTTATTTTACATTTAAAAGGAGAAACCCCGAGTTACATTCGGGGGGAGCAAAGGTATGAAAGAAATCTCGAATTATTTCGAGTTACATCAGGAATAGGAGAAGGAATCAGTGCGCAGACCGAGATGCAAGCAACCACACAACCATACACAGATAGGGTTTATTGGCCATAACCACGCTAAACATCCACCACAAAACTCATTTAAGGGCGACGCGTATCGAGTGCATTAATATTACATATCATATATATAATATTGGGGTTTGTGGATTTAGGATTGGACATGCATAAGCCAAATTTATTCACATTGTATGCAATAAATAAAGGCGACAAACCAAAATAGATCATATCGATAATCCTAAAGTATAGAGCAGTTGACGTGGCTCTGATACCACTGTTGGGTTTTAGAGGAGGTAGAGAAGGCAGTGGAAACAAAAAAATTTCTCCTCCCTTTAACCCGAATCGAGGAAACGCGTCAATGTCTATACAATAGGAAGGATGGTTTGAGGAATCATACCTTGTCCCGAGGCTTGCTCGACGACAATACCTCGCAGCTAGTGCGGTCTTCGCCTCCGATCTTGGACGGTGTCTGTGCAGCTCCTGGTCGCACCGGGACTCACAACTCCTCCTCTCACCGGGACTGTCGGGATTGACAGTGTTCTCCTGAGCGGCAGAAACCTCCCGCCTCTGTAGGAGTCCACACGGACCACCTGGAACTCCACACTCCTTATCCCACAAGGAAGTGGAAGGAGTCAAACCCTTCTGTAGGCGTACTAGTTGCCCACACACTCTCTTGCTACCAGTCGCTTTCTATAGTTGTCTTTCCCTTGCTATGCCTCCCTTATCGGGTAGCACTTGCTCGGGCTCTCTCGGTTACCAAAACCAGAGAGAATGACAACTTTACAGAGAAACTGGTTGCACTGAGTTGTTCTTCGAGAAGCCCCCAATACCCCTATATATAGGAGGGTCATGGGACATGGTTCTCTATCCCGGGCAATGCGGGACTAAAGTAGGAGTAGAAGGGTTCGAGGATTTTCCACAAAAACAACCAACTGCGTAACCTGAACCGATCATTTCAACAATTGAAACGGTCGTTGGGCACTTGAGCCGATCGGCTGGACCTGAGCCGATCGTTTGAGGTCCCCAACTGATCGGTTGGCACCCTGAACCGATCGGTTCACAGTCCTGATCCGACTCAAATTGACTTTTCATCTTTTGTTTCCAATCGGTACCTATTCCCAATCCTTGTCCCAATCATATTGGGCAAGTGAAATGAAAAGAAATTTTTCTCACCAATCTTACTTTCCCAACTCGCTCGATTACGCCAGTTGAACCGATCGTTTCAAAAATTGAACGGATCGTTTCACTTGTGCTTGAGCCGATCGGTTCACAAACTGAACCGACCGGTTCACCCAGCTCAGCCGATCGGTTCATCACATGAGCCGATCGGTTGGGAGTGCAGATTGTGCAGAAAATGTTAATTGCAGTTTCAATCAATCTGATACTCTAATCAATCGATCCAACACCTTGAATACTATGATTTTGAGCTATTAATCAATTGAATGTTTAATTGAACTACTAAACTCCTTTAGTAATCAATCTAAATATAGTTTGTGGACAAAACTCCTCTTCCAGGTTAAATCCTATGTGTGTGACCCTGCAGGTCCTTTTTTCACGTTGGCAGTGAAAGTCCATAACACTTATGACCTCACAAGCAATGAGCGGTGCCTAGTCACACATCATTACTACCCAAGTGAAATAGAAAGTTGGAGAACAACTTTCAATCCTACAATCCGTGAATGGTGTTACAGTGAATGTATAATTCCTTTGTCACTGATATCCCGAATGAACTCGAGGCATTGACCAGTCATCCTGTCAACGTTCATTCACTTTCTTGATCTCAGAGTAGACTGGAAGAGATATGTTATGACATCAGTATCACATACTGACTCAAACATGCGTGCATGCCTTTCTCAATCCTACTCATCAAGTGGCCATGGATATCAAGCTCCCTTAGGAGGGACAAATCCCATATCTATCACTCACCCCTCAAAACCCCCATGTGTCAAAGCCACCCAATCATCACCTTTATAACAACCCATGTTTCAGGACTGCGTTTGATGATGTCAAAGTGTACCCAACGACATGTTTTGAGTGTAGTGATTTCAGGTCAAAGAATCACATTCACCACCATCATTGTGAGTACTGACTGTGACTACCATGTCGTGGTTCCATGTGTCAAACTCACGGTGGGTCTGTCTGGTACACTTGTTCTCTAACAAGTACCTATGTGTTTGGTTTGATATCTCTATATCATGACTAATGAGATTCTGTCATCAACCAACACCACAATCTAGTCTTGTGTGTCATTGTTGTCTGTCTACCTTCCACAATGACATCTGACCAGGGACATAACAAGAATGTACAAACTCTTAGCATCTGTATGATCTCATCGTTCAGGTCCTGAACCTCAAAGCATACGTCATTGAGTATTCTCATTCTCTAGACATTCAATCTGTTCTATCACTATCTCAAATGACTGAACCAGAAAGAATTGGAAGCTTGCCTTTGATGTTTATCAAATCAATCTTAATGTATCCCATCAATCATCCCATGATTGGCTCTCAGGGCATACACACCAACAACAACACCCATTATGATGGAAAATCTCAGATGGATCACTTAAAGGACATTGTAACCTCCATGCAAGCACCTCTCAGAGACCCCTTCCACAATTAGGACCCTATTCCACCTAGATTCTGGTATGTACAAATCCAACCCTCCTCATACTCAAAGATCACACACCTTCGAGAACACCCCAGTGATTATGTTGCTTTAGAGTATGTTGAGAAGCTATCATCAGAACTACAATCCTCTTACCATGCCAAACTAGCAGAGGATGATCCAAAACACCCACAGATTAGGGTTATCCTAAAAAAACCATATAAGACTAATCATATGAAGTGTGATCGATGCCTCAGATCTGGTCACCATATGCGATCTTTTTGATCCACCATTACATGCTTTGCATGCGCCAAATTCGGCCATATCTCCCACTCTTGCCCATGCTGAAAATCATATTATGTAATTCCTTTATGGAAAGTAATTGTGTACAAAAATCCTTTTGATTTAGTGAAATTTATTAATTATTTCTGGTTATTTGCTAAACCATTGGTCCTATAATGAATGTAATGGCCCTTTCCCTCTCAGTCCACCTGAATAGGGGATAGCAGGGGGAGGGGGTCATTACAGAACTCCATTTGTTCTAGATGAATGGGTAGGAAGGATATGTCTCTCCTAGGTGACGTGCTAGCATTGACTCGCTCACGCACAATTGTCTTTACCTTATTGTTCCTCCCTTTGATGGGTAGAACTTGCTCGGGTTCTCACATCACCACAACTATGAGAAGACAACAATTGTCAAAGCTTGTTGTTGTGTCTCTTGAAGACCCCCAGTATCCCTATATTTATAGGAAGGTCAAGGTCAGGGCTTCCAATATGAGTGAGAGTTGAAGAGACAGAATGTCATGAATTTTTTAAAACCTATGAATGCTAAACAGGTCGGTTCAGTACTGAACTGATTAGATCACATGTGAGTCAATTGGTTCAACTTTAGAACTGATTGTTTCACTATATTTCCCAATTGCAATTATATTGGAAATTAATATTCAATTAATGCATAACATGATGCCATCATGAATCCTTTATACAATCAAATTGATCAACCAAACAGTTGGTTCACAACTTTAATCGGTCAGTTCACAAACCTGAGCCGGTCAGTTAACTTGTTGAACCGGTTGTATCATGCAATCTATTACCAGTGTTGGTTCAATTGATCCGACACTTGAATCGATTAGTTCAACACTTGAACCAGTTGGTTTATAGTTCAGTCAGTCAACTTTTAGTCATTATTTTTAAAATTGAATACCTAAACCTTTAGTAGTCAAGTTTAAACTACATTCATGTGTAAACTCCTATTCCAAGTGTATCCTTTGTGTGTGACCCTGTAGGTTTCAAATTATGTTGGTGGTGAATGTCCATAACTGACTTATGACATCACAAAAAATTAGTGGTATCTATCAGGACTTCTTAGATGCCAAAGTAATCAGAAAGTTAGAGAACAACTTCAACCTATAATTTATCATTTGTATTACTATGATTGTATAGTTCCTTTGTCTTTGATCTCTAGATTGAATTTGAGGCATGGATTGTCATCCTCTTCAATATTCAATTTATGTTCCTTGAACTAGAGTAGATTGTCTTCGATAGAACTAAGCTCAATATCACATATTGACTTACATGACCATGGTCATACATATCTCAGTTTTGCTTGTCAAGTGGACAAGATATCAAAGTCCAATAAGAGGTACAAATCTCATCTACATCACTCACAATCATCCCCATGTGTCATAATGCATCAGAGCACCACCTTTATGGAAACCCTTATTCAAGGTCATGTTGGATGATGTCAAAGTGCGTAGAAAGTCATGTGATATGTGTAGTGATTTTAGGTCTAAGAACCACAATTACCACCATCAGTATGAGAGATTATTCTGACTACCATTCATGCTTTCCATGCATCACTCTCAAGGTGGGTCTGTCTAATACATTATTCTGTAACAAGTATCTATTTGTTTGATTTGATATCACATATCATGGATAATGAGATTTTGTCATCAACCAACACACACTCTAGTCTTAATTGTTGTTGTTGTCTATTGGCCTTCTACAATAACAACCAACTAGGGACATAACAAGAATGCACATACTCTCAACATCTATAGGATCACAATGTTCAGGTCCTCAACTTGAAGACATGTGTAATTGAGTAAGAGCATTCTTTAGGCATTTATTATGTTACATCATTATCTCATAACTGAATAAAACAGAATAAATTAGAAGATTGTCTTTATTATTAATCAAATCATTTGCAAGATATGTCATTACAATCATCATATGATTGGCTCTCTGGGCATACATGCCAAAAAGAATTCCACTAAAATTTTTACACATGGATTTCCTCATTTAAAAAATAAAAGTTTATGTCTTTAATTTGTCATGCTTACTAATAATGCAATGTGATGTAACAAAACTAAGATAATAAGGAACACTAAATTATTTATGAAGTACTATATGAAATTAATATGGCAAATATATTACAAATATGAAATCCACAAGGTTAATGAACGCATATCAACATGCCCAAAGGAATTTTGAAACACTTAATGATTGTTGTAATGTTAGTGTCACCGCCTATTAAGAAAGCATTTATGCATTGATGGGTGTTATATTCTATTTTATGAATTGAAAAATATAACCAAAATGTGTTATCATATATTCCCCATTTTGTTGCAATTAGCAATGCAAGTGAAGTATTTTACTTCCTAGTTGAATACATGTAATTTTCTTTCCTTTTCCCACAAGGGGATGAAGATACCTATAAAATACCCTCATGGCTTTCTTAACATATCCACTTCTTTAGTACTTTTCTTAAAACAAATGGCATCAGCTTACTACTTTATCTCTGGAATATAAATAAATATAATCAATGTATAAACTTATAGAGATATAAGTATGAATTTATTGCACTAGACATCTGTATCACGTAACATAAATTTTGATAACAATGTTAATAGGCTTTTGGTATCAATAGAAAAAAAAATATTGGAATTGACGAATAATGGTGCAGTTGCCCAAACATGGTGATTAATGTTGTGTTTCTGGATTGAAAGGTTTAAATTAGGGTTTGTTAGGATTAAAATCTAAAATAAATTATCCAAACGATATTTTTATTAAAATATTATTTTTTGAGGTCATTGTACTCTAATGTAGTGCTCATAAGAATTTTTAAGGTCAATGCAGGTTTTTTTTTTTTGAAATATCCCAAAAGAGATGCACTACTATGAGGATCAAGATCTCATATCCTAAATTTTTAATTGTTTATTAGATTCTTTTACTGGCCTTATACATGATAATATGAAACATTTCATCTTCTACTTTGATATAAATAAAAGTCTTACAGTAAAGTGTTTATTGTAAAAAAAGTTATGTATAATAATAAACATGTTAAGAATGACGTCTTAAATGGTACTCCCTTATAGGTTTTACCACTTTGGTAAAATAGTAGCTTGCATGCAAACAGACACAATGGTTGACATTCATCAACTACCGACATTCATACATGGTTATAGTCGCGTGATTTATGCTACTCGATTCCTGCATATTTGAAGAAGTGGAGGACTCGACGGGACTCTGAGAAACCACAAAACCTGGCTGTTTGGGTTGTGCGACCATAGCATTGTCATTCCCCAACATGAACATAACTGAAGACATGATCGGTCGATCGTCTGGCTGTTCTTGCACACATAAAAGACCGATGGTGATACACTTTATGACTTCATCCTTAGAGCATGAGTCAACTATGGTTTTGTCAACAAGTTCCACGGTCATGCCTTGTCTCCATAAGCTCCAAGCCTACATGTGCAAGCTCATAGTACTTTATAGTATGGCAAAAGGAATTATATTAAGTGGAAGGACAGCAGTAACATACATATCTGAGAAGATTTTTGTGTTGTTGAGCATGGAAGCCACCTCGATTCATGGTCCCGCTGACTATTTCTAAGACTAGCACACCAAAGCTGAAGACGTCTGATTTCGTTGAGTAGATTCCGCCCATTACATACTCAGGAGGCATGTAACCACTGCATGCACCATACTTGTCAGATAAACAATAGTAGAATTACATGTTGCTGACTTTGTCTATCTATCACTTACAAAGTGCCGGCAAGTCTCATTGTATTTGCCTCCTCCTGATCTTCTTTGAAAATCCTGGCCAATCCAAAATCAGATATCTTGGGAGTCATGTTCTTGTCCATCAAAATGTTGCTGGCCTTCATATCTCTGTGGACGATCTTGACCCTAGAATCCTCGTGAAGATAGAGGAGGCCTCTTGCGATGCCTACGATTATCTGGTAGCGTGCATTCCAATCCAACCGTTTGCCTTTTTCTTTGCCTGCAAAATGATGTTTCCACGCTATCACATTAATTAATCCACACATATTATAGAAACTATGAGACAACCCAAGTTTTGTTTAAACAAACCAAACAGCAGGGCATCTAGACTCCCATTGGGCATGTACTCGTAGATGAGAATCCGTTCTTGCTCGTGTATGCAGCAGCCGAGAAGCTTAACGAAGTTCCTATGCTGGAGCTTTGCAATCGACATGACCTCATTCTTGAACTCGACGACACCTTGTTTAGAGTTGGGAGCAAGCCTTTTGATTGCCACGTCTTGCCCGTCCTCTAGCCGACCTTTGTATACGGGGCCGAACCCTCCCTGACCAAGTTTGTTATGGTTGGAGAAGTTGTCGGTGGCAACCACGACAGCGTTGAACTCGAACAACGGAAGGTCCCAGTCATCCAACGGATTCTTGAGCGGGAGATCCCAGTTATTCAACGGTTTCTCGCTCTGATCGACATTATAGTTGTGGTCGTAGTTGTCGTGCTCGCTCTTACTGATGGTTGCCCGCGGGATTTCTAAAGAGATGATTGTAAGAGAGAGTAGGATGCTAGCTTAATAATTAAGCATGCAGTGACGGATAATTTAACGGCTGCGCAGGTAATAAATTAACTAAACATGATATATCTACCTCTCTTCCTCTTCTTGTTGCGCCAACTCCATGCCCATGTCAGCCCGATCAGCAACGCAACTCCCACGAGTACGGGCACCAAGATGGCTACCAGTGGCCTGCTGGACGACGTACCTACAAATGGTTACCCGTTGTTGTAGTTGAGTTCGGGTAATAAAATTTGCTACCCATTAGAAATTTAGTTATGTAGTTGACGGTTTTTGCAGTTAGCCCGCAGCTGCGGGTGACAAATTAAAATAAATTGTTACATAAAATTAAATATAATGATACACTACTTAAAGTGTATATATCAAGATCATTAATATCGGTTAATTGTTATAGAGTTCTGATCCAAATTCAAATTTGTCCAACAAGATCTCATATCAGATATAGACATGTTGGGAAAAATAAATACACATCTACTATGATTGATCTATCAAACACGATATGAAGTTTAGTACAAGTTCCTTATTCTAGTTTTTGGATCATAATCATACATTAGGGAACTTATATTATACACTAGAGAGTTTTATCTAAATAGGTCTGTGGTTGAATAATGTCAAAATTGAACAAATTCGTTTTTATTTGGCAGAGACAATGCATAGTATTTGGTTGTTTTTACTATATTTTATTTTAAACATTATAGAATGGTCCTTTTTTATCATTAGAGTGGCAATCAAAAAAATATTTATTATTAGATACATATTAAATGAGTACCTCACATGTGACTTTTAACTAACTGAGTCAGATTTAGATTTGTCTTTGTTTGACCCATTTAAAATTGCATTATTATATTCAAACCTGTAAGATCTAAACTTGCAACGATGCAATCCAAACTCAACCCACCCACCCGTTTTGAGAAGTCCACTTATTAGAATTAGAATCGATGGTCAAAGGAATTGTTTTATTCTTTTTTCTTTCTTTCTTTAGTAGTGATACACAACTCTAGACACACCTATCTTTATACACTATCTTAGAAATTTATGAAATCCAACAAATTTACGTTCAGTCACAAACAACAGTTCATGGGTCCTTAAAATTGTGCATTCCATGAACAACGACAATACCACTTCTTAAAACTTGCGTGTACATTTCGTGGTCCCAACATACAGAACTCACTAAAGCTTGATATAAAAATTGCAGTACTATTAAAATATGATTATTTTTGTCGAAAAAAAAATTAATGTGTTTTAAGAAATATTTCTTGCACGACAATAGTTACGCCATCTGGAAGCGTGCATGTAGCATACACAAACATTTCTTAGTCCCAACATTACTTATTAAAATTTCTTATGAAAATGACAAAAATACTAAGAAATGAGTACTCTGTTCACAATAATTTGTAGTGTGCATATTGAAAATAAATATTCATTGCACTATAATATATACGACTTCTTAAAACGTGCATGTAGTGCACACCAACAATTAATTGTGTTCCCAACATGCAACACACATTATTGTAGCAATATTGAGAAACAAGTACCCATATGTATTTTATGTATTTAAATATAAAATATTTATTAATGGAGCACCCATGAAAATTAGTGTCATATTAATAAAATAATATTAAAAAATAAGTATCTTTAAAATAATTAGATATTAACAATGATTATTGTACTAGTTGAGCACCTACAAAAATAAAACTTATGAAAAGCCATATTTTGAAAATTTGCACCGTGTATATTATATTGGTGGAACGCTATTAGAGGCATACTAAAATTATTCATATCAAGAATTTATACTTTAATATTAAAAAAAATTGAACATAAAAATAACATTTCTTATCAAGACGAGTAACATAGTTAGAAAAAGAATATGTATACATGCAAAAATAATTACTACATTTTAAAAATAGCGGCATGCAACAATACACATTCTAGCTGTGCCATATTATCTCTCCCAAATCAACCCATTATCTCCGCTATGTTATTTATCTCTTTTTAATAAATTCTCCAGTATGCACAACTCTCTACAGTTTTTTCTTAATCACCCTTACTAAGCACTCCTATCAACACATTTCTCGCATTAATCCCATTCATTGTGTATATTAATTACCCCGGGGGTGAAAATGGTTTTTCCTTCTTTCATCAGGTAGTTAGTTGATAGACGCTACATTAAATATAGAGAAATTGTTTTATACTGAAGCAGGTCTAAACGAATGTTACCTGATGGTTCAGTAGCGAGGGCGGGACTCATCAAGAGATCACCAAAATCTGACGGGTTATAAGGGGCCGGGCCATCTGATGCTGGCGCTGGACTCATCGAGTGAACACCAACGGGAGTTGCGATAGGAAAACCAAGCTCTGCATAGGGATGCAAGTCGACACACGTTCGGAAATTATATACTTGATCGAACAAACACACCGGCCCATGCGGTACAGGTACTACAAGGAAACTAATAAGAACAGCGGGCATACCTGCGCATTTATCGGCTGGGATGCTGATTTTGCAAGCCTGTGGCAGAAGCATTGCCCTTTTGAGGTCGGCTCCTAAATCCTCCGCCTGGCTGTTGTTGGGGTTGCTGACGATCTGGCAGATGCAGATGGTGTCGTCCTTAATGACGGATGCCAGACCCGTGCAGCATTCCATGCTGGGGGTCGTGTCGTTGCTGCCTGGAGCAACGAAGCTGAGGCAACTGATCATCTTATCAGTCATCACGGTGTTGCAGTCGATGGGCGCCGGGGTTGCTGGTGGGTAGGAAGGCTCTGCTGGCGAGGCGCTGATGACCGCGACAGCCAGAACCAGTAAGAACGTCGACGCCTTGGTTGCCATGGATGGGGCAAGAAAGGAGCTGGCTAGCAGTGGTGAGCAAGGGCTTCCGTCGATCAGTCAGTCGCCAATCGATGTCTTCTGTTAATTTGCGTGCACAAAGCTGGCCACCTAGGGTAATTGACATGAGCTAGATGGTTTCTCTGCAGTTGGGCAGCGGTGGTGCTCTATTATTGCTGCAAAACACAACTTGGTTAGGAGTGACAGGTGTGCTAAGGCTGGCAGTGAGCCTGTGACTGTGAGCCTTGATGAATATGGGTGAGCGGAGCGAAGTGGAAGACGAAGACCAAAGAAAGTCGTCGTATAGGTACGTAGGTTTGTGGATTGTTGTGGAGTAAGCATTGGCATTCAGTTGTGTAGGTGTAAGCGACAAAATTCAGGAATTTAATTCCTTACATGCCCACGTTCTTGGGGGCCAGTTAGCAGTCGTCGTATTCCATAACGGGAAGGTGTCCGAAGTTATTGACACGGAAACAAACGCGAAATCTGAGCAACTAATGAAACGCTACTACGTTCGTCGAGGAGATATATCTTCTCCAAATTAATTTCACTAGAGTTGAAGTTCATCATCCGAAATCATTAAGTAATAATCGTGGCATGCAGCTTCTTCAATCAGCATCAATACTTTGCTAAGCTACCTTCCTTAGTCAAATGAACATGGGAAATTATTAATCTAACTCTACTTTTACCAAAATATACACCTATAACAGGGACACAACAACATTAGCATGAGGTGTCTTATTTTTCAGATTATCCATAATCACTTTGTAGTTGGAGAGAAGGAGAGTTATGTATATTACTAGATAAAGAGAGAGGGAGAAATGAAAAAATAAAAGAGATAGTGAATGGAAAGAGAGTATATAAGGAAATAAATAGGTTGGGTAGAAATGGGGTAATTAACTAAAAGAGAAGGTAGTGAAATAAGTGAAGGCGTAATAAATGAAAAGAAAGAGATAGCAGACGGAGGCAACGTGTACTAAATACAAAAAGAGAGTTACTGGATGAAAAGAGAGTACAATTTCATACTTTTTTGGGTTTTCTCATATCTAAAGTAGATAGTGTAGTTACAGATGTAAATTTTTTTAATCCAAATTGTCCTACTATCAAACTCGGGCCTGAATCCAAACCCACATTTTATTCACGCCTCTCAATATGAAACCAACTCAGGGTGATAAATATATATCCGAAACCAAATCCGGATAAAAAGTTTAAGATATGTTTTAGATAAACATATCAATTCTTTGATGGAATCACTAATACGGTTGTAAAAAAAATTTATTTTTTGAGATAAAACTCAAAAAATCAACGATTATATAATATTATACAACTATAATAGTAATTTTATTTTATTTTTATTAGAGAAAAGCAATACCAACAAGAACACACACACACACACATACATATCTATATATATGATATTGTTTAACACTTTTATTAATACCTTTTAATACATTTTTTATATATTTTTGAATAATTTTTATCACTAATAACAAGTACTTATATAATATTTGGCTCTCTAGAAACATTTCAACATATACTATAAAGAAAAACCTTTCTTATACAATACTAAAAACAAGACTTCGTATTAGGTATTTGTATTAATTGAGATCAGGGTGCGACTTGTGAGATTGGCTGGAAAAAACGTGCTCTACATCAGTACACAATTTAAGAGCTGTGCTACTCAATACACATGAGCCAAAATACGGACCTAAAAATCTGGAAGCGAGGCAGAATCTTGACAACCAATCACAAACTCCCCTCAGATCCGTCAGCTCGCCCATCCAGATGATGCACCCACTCCGCCCATGCATACCTAGCAATGACATCAGCGGCGGCCTACCATTTACACAGTCCCTACCGCTTCCGCTCGATCCACACGAATCGGTATCCCTGCGCGATCACGATACTGTTCACGATGAGGCGTTTCTGGTCATGAACTGTTAGTACGTCTCACGGCTAGGGTCGTACACGAACGAGAAGTTGGACTTCGAGTAGGACCTCATTTCTGGTATCCCCAGCCGTGAACCATTCTCGGTTGCATGACCTCGTGTGCCGTATCGGCCGGCCTACCCCCGGCCCGCTGGTCGTGAACTGCTAGTACGTGTTGGGGATCCCCCTGAACCGCTCCCCTGTTCGTGGCCACGTGCGCTATCCGTCGACCGTCGTGCCGTCGTCGTTCGTCGGGATGGACTGCTACGTTGTTGTATCATAAGCCCAGATAATGGTTCTAGCTGCTGCCTGGGGTGAATAAGCCGAGGCGGAAGTAACCCAATGGAGATATGAGGGAGTCAGTCAAGTTTATTGGCTGCTCTTGACTAATCGTGTCTTTCTCCTCCTGCTGCTGCTGCGTATTTGCAAACATGACCGAGACGAACACAAACAGCGCCATTACTGGTGACTCGATGAAATGCTTCTTCTCCGGCCTGTGTGTTTATGTCGTCTGGAAGTCGGACTCGGTGTGCCTCACGGCTAGGCTTCTTCTCCGGCCTGTGTGTTTCTATCGGCAACTCGATGCATGCACCTCACGGATGGCATGGAGCTAAGACTGCCAGTGAGCAAGGCAACGACCAACAGATGGGTGCGGTTGTCACATTTCCCGTTTCATTTCAGGTGATTCGAGAAGACCTTTTCGGCTTGATTATAGTGTTCGAATTTGTTATCAAGACTCCTTGGACATCCCTCCGAATTCTTTCTAAAGAATTGAATATGCTGGTTGCTGGAGTCATTGGCATCTCTTTGTTTTGTTGACTGATTAGTAACACTGCAATTACGCATCTTGGTCTTTCCCAGTTTAAGATATGAATTGGGTCGGTTGCTTGCCTAATTTCTCTAAAACTATTATGTGGTGTTATATTCTTTTCTGTTCAACCAATTTAATACTACTAAAGTCCTACATGTTCTAGATTCCCGTCGTGGTCTAACTTTATAATCTGGAAAACAAACCATGCTCAAATAAGATTACAAGACCCAACCGAACAACCCTTGAATTAATTTATTAAACTTTGATTAGGCTTTCCATTGTTAACTGGATTTCTATTCTCTGCTTCTACATCCCTGATTGTGCCTCTCATTTGCCCTGTTTTCTCCGTTAAGCGCTTAACTACCTTCCGATGAATCCTTATATGGCGCTGTTACTAGAAATCATCAAATTTTAACCGCTGATAAGCTTTTTGTCCATATTTAACTGTACAAATCGTTGTTTACAGTATTTGATTGGTCTTTGTCCATGTACCGTCAAGACTCACGACAGGAAAGAACTAAACCGATTGAACATATAGTCATGCCTAGGAATAAATGCTGACTCGATTTTTACTTTTGCTTTGAATTTGAAAACGAGAAAGTTGATATTGACAAATGCTTTGGACTTTACAAATATGATTCTAATACCCATTGTATATAATATAGATGTCATATTTTGTCCGAAGTGTACTTATACAACACTTGTTAATTTGAATACTTACATTATAATCAGCACAAGACCTTCAACTGGATGATGCTCATTCATTTGACATGAATACGAAGGTAATATATATTCAGGTCTGCTCTAAACTTCTATCGTTCATTGCAGATATTTTTTTATCTGAATCTAATGTGTTATGTGCTCTGTATTTTACTTTGTGTTTCGATATCTTGTGATATATTAACATGAAACCAATAATGTATAACTTGAATTCTAATGAAATATCCAATTCCAAACCATCCATTTGGAACTTAATGTTAAGGAAGTGAATTTTGACTCCTTAGAAAATGAGCTACAAGAAAGTTACGTCTACACTAAATTGATCATAGCATTAGTTGATTACAATGTATGTTCATTTCATATTAACTAAATGGACATGATTTAAGTTGTAGGAAGGGCAAAATGCCCCATTATACCCATACCCAATGTGACCAATTTTGATTTGACCACGAATGGGTCTAAGCAGATAGATTGCTCTAATATGGGGATGTGAAGCGCGGCCCATTTTCTCATGGTAGATCAAAAGACCCATTGCGTCACATTCTTACCTGACCCCTATGCCCCACCTAAATTGTGATGCTCAGCTCTTGCTACTCACAACAGATAAGCGGTGAGTTTTGCGTTGCTTGTTGGTGCGTTTACATGATCGTAGTTTGGTAGAGATGCTACTACAGATGCAGTGGGGGGATGGGATGAGATCTGAGGATGTGAAGGCTAGATGAGGAAGGCAGATGAAAGAAATGATAAGGTTCTTCCTTAGGTATACGATGGCAACTTCGTGGCGACTTGGTCTCTGAGAACCTTTAACTAGATGAGGACATGCAATACGATTGTCATCAGTCCCGATATGATAGATGGCTCTCCTTAAAAGCAACTAGGGATGAATGACAACCCACACATTTGGTGAAGTCGAGGAAATTGCCTTTTATGTATTTTTCTACATGACTTCCATATCTAGCTACTCATGTTGTAGGGACATTGACATTGACCAAAGGGAAGGGGTCTCAAGAAGTGCACAATGATAAGGAGAAAATTGATCATGGAACGAGAAGCATATGAGTTCAAATATCAAACCAACCAAGAGATTAGGTGTGCGACTACTAGTGCCAATGTAATCTGGCAAAATGTTGTCATGGATCTACATAAACGGTGCATCATCGGTTTGAGCATCCTTAGATGCCACTTTGTCTTCCTCTTCTCCCATCATTTCTTGCTTTTAGTGCCTCTGGGCTAGGGTTACGCATGTGCCAAAGTTCTTGTTTAGAAGGAATGCTAGTAGTGGCACATGTAACAGTAGTATGGCCTCAACATGTACTAGTTGTGCTTCCTTTGTGTCGTCATTCACCTCATGATTAAGGATGAGGGCCTACTTAGGGGTCGTCACTAGTGTTTTTTTAAAGGTCGCACATGCCTCTTAAGCGACCTACATATACTTAGTCACTTGTAAGATTGATTAGTCGGCTACTTTTAGATGGACATTTGTTATCTCAGACCAAATTAGAATATATTTTTGCTAAATTTGTGTACTTTATTGGATTTTTGCTCAATAAATTCTAAAATGCATTCTAAACGTTGCTATACTAATCATTCAAATTTTGTATTTTAATATATCTCAAATTTTGGTGTCCAAATATCTAATTGTACAACTTAAAGATGTAATTCTACAAATTATATTTGAAAATATGTGAATCATTTATATGATAATTAAATTATAAAAAAAAACTAAAACCACATATACTTTTGCATATACTCTCGTGTACCGCAAATACTCTATAACGTGACCTATACGTGCATAAGGCATTCAACTAATTAAGACACTGGTCTTCACTGCTACTAATTATGTCACATAATGCATATCTCTAGACCCTCACAATCACCCTGCCACGAATACTTCTACATTAACATATGTAATTCACTTGGAACTAAGAGGCTCTCATCTCATTGAAGCTAGTCCTCTACTTTCCAAGAGCCTACTACACACACAAGTCAGGCAAGAGCACTTGGTTACATTGGAACAACCCCAAGAGTACCTCAACCTTTAACATACCTTCTATTTCCTAATTTAGATACATCAAGAACCACTAGAGATCCTTATCGAATTATGTAATGGAGTGGAGGTGAGGAAGATAACAAAGCAGGAGAGGAAGGATGCGAATTCATAAACTGACAATAGATATTTTTCATGTAATTTCTAAAAACAACTTACTTGTAGAAGCTATTGTTAATTTCAATAGTTGATTTCCATTTTTCTAAATAGTTGGTCTGAATGGGTTATAATAAGTTTCTATGACCTATTGTGGTGGGTATGCATTTTGTAAAATTTACATTTATTTAATGGGGAGAGTATGGATTTAATCAAAACATTAATGGGTAACGTGGGTATGGATTTGACAGAAACTTCAATGGGTAAAGTGGGTATGGGTGAAGAGGGTATGGATTTGATAAAACCCTTAAATGGGAAAAGTGGTGATGGTTGTTGATCAATCATACTCGCACATTTCTCATCCCTAAATGTTTTATTTTATCTTACTTTCTTTTTAAACAAGGTCTACTTCACACATCTTGTATCACAACAAATATATAGTGTAATTACTATCACATACCCTATGTATAGAGCCATAGAACTATCCACACTCCTATATTTGCACACAAATATGTTCTATACTATGGATAGTTAGATTGCTATATGTTTTAGGTCAAGCTAGTTTGCACTGTGTGCTTTTATTAGAACAATGTTTATAGCTTTTAAAACATCTGCCATACTTTTTTTACATCATGAATGAAAACTTTTTACTAATTTCATGTTTGAAATTGAATTTTAATATGTTGTAGGTTATGAAGTGCATTACTATGATTAGTTTGCTTGTGGGATATTCAATCCATGTGTTTTCGGAAAGGTGAGGGTAGTGGCTATACAAAGGAGGGACACTTCATTACACTTGGTCATTCTTTGAAATTTAACTATGGAGATTGGACAAAGGTCTATTGAATGTAACATCAATACAAAGCATGGACATTCCATTGTAGTTCATCTTTTTATTTAGCAACATAACTTGAGTTGACACGGTCCATTGAATGTATCTGTAAGTTTTTTGATGTTAGAAGATGGGTTTGATTATTAAACTTGTTACTTCTAAGTCAATTATGTTGAACATGATGGAAAATAGTCCATAGCATAGAGGCACAATACTTGTATTTATGTACCATGATATACATATTATATATAAAGCCCTTGCATTTGTATCAAACTAAAGTTTGAAACGAGTTTTGATGTGTTGTTGTGTATTATCATTTTTTTAGGTGGACTGTTAGAAATATTGTAGTTTATTTAGTTTGTCTTTTTTAATTGGCTGGTTGATACATTATCTTATAATTGAGGTAGAGTATAGCTTGTAGAAGGAAAAAAATAGAGTACATTTTTCAGCAGGAAAAATTTATAGTTTTACAGCAATTAATGCCATTTTTTGTTTAAGATCCGCAAACTATACAACTACGGTTAACTGATTCTCCATATTTGAACATGTAGATTTAGCTCCATGATATATAGCTGCAAGGCATACGTTCACGTTCTATATTTGTTTATTATTCTCTAATTAAAAATGTACTGCATGAAGTATGAACTATGTTATGAACACAGTATATGAAGGATATTTTTGTAGGGAAAATGTTGTGCAACCCGGAAAGAAAATCAGAAATAGACCTAGTTTTGTCATTTAGTGACATGCTGTGTGCAGTTCGGTTGACGTGAAAGCATGAATAGGCTGATGACGGGATGGGTTGTTGTTGGCTGATGACGGGACAACCTGATGACGGGATGGGTAGTTGGCTGAAGAGAGAGAGAGATACTGAAGAGAGAAGGAGGTGCTGCAAGGAGTAGGAAAAATCAAAAAAGATATGTTTATTTTGTTAATAACTTTCAAACCGTTATGTATTTTTTAATGAAATAAAAATTATTTGATTCCTGATAAAAATGCATTCTAATAAGACTAATATCAGCATATGATGGTAGATTAGAGAGAGAGAGAGGACTGGAGAGAGAAGGAGTTGCTTGAGTGAGAGAGGACTAGAGAGAGAAGAAGTTGTTGCAAGGAGAGAGGAAAATAGAAAGAGATATGTTTATTTTGTTAATAACTTTCAAGCCGTTATGTAATTTTTAACAAAATAAAAACCTTTAGATTTTTGATAAAAATGCATTCTAATAAGACTAATATCAGAATATGAGAGAGGACTAGAGATATAAGTTACTGGAGAGAGAGAGGACTGGAGAGAGAAGAAGTTCCCGCAAGGAGAGAGAAAAATCAAGAAATATATGTTTATTTTGTTAATAATTTTCAAACCGTTATGTATTGTTTTACGAAATAAAAACTATTAGATTCTTGATGAAAAATGCATTCTAATAAAATTAATGTCAGCACATGAGGAAGATGAGTGAAGTATGTCATTAATTTGGATGAGAGAGAAATTTACTGTCCTTATAAATTTCAATATCTGATGAATTTTTGACGAAAGAAAACATGTTAGATTCCTTACAAAATATATGTTCCAATAAGACCAATCGTAGTAAATTTATAAAAAATAGAATAAATTTTTTATAAATAATATAAAAATTAGTATCGTTATTCTAAAAGGTAAGATTCCTTACAAAAAAATTCTAGTGATAACAAAAAAAATTACATACAAACAATTTGACTAGAGATAACAAAACATTTTGTGTAGAATAACAAAAACTTTGACTAAAGATAATAATAAGTTTGACTAGAGATAACAACTAATTTTGAGAAAAAAATTATACTATCTAGATAACAAACAATTTGACTAGAGATAAAAAAACAATTTGACTAGAGATAACAAAAAGTTTGAGTAGAGATAACAAAAAATTTGACTAGATATAACAACCAATTTTAAGATAAAATTATACTACCTGGATAACAAAAAAATTGACTAAGGATAACAAAAAAACTGTCTACAGATAACAAACAATTTTACTAAAGATAACAAAAATTTTTAGTAGAAAAAAATGTTTGACTAGAGATCACAAAAAATTTGACAACGAAAACAACATGTAACATGAGAGATAACAACAAAATCACTAGTGAAAACAAAAAATTACCAAGAGATAACAAATAATTTGACTAGCAATAACAAAAAAAAATTGTATGAATAAAAAATAGTTTGACTAGAGATAACAAAAAGTTTGACTAGACATAACAACTAATTTTAAGATAAAGTTATACTAAATAAAAAATTTGAATAGAGATAACAAAAAATGTGCATACAGATAACAAATAATTTTACTAAAGATAACAAAAAAATTTAGTAGAATAACAAAAAGATTGACTACATATAACAAAAAGTTCGACTGGAGATAGCAACTAATTTTAAGAAAAAAGTACACTACCAAGATAACAAAAAAATTGAATAGAGATAACAAAATTACCTAGAGATATAAAATAATTTGACTAGAGATAACAAAAAATTTGAGTAGAAATAACAAAAAGTTTGAGTAGAGATAATAAAAAGTAAGACTAGAGATAGCAACTAATTTTAAGAAAAAATTATACCACATGGACAACAAAAAAATTGACTACAGATAACAAAAAAAATCTAGAGATAACATAAAAGTTAGTAGAGATAACAAAATATTTGAGTAGAATAACAAAACATTAGTCTTATTGGATTTATTTTTTATAAGAAATCCATAAAAAAATATTTTTTCATTAGTTTTATTTTTATAATAAAAAAGTACATTATTTTTTATAAGATAACAAAAAAGCATTTTTGTTAAAAAATATATAATGATTTGAAAGTGATTAACAAAATAAATATCTCTCTATTGTTTTTGTCTCTCCTTACAACCACTCTCTCTCTCTCTCTCTCTAGTCCTCTCTGTCACACTCTTTCTTTTTTTTTAATTTGTATACTGTTTTTCAAAAGTATTTCAACACTAGTCTTGTTGGAACATATTTTTTGTAAGAAATCTACCAGTTTTTATTTATTCACAAAATTCATTGTGGATATAAATTTCTTATCAAAAAAAAATATTTTGTTTTTTTTCTCTCCTACAACTACTCTTTTTTCTCCCATTTTTCTCTCCCACTACCTCTCTCTCCTTCCATCCACTCTTTCACCTTTGTTTTCTTTTTTTTTCTTTCTCTCCTTTCTTTTCCAACGGTCTCATCTTCTGGACTTGTCCCAACTGCTGGCTGGCCGACAACAATGTGAATGAGGAAAAATGAGGTGTGAAAACTGGTCTCATCCCAGCCTAGTGTTGTACAACAAAGCTCTTTTTGTAGTGAGCATCACACATCACCTTTCATATCCTCATGGTGTGTGTGTATCGATGTTGGGATAGATAGTGGCCAGAAGAATGGAACTCCTAACTGGCAGGTATATATATATATATATATATATATATATATATATATATATATATATATATATATATGTATATATATATGTATATATATGTATATATATATATAAGTGTGATCTACTATGGCTGCATAGGACGATAAAGGATCACATCCAAGAATTAATAGTTGATGTCGTTCCAACTAATAATTTATGTTTGGATGTTTTCTTTCCTATCTCATTTAATTCACTACTAAATATCCATTTGGTTGTAAACAACCCTCTTTCCTTCATATGAATAGGTCACTTATTCTAGAACCTTGTCATACGGTGGTACATTGGCATGGTATATATTCTTCTTTATATAAATTTGTTCTCTAGAGAAAAAAGAATTGGGGAAACTTAACCAACTCCAACCACTAACCCCAAAGGATTGTGTTGAGATAGCATCACTGCAAATAATCTTGTTGTCAAAACTTGATTAACTACGCCCATATGAAGCGGAAGCAACAAGGTGATAGATGCATATTCATCATAATTTCAGTGGCATTTACAACTTAATTTTTCCTTCATATTTTATATATTACTTTAAAATTAGTTTCTATTTATTTTTTCTTAGATTTGTTTTAAATTGTAAGGTTTCAATCCAATTTTTTCTATCTTAATTATAGTTCTGAGCTTCATTTTCTACACATTAACATGTGAGAAGTGGTTTTCTGACCTAACAACAGGCCAAAGAAATTTTTTATTTTGGATAAAATTTTCTTCAATCTCTCCCTTACTAACCTAAATCGCACATCCAAAATGGACCAGATCTAGAGTAGTCAGACTATTAAGATTATAACATGACACTCAATCCCCTACAACTATTATACGGTGTGCGATGTAGTATTTGGGGTCGAACCATAGGGATAAGGTCCAAAAGTGTTAAGTATGTAGAGTCCCATACTGTTACACTCTAAATGAATAGGTGGGTTAAAAAGGGTGTTCCCTAAGGAATGATGATGCTCTATCCAAAACAAAGAAAGACAAAAGAGTGAAAATAAAAATAAGAGAAAACATTAAACAAGCGGTAAGAAATAAAGATATGGAAGGAGACTTGGGTCGAGTTTCACATACTAAGGTCTCTCACCAACATGCAAAACTCACACCCCTTCATATACTCCTATCAAGATTACAAGGGATCATCAAAATGTCTATTCCCTCCTCTCTCGAGGTAAGGATAGATCTGGGTTCTAAGGTAGTCTCTCTCTTGAGAAGATAGCCCAACAACCACAAAGCAAACCATATGACCATTAGCTTTAGCATTCTAACACTTTCATGCATTCATATTACTCTATGACACTAGATAAGGTTGGTACTAGTCTTTTTGAGGCACCAACAATCAAACAACATAAGATGGTAGCTAAGCATACAGGTGAAGCTTTAAAAACAAGAGTATGGAGATAATCTTGATAAGAGTATATATATTCAAAGGGGAGAACGAATATACATGTTGGGAGAGCCTTAGTGGCAACTCCCAATCCAAGATAGATGTTTAGCCATACATGTCGATGGGCTGCATAACGACGTCACAAAATGATAGATACATCAATATCCACGAAGAGGAAGAGTCTAATGTGATGAGGATGATAGATCTAGATAGAGAGAGAAGATGACGATACACCACTGTACTTCAAATTTAGACCTGGAGTGAGAAATGTGGCGGTGGCTTCTTCCTTCAAAGAAGACGTTGATCCATCTTCTATCTCCTCTTACTTCCATTTTTAGAGATCTAAGACTGATGGTATGGATGTGAATGGCTTTGGAGTTTGGCAGCACTTTGCGGTCCTTAATGATCTGATGATTTGACAAGTTGAAGTGGGGGTCTATTTATAGATGTTGCCCACCAACTTAATCATCTAGGCTGCTGTCAAGGTATGGCCTCGGTCGAGGCCTGGCTTCAGTCACGACCTCCATTGCGGTCGAGGGGGTAGCCTTGGTTACGGTATGTCCTCGATCACAGGGTGTTGCCCTAGTGAAGGGTTGTGGTCACAGTGTAAAGAGACAGTGATGGAGGCATCGACCACGACAGGGTCCTTAGTTGGATACAGCTGCGGTCGCGGTATTGACCGCGACCATGTCTTGGCATGACCCTGCAAAAGTTAAAGATGTGTGAAATTGAGATTTTTGACATAAGGCACTAAAATAAGTAGAGAAATATATAAAATGTATGCTAGGAGAAGCATAAATTATATGCAAAAAGTGCACAAAATGAGATGTTATCAACTCCCCAAAACGTAGGATTGAGCATGTCCTCATGCTAAAGGTAGGCCCAAAATTATAGAGAGATGAGCTATGGGTGACAAAAAATTTCAGAAAGCCTACCATTACACAGTTATCTCATTCTTACAGCAAAACTCTTATGGTATATTCATTGAATCTTGAGGTTCGATTTCCTTCCTTTCATATCTAGAGTTGCATGACTTTGAATCCTTGCCAATGCCTTTTGGTAGTAAAGGTGTAATGACCCCACTTATCGATAACCCCCAATTAAGGAAGACCAAGAAGTCAAAGCCACTATCCCAAAAATAGGATCAATGGCTTTGTAGATAATAAAAATAATTAATAAATTCTACCAAATACTAAGCTTAAAACATGATAGATATTTACTTTTCACATACCTTTCAAAGGTAGGAATCTGGAACTTCTACCCATTGTGGAGCTATCTAAATCCTCTTTTAATAGATTATCTTTATGCTTCACAAATGACACTTTACTGTGTCCAATGCCAGATAATCCTAAAATGTCAAAAAATAAAAGGTCGATCAGTATAAGTAAATATACCGATATGTGGTGACAACCAAAACATTGCACATATATTCTAACAACTTAATCACATCAAATTAGTTGTTAACAATGTAAGATTACATTATTTAATATTACTTTCCAACCACTTTTACTCATACTCTGGGATACCCTTTCTTAGGGTTTAGCCCTTGCAAAGGACTTTAAGGCTACCTTCTCCATCCAGAGCTTGGTACCTAGGGTCACCTCTCTGGGTGTTCGGTGGTCTTCACTCTGGAGCTTGACCACCTCTGACCTTCCCTCTGGGGCTTGGTCTCTCATCTTACATCCAAAGATGGTATGTAGGTTCAGGCAAGTCATATATATACTTAAATTGTGATAATCATATTCACTTTAAAGATTGTAGAAAAAAAAATCATCCAAGTAGTTTATTTCTATATAATCGGTGAAATATCGGGAAAATGAAGTGTGTAATCATAAATAATCACATAACTGATTCGGAGATTTTTCAAAAAATAAGCAAAGTCCAATCTAATCAGGACATCCAAGCAATCAATCAAGCCAATCACACAACGTAATAGAATCATGAAAAGCATGTATAACCTATTTACTACATACTCATCAAGAACTTACTTTATTGACTTGGAATTACTTTCTCGGGTTTGTAATCATAATTAGGGTATCATTAGGGTTCCTTTAGATCTATTTACAACATTTTTTTCTTTTATGTCCACAAAACCCTAAAAAATTAGTTCTAGGTTTAAAACCCTAACTCCTCATTTATTCACATTAAAACCTTCTTATCATCTATTAGACTTATGATTAACCTAATATCACTTTTCTACAATGAATCTCGAAATATAATTCATTAAAACCCATTAACACTGAGATTAGCATTTCTAAGCCCATGAATGCACATTAACATATCAAACCCTAAATTAGGTTATTAAGCACATGGATCATCTATTTAGACATCAAAACATCTTTTTATATAAATAGGTTAATATGCTCATAGATCATCCATCTTAATCTTCCCAACTTCATAGATGATCAAATTAGGGTTTTTATTAGTTATAAAGCATTAAGAATAGGAACTTTAGGTATGTTTTGAATTGCAAGCAGAAAATTAGACTTTAATTATAATTTTAATGTATTCCTTGCATCTTTTTGATCAATTTTCATATATAACTTATTTTCATCCGTGCTTCCAAAAATTAGTTGCAAAATTTGCGAGATCATTACCTTTGGGGCCAATAGAACACCGCCACGTCATCAACTGGCTTCTTTTCCCTTTTTTTCAGCTTGTGGATATATCCCTTGGATCTGATTTCTTTCTGACCTGGCGACCCACTTCTTTTGTTACCCTTTCCGCGCAGAGCGTCTGCGCGCAGACCCTATTCCTACACTGGAACAGAGCATCTCTACAGACAGCTTCCAGTAGCTGCCCTCCCATCGAGCCCCATTCTATGGTTCTATACTAACAACCCTACCTCCTAAGCTCACGGTCCTCATGTGCCTAGGGTAGGGAAGCAAACCCGCAGGTCGTCACCATCAACCCCACCTCTTCCCCTTTTCGCAACCACTTGGGGCTCTGTGGTCAACTTCGGATTGACTCCTGGCTTCCAGGCCTCTGGGTGGTAGCAACGGTTCTAAAACCTCCGCCTAGCCTCCCCAAATGCAACAAGGCATCAATCCCCAGGGAGAAGCCCAGAAAAGGAGAATGGGTCACCTTTGATGCTCGAACCATCCGATGCTTGCAGGGAAATCAGAGGCTAGGAGAGGGTTCGAGAGTTCAGTGACAACTTGCAGAGATATTCCCGATCTCGTAGGGGATATCTACCCCTTATATAGAGGTCTAAATAAAGGGGGTAGCTGGAAAGGATCTGTGAGTTAGGGAAACTCATGATTCTTCACAAACCAAGTTCATCTAGGGATCGTTAGATCTAATTTCTTTTCCCGGACTCGGATATATGCTTTTTAAGATTCCTTATTTATCATGGAGAGAGAGATATCGAATTGATCCCACATTTTACTATTCCAATTTTCCTGATCTTGAACAAAGTGCAGCCACCATTGGATCAACGATCCAACAGCTGTCAAACCTTATATAAGAACACAAGTAAGAATTGAATTGTGACATTTAATGTTATCCTTTTCACTTTAGGAAAACTTACAAAAATTATATCTCCCAAATCGCTTATTCGTTCGATCTCAAATTTTAGAGGAAAGTCCATAATGACTCAAACTACTTGTGTGCCATGTTTAGGACACACATTTGAAAGTATGAGAGAATTTCCTTCAAAAGTAGGTTTTTTTTTGTCGCCAAAAACCCTGTTGCTTTTTTGATCTTTTTTGAAAAAATTACAAACAAGAAGATAAAGCCAAAGTGTGGGTGAAGGAGAGGGGGTGAACCCAAATAAGGAACACATCCCACGTAGGCATGGAAAAATAAAAAGAGTATGGAAAGAATTTGCACATATCTGGCAGATATCTATACAAAAGAATGGTAGATTTTCACCCAAACATCAGGTACCAGAATTAGAGAAAAAAAACTTTCACGAACTTTAGTAATCAAATTTAGATAGACTTCTACAAGCTCTCAAGATCACCCTGAAATATTAGAAACTTCTAAAAGACCTTCCATCACAAACATCAAGCTATATTCGCATCTGAACCAAACAGGCTTCATCAGCATCAAGGAACAAAACAAAGATATCTCAATCATTTTACTTCACATTACATAGAACTTGGACATCAAATTTAATAATTTTCCACAACATAATGCTTGACCTAGATTTGTCTTCATGCACCCTCTTATTCCCTTCAAACCATGCATGATACACCACAACAATAGCGCACAAGATCTCCTTCCTTACTAACCAACTGTTGATATCATCCCATTTCACTGGAATGTTGCTAATAAAACCCTCCTCACAGACCATCATCCAAATCTCCATAACATACTGGAAAGAAAATGATAAGTGGATAGAATATTCATATCCATTATAGCAAAGAAAACACATAGAGGCTAATTGAATACCCCTTCGTCTAGAAAGTCAGTACTAGGTAATTTGTTTAGCATAGCTTTCTATACATGAGTGATAAACATTTTAGGGATCTTGAGCTTCCATAGCCAATCAAATATTTTGTTTTCCTCCTCCTTGTATCTTATAGCCTGCCACACATCCTTCATTCTTGGATTATCCTTACCATTTATAGTAATAGAATCTTGATTAGAAATAAAAACACCACAAGAATTGGTAACATCCATAATGACACCAGAACACTTGTTGACTGGTATGTTCCATTCGCCATTACAGATAATCCTGCTCAGTTTTTCAGAACCACTTAAACTAGATTTGATAATCATAGAACTATCCACTTCATTGTGAAGCAGTTTTCCCTTTTACCAGGGATCATCCCAAAGCCTAAACTTCTCTCCTTTTCCAACATTGAAATTATAAATGGAAATAAGATTATCCCTCACACGAAGAATATTGTTGAAAATCCAAGAGTGGTTTGATGATTCTCCTATAGTCCAAAAGGAACACTTCTTCATATACTTTTCATGCACCAATTTAACCCAGAGCATGTCCTTTTTGAACACAATATTCTAAGCATTAAGGATTAAACATGCTTTCACCACTTCTTTGGTTTTTCTTAATCCCATGCCTAATTACAAATGGAAATAAGATTATCCCTCACATGAAGAATATTATTGAAAGTCCAAGAGTGGTTTGATGATTCTCCAGTAGTCCAAAAGGAACACTTCTTCATATACTTTTCATGCACCCATTTAACCCAGAGCACGTCCTTTTTCAACGCAATATTCTAAGCATTAAGGATTAAACATGCTTTCACCACTTCTTTGGTTTTTCTTAATCCCAGACCTCCTTTTTTTGGCAAAGTAACTTTCTCCCATTTGACCAGATGCAAACATCTCTTCATCTCAACACCTCCCCATAGGAAATTTTCACAAATTCTATCTATCTCATCAACAGTTGCAGAAGGAATAGGAAAAGAAAAGACCCAATAAAGACGAATAGATGACAACGTTGATTGAATAAGCTCCCTTCTTCCTGTAAGAGACAAACTATTGGGTTTCCATGACTCAAGCTTCTTCTTTACTTTGTCAATAAGCCCTACACAAAGGTTTTTAATTAACTTCCCCACAAAGATAGGCATCCCAATCTAGTTTGTAGGTCTAGTATTCTCCTTCATATTGAAAATGTGAAGCACATATTTATCAGCTTTATTACTTAAGAAAACAAAACTTTTGCAATCATTAATACACAGACTAGACCAATCTATAAATTTGGAGAACACATTCTTTAGGTTTTGAGCTTCTTCACTATATGCCTTCATAAAAATCATCAAATTATCTATAAAAGCCAGATGTGAAAGATGCAAATTCTTTGACACTTTATGTAATGACCCTGACTTGGGTTATAAGGTAACCCCATTTGTTTTGACTAAGTAAGTTTCTTATAAATTTAATATAATCCTCTAAGGATTTGTTTATCATGTGACACACTTATGTTTCAAGTTTTGTCCTGATTGAATGTTGTTTGAGAAATGTTCCTTTATTTTGGACCAAAGTGCAATTTACCCAAGATGAGGGGCTATATTGAAATATGTCACATGTTGAACATGCCTTAAGTGTTTTAGCATCATAAGAGAGAGAATGATGCTAAGTGGTGGCTTGTGGAAACCCTAAATTCCAAGTTTGAACATGTTTGAATAATGCTAGTACCTTATGCACCAATTTTGGTACAAATTGTAATTTACCCAAAATGTAGGCCTGATATGAAAATTACCACCTTCCTCTATGTATCATTTAGAGGAGAGAGAATGAATGAGACACCATGTTTGAATCTATTGTGAGTGATAGTGATCTTGGTGATGAATTGACCAAGAAAAGGGGTTGAATAAGAAACCCTAACTTGAGTTGTATCAAGTTGAAAAGCTTATATATGAGTGCCTGTCGGCCAAGGAGCCATGGAACAAGCCTCATATCATTTTATGGACTCTTGGAAAATTCCATGACGTGCAAATCACCTCAAGGAGGTGAGGTGTATCGGGTTACAACTTCCTTAGAAAAGTTGTATCCGATAGTGGAAAAAGTGATAATTTAATTGATATATCTTATTCAAAGGGATATGTAATGGACGAATTTTCATCCCTAGGTTATCCTCAACTATTTTGCATGTCAAGATAAACGTTGATTCATGCATGTATACGTGTCACCCAAGCATGTACATGTGGTACCTACTAGCTTGAATTGATGACACCTCATTTTTACACTCCTTCGTGAACAACAAGTATATATACCCCTAGTTTCACCCCTTAGTGGAATTTTTCAGATCTTACCACCCTACATCCCTAAGGTATCGTGCATAGGATCCCTATATCATGCAGGAGTGAAGTGGTATCATGCATAGAGCTTGGGGTATCGGACAAGACAAAGTGCTATCGGCCAAACAAGGTCATATCGCCCAAGAAGGGTGATATCAGCCATAAGGATGAGATATCGGCCACAAGCAAAGTTGTATCGTCCAAGAGGAAGTCCATATCGCTAAAGAGTGGTAGGGTGTTGGCGAAGGTGCTAAGGAGCCCAAATCTTAACCCTAAGGTAAGCCATAGTTGTCTTCAAGCTTGAATTGAAGCATGGAATTAGGGTTATGATCTACCTTTCTTCTCCTCTTCACCAATTACTTATCCATGGTGATTCCTTATATATGAAGGAGTTGTGAACGAGCCTTGGACTTTTGATAAAGTCATCTTCAACCTTACGAACGTTGATATTTGGAGCTTGGAGCTTTGAAGTTGTTCATAAGGTGGGTTATATAACTTGAACTCTATCATGTTATTAATCATCACCTAAATTGCAATACTTAATGAATTACTTTTAATTTCGAATTTTCTGTAATAGTTGATGAAACTATGAGCTCTAGTAGTTTCTTAGACCTGTTGCCATGAACTATAACTATTAGAACGGAGGGATAGAGCTTGAAGGATATGGTGTCACTTTGTAAAAGTGATACCGGGTTCAAGTATATACACAAGTAGCTCTAACCAAATATGGGTATGGCTTGAACGATATGCTTGCACAAGATGCTTGCACGATATACTTGCATGATAGGAAGTCAAGTATAGACTCCATGCATGATACAAAGTTAAATGTATACTTGTAAGTTGATATGAAACCCTAATTTGGGTAACCCGATATGAGTAAAGAATAGCAAGTGCTATCACACGATATGATCATATAATATATCATTGGAATTGGGTATCATGAAGTACACACATCTGGCGCATGATAGGAATAATTTAGTAAACCCTATTGCATGATATGAGGTATGGATTCAATAGTAAGATGTAACCTGATATGGCAGCCTGACACAGAACCCTAGATGGCATGTAACCCATCATGGCCAACCCTAGTTGATGTCTAGCCTGACATGGTAATGAGTTGATACCTCTTAAACATCATGGGAGACACATACATGTACCATGTGCCCGTTACAATCAACCCTAACCTGACATAGGTGTTGTAACCCAATATTTGAGGGTGTAGCCCAACATGGCTTGGTGTCCTTCACTCCTATCGACTTGTGTAATGGGTTGAGAAGAGTTTAACCAATTGTTTAACCTATTACTCATCCTTAAGATAGGATGGTACCCTTGAAGGAGGTAATGAGATGAATATATTGGGTTGAGCCTGATATGGAAAACCCTAACCCATCACGACCAACACTATATGGTGAGCCACCCAATATGGTGATTGAATGAACCTCTAGCCCGACATGGTGATGGTTTAATACCTCATGCACGACATGAGTAACAAATACAAACACCTCCAGCCCGATATGGATGGTGTTCATATTCCTCTAGCCCGATATGGTGAGTGCTCATACACCTCCAACCCGATATGGATGGTGTTCATACACCTCTAGCCCGATATGGATGGTGTCCATACACCTCTAGCCCGATATGGATGGTGTTCATACACCTCTAGCCCGATATGAATGGTGTTCATTCACCTCTAGCCCAATATGGTGAGTGCTCATGCACCTCCAGCTCGATATGGTGGTGTCTATACATCTACAACCCAATATGGTGAATATATGCACACCTCCAACCTGAGACACTTTGTAAAGGTGAGGGTAAACACTGTAAGGAGTGATTAGTATAATACCAAGTAATGGTGTGGCTAATGTCTTGATAGGTGAAACACCTAAAGTGATTGATAATGGAACACTTTATATCAACAATGCTTCAATCTGAGATAAGTCAATATCAATTGATGATGGTTGGACAATTCAAATATGTGACTTATGACCAATACATTACAAGATAAATGTGATGGGCTAGTGCATAAAGTATTAGGATGGGAAATACCCTAATATAAGATAATTTTTGAACTAAAGTAACTTAAAAGTGATGAGGGAAGTGATACATCAAGACATGAAAAATATCACATCCAGCACCTCAAGGTTGATACACCTTGATGCATCTTAAATCCAATACACTTGGATAAGTAACACATGAAGTGATTTATGTCATTTGTTACATTGAGATGTAATGAGTTTAAAGCACTTTGATAATTGTAGGCTAACATACCTTGAGAAAGGGTTAAGCCAAGTTAATAAAGTATGATGTATTCATATTCTGGTAATGATGAGAGAGAAACTCATACCTTGTGTTGATAATCATTTAATGATAAATGATGAGAATAAATAAGTATGATTGAATACTGATGATATCAATGTATGCTCCTAAATGTGTGGAGCAATGAATTAGGGTTTGGATTAATAATATGAACATGAAACCTTATTCATCTATAAAGGAAAACTCTAACTCGAATGATGGGAATGTTGTAATTTTCTTATTGCATAAGCTTTGTAAGGCATGATAAATTCTTGTATAAAAAGTATAATGATGAATGTCCTTGTGAGCCATATGAGTAAGTTATTGCCTAGTAAGAGATGAAAAGATGTGTAATGGGCCTTGTGAGCCATGTGAATAATTTGTTGCCTAGTGAGAGGTGACAAGATACTTAATGGGCCTTGTGAGCCATGTGATAATTGTTGCCTAGTGAGAGGTGACAAGATACTTAATTGGCCTTGTGAGCCATGTGAGATACTTGTATAACAAGTATCATGTATACCTTGGTCTGAGGACCTAGAGGTAATAGTTACCTGATAAGTGGTAATAGTGTTTAATGATGAACTAAGGGTTTGAATACCCAGATCTAATAATCATGATGATAATAATATTGAGGGATGACAATTCCCAGTAATGAGATAAGGGATTGAGATCCTAAATGTTATATGTGTTCTAAATATTGGAAAAGTACTTGATAGATGTATTACACCTTTCTGTGTAGCACTTGTCATAATAATTCATGTTTGAAAACTTGACTGATGCTAAAAGAATACGGTAATGTACTTAATTAACCAAGTGGAATCTCAACATGTAGTGCCCTGACCATAGATCCATCAGAGTCAGAATTTGTTGAATGGTGAAATGGGTTGCTCCTCAGCATAACCTAGAGACCGCATATTTTTCAATATGCTGGGGTGATGGGTGAAAATATCCATAGGCCCTGAATGAGGGATTGATGGTAGATAAACACAAAATCTCTCAATCCTTCATTATTGGTTGGGTTTGATGTAGATAAATACGAAATCTATCGACCCTTCCTTAGGTTTGATGGTAGATAAACACGAGATCTCTCAATCCTGATGAGAGTGCAGCTGCCCCTGCAACTCTATAGCAAAGTTGCCAGTATACCCTGTAAAGCTATTTAGCAGTGACACAAGATGTTCTGCCTGTGGTCTCGTACTAACCGAGACAAGGGAGGTCTTGGAAGCCGACTCTGTCATTGACCTTGTATGGTACCGATGCTTTACGCCGTCGTGGTCAATTGGAGTATGAGCAGTATATCTCATCTCCTCAGGGCATAAGTGTGATTGTAAAATGTAATCAACTGTGTAGCATATCTGCCTAAGGATCGAATATGTAAAACATTGATTGATGCGTACTTCAGTTATACATCTTAGTTGATAGATGTTATTTATTCTCTTTACATTCCTTACAAAGCAGATAGATGATTTATAACTCTACCATGGGTAGATGCAATGTTCTCCTTAAGAAAGGAGATTACTTCATTCTATTCATACAATGAATTATCCTGTCTGTTAATATATAAGGAACCTCTGCTCAGTTTATAAATGCTTAATCTGGGATAATAATATGGTTGTCAGAGAGTTATATCTCTCGCTGGGACAATTGTCTCACCCTGTGGGATCCACATTTTTTTAGGTGGACGTGCATGAGGTGGCAACGATCTTTTTGCAGAGGAGGAACAACAGTTGAGGCAGTAGTGACAGCTCAGGTTGAGTGCACTGTCTGTCGTGTCTTGTAGATAGAAGTCCTATGTGTCGTCTTTGTACTCTCAAGTCCTTGGATTTAGTACGTGTTGGTTTTATGAACAATCTGAGATTTTGGCTTGTATGCCTCGAGGTTTGATGTTGCTTTATGTATATGTTTTTAGAAAGCAACAGTTATATGTTATCCTTGAGATGAGATGACGCAATGTTTTACAATGTGACTCATGATATGTATGAGTTTTGGATCTTTCAGTAAAAGTTTTCTGGACAAGGATCTCCTTGCAAAATGGTTTTAATTTTTAGTGATTTTTGTTAATCCGTTGATTATGTCTATTCCGCTTAATTGTAACGATGTGTTTGTTGGTTTGGCGACTGTCGTTTCAAGTCTTGGTATCAGAGCTCGAGGTTTGCTGAGTCTACAGAGACATAAGACTAACATGTTGAGTCTGTTCTAGTGTCCTCTAGTATACCGTATAGTGACTTCTACTTATGCATAAGAAAGGGTGAAGTTTAAAAATGACTAGAGAACATGAGGGACACATTGCTGAGGGCAATGTTGTTACACTAGGAAAGGGTGCAAGGGAACAAGCAAGAAAAGAATGAATGCTTGAGCACTCCCATCATGATCCGATCAGGATAGAGAATCCTATGATTATGCCCTTGATAGACAGGTGAAGGCAACAGAGATACATATAGTAGACTGGATACTAGCATTACAACCTAGGTTACCAATTCTTAATGCAAAAACTTTGAGCATTAAAAAGGGTTCCCGAATGACATGGTCGTGTTGGAACAGTGGAAATGTGGGATGGATTAACATATGGCAAGAAAGTAGACTCTGCCATATGTATAGACAGATAGTACATCTGTGATGGTAATGCCCAAGAAGGGGCAATAAGCTGAGAATTAAGGTAAGGTCTCTATAATTTTAGAGACATTTTCCTAGTTGTTCTAAAAAGCCAAAGTTTTTGGTGCCACCAGTGCAATAAACACCTAGTGCACCAGGGTAGTAATTACTATGTAAAGGAAAAGGTCCTAACTTTCTACCTGTAAGAACCCATGGCTTAGTTTCTACATTGGTAATAAGACTGATAAAACCATGGTACGAGGACAAGACATGTTATAGATATGGACATGTTGAGCATAATAAACTCTTTTCTTTGAAAAGAAGGGAGGAAATGACTCAACAACCAAGGTAGACTCGGCAGGGCTTACGAAAGTTACAGCCCAATAAAGTAAAAAGGCAAGAGTAGCAACATGAAATAATTAGACTCTATGTGTTGAGTCAAACTGGAGCGGCAAATGACCGTGAGGGGTAACAGTCAGATAGAACTTTTTCATTTTGGATATGCTTTATTTTGATGTTACCTGATAATCATAAGAAGGATTGTTGTTATTGAATTACTTATTGATTTCCCTATGGGGACATAGGGAAGAAATGATAAGAACTAGAATTTATATTTTGTTCAATATTCTTTTAAATGTTATATAATTACTCTTATCTGTGTGAAAGAGGATGAGATATAGAAGTGATGCCTGGAGAAAATCTAGGAATGTTAAATCATGTGTTTGTGATGATACAAAAAGTAAGAAATATGATAGCACACAAAGTGCATACTACCTAATCTCAGTACTTGTATACCCTGGCCAGGTATTCAACTATTAAAGTAAGGTGAGTATGGAACTCTTAGATTGTTATCTTTTTTATTACTCTAATCAAGTAGTCATTCTAAGACAATCTAGTGAGTATAATGAAACTAGAAAAATGGTATGGACATTTGTATCACATCCTAAGTGCAATAAAATGGAATCTGAGATAATCTCAGATCAATCTGTGTGTATGATGAAGTAAAGAGTATAATCCTCATGAAATGAGAATGAGAACAAGGGAGATGATCCCTATCTAATAAAGCCTGTGTGAATAGTAAAGATCTTTTCCCATGATATGGAAATGGGAAATGTGATAAAATCACAAAATGTTCATAAAATGTTAGACAATAACAAAGAAACGAGTAATGACATGTAATAATCCTTATAATTCCTATGCTGATGGTAAGGAACCTAGGATGAAATAAGAGTAAATGAATCATGAACAGTTTAAAGTTCATGATATAATTAGAGGAGATGATAATCCCTTCTATTTGATAAACAACCCTGAGTGATGATCGGTTGATAAGAGGAATATGTTCCTTTGTGTTCTTTCCCTTCAGGGACATGGAAATCAAGTGGGTCTTATGACACTTGATGTGCATAAGCTAAAAATGTTCAATTAATGGATACTTAGAATAGTATCAGTTTGTCTTGGACTTGGATTCCCAGATAAAGATATGTGTAACAAGTAATGTCCCAAGATGAAAGAAAGATGAGGATGTGATGTGTTTTCAACACATGTGACGAATACCAAGGTAAGGAATTCTGGTATCTAAGAAATATCATGTGGTATGGGAAAGTAAAAAAAAACATAACTTCTAATCAGATGATTTATGTTGGTTACCTGGAATGGCAAACTATGAAATCAGTCTAGTTACATTAAATTGTATGGACATTATATGTTTGGGTTTTGTGCTCTGCATAAACATAACTTTTATAAAGATAAATTAATTTAAGGAATAAAGGTAAAATCATTTTGGGAAAAGCTTATCAAAGCTAAAAATGTATGATAAGACTTGTAGTCCCAAGTAGGTGACAAAACGTAACCATAATCTCTCCATGAAAAAGAAATGTTAAAAACTAAGTGGGATTTGATACCTGAATCATTCAAAGTATGAATAACACTTCTTTGATATAGAAGGTGTTACCTGACACAATATATATACTGAGACGATTCGATCTATAAACCACGATATAAATTTAGAGGAAGCATTCGATTAACAACGGAATACAAAAATCACCGGAAATTAAAACTTTTTGAGACAAGATCTTGTAATCATAAAACTTCTTTTATAAGATACAAGGTAAACATATTACATCTCTGTTAAATCACTTCTTGAGTGATTATACACAGCCAAATACAAAATCTCAAGATTCAAAACCAAAATCTCAGACCATCTAACTCCAAGGATCTGAGAGTATAGAGACGACATAAGACAAACTAACTACATGACTCAGCAGTCAGTATCTCCACCTGAGATTCACTGCTGCTCCTGGTGCTGCTGCTGATTCTGATCACCTGCAGACTGGTTCCTTCGTCCTCGACGACCACCTAAAAAGTTGAAATCTACGGGGTGAGACAATTTTAAACAATTGTCCCAGCGAGAGTTATAACTCTCCGCCAGAAGCTTTGTTATAGTAATCAAAGAACAACATAAGCAATAAAAGCTTTAAGGTAATCAACAGTAGATTGTTATCAATTAGAACAACAACATTTAAGGAATATGAAGAACATGTATACTAAACAGTGTAACCATCAATCATTGTATCTCGTAGTTAAACCTAAGCAGATATACTACGCGGTTGATTATGTTTTACAAACATTATTATGCCCTGCGGAGATGAGGTATACCGCTCATACTCCAACTGATCACCTTTAAGTCGCATCGGTATCATACCTAGGTCATCAAAAGAGCCGGATTCTTATGACCTCATCTTCCTCAGTCAGTGAGAGGATCAACATGCAGGACATCTAGTGTCTCTGCTACTATAGCTTACCAGGGTACTCTGGTACTTCGCTATTAGAGTCATAGTGTCATTCTGTACTCTCTTTGCCATCGAAAGATTTCTTGTTTATCTCTCATCGATGCGATAATAAAGATTTCCTCGGGAGAATAGTGTTACATCACCCCGGCATAAACACATAGTGAAGGATTGATAGATTAAGGTACATCTACATCAATTCCTACACTAGGATGTAAGGGTATTCACATCCATATTCCCCACATACTCAAAAGTATGTGATCCAGGAGTTCCCTTAGGAAAACCTGTTTCACCATCATTTAACTCCTGACAATGATGGATCTATGATCAGGGCTCTACATGGTATGATTATACTTGATTAGTTAGGTACATTTTAGTATTCTTTTAACATCATACATGTTCTCAACCATTAATCATTAACATAGCAGTTATGAAAGTAGAATACTAAATGTATCAAGTCTAACTCACATCAGTTATTATTTCTTAATCAGCTCATCACAAGTCATCTAATTAGCATAATCTTGATGGTACTCCTGGCTCATTTAGCTTATCATCTCATATGATGCCAATTAAACTTAGGCAATCATAGCATATCACTATTCATAAAACTAATAACATGCTTTCAATGAATATGATGTCATGATCCTTTCCTGGATATGATTATTCTCTTATAAGAACTTGCATGATTAAATCAATTGATAATAATCAACAATTCATAGTCAGATCAGCAGTCAATAAGACAGAATTAACCCTTCAATTCAAAGGTTATACTTTTATGTCCTTACAAAGGGTAAGATTCCCTTGTTTACATCATTTAGGGTTATTCAACCTTTTCATTATGATTAGGAATAATGATTCCTCATCTCATATTTTGATCATACAATTCATGCTTAAAGGAATAACATGAGTTTAGAGTTTATTGTTCATTTCAACATATTACCATGAACTAGGGTTTACTATTCACATTACTCATGATTACCCTAGAATTAGGGTTTACTATTCACTTCATAGTGAAATGAGCTCATAGCATCATCATGAATGAGAAACATCATCATTGATGCTTTTAAATTAGGTTAAGACTCATCAATTATCTTAATTAGGGTTTTCATGATCTCTCATAAGTGGATCATACCCTAATCCTGCATATTCATATACATTGAAGGTACTTTATTTGAGTTTTAACCATAAATGGTACTTTCTCTCTCTCCTTACTAATAGATGGTGATTACATTACTCTAGATAGGATTGGGTTAAGTCCTCATTGACTAACATAAACCAAATCACCACAATCATGTCATTAGGGTTTGAATAAAACAAGGTATCCTTTAATTGAACCCATTTAAGCTTAAACGAGTGTGAACCCACTTGAGCTTAAACGAGTGTAAACCCACTTGAGCTTAAATGAGTGTGAACCCACTTGAGCTTAAACGAGTGTGGACCCATTTGAGCTTAAATGAGTGTGGACCCGTTTGAGCTTAAACGAGTGTGAACCCACTTGAGCTTAAACGAGTGTGAACCCACTTGAGCTTAAACGAGTGTGAACCCACTTGAGCTTAAACGAGTGTGGACCCATTTGAGCTTAAATGAGTGTGGACCCATTTGAGCTTAGACGAGTGTGAACCCCGTTTGAGCTTAAACGACCTTGAGGTCGTTTGGATCCAAATGGGTTCAAACCGCATGGACATAAAAGGTGAAATAAAGGTTATGTTTGAATAGGATTTCCTATGTTGATGCCTTCAATTGTCCATGCCCTTGTTAACCATTTACAAATTGAGTCAATTAGGATTAGCCTTAATCAATTGGACATCAAATTGATTCTCAATTGAAAGCTAATTGGGGTTAAATCCCACTCAATTAGGGTTTTCAATCGACTAATCATCAATTTTCAACAATGTGAAACAAATTGTAGTTGAACCCATCAATTGAGCTTCAATTGGGCCCAAACTTGGCCCAAACGGTCTTGGGATCGTTTGGATATCCTCCAAACGGTCTTGAGACCGTTTTCCCAAAGTTTTATCAAAAACTAAGTCAATTTGATAAGGATTGAACCCTAATTAGGTCCAAAATCAGCATTTTTATCAATTCATCAACCTATTGAAATTGGACCCTCAAACCATCAAATTTCCTTAACCCTAGACCTCCAAACGGTCTTGGGTTGTCACCAAACGGTCTTAAGACCGTTTGAGTGAACCCCCAAACGGTCTTGAGACTGTTTGGGTCCTTCAACCCAAAGTTCACCAAAATCTATCATTGAAAAACTCAATTCAACCCGATTAGGGTTTAAGGAGTTGAAGTGCCTTCAACTTGTGATTGGTTTGGAATTGGGTTATGATTCTTTGTAGGAATTAAATTCAATATGTTTACAACAGTTCATTAAACGGTCTTCCCTTGGTCAACCCTATCAAACGTTCTTGAAGACCGTTTAAAACTAAATGATCTTGCAAGATCGTTTGAGATCAAACGGGTTGAGCCCCTTTTTGATTTCAAACGGTTGCAAACCATTTAGACCTATTGGTCCAAGATCGTTTAATAAAGTTGGATAAGGACCAACATAGGTATTAATGCCCTTCATCTTCAACCTTGAAACCAAGGTCTGTTCTTCACGAAAAAGCTTGCAAGAGTGCAAAGAAAGATGGGGAAGAAGAAGAACTAACTATTATTTGCAAGAATAAAAGTATGCATAACAAAGCAAGGTTTAGAGTTATAAAATCCGCCTCAAACGTTGTTCCTAGAGCTCCAAGCTTCCAAGATTCGAAACTTTAATGGTGGATTGAGCTCCACAGGTCATCCAAGGTTGTTGCTTCAAGGAAAAGTTGGGAAGGATCGTCTAGGAAGAGAAAGCTAAGTAAGATAACCATGAAACCTACCTTGTAACCTGGTTTCCTCCATGAATTCAAGCAAGATGATGATAAAAGCTTACCTAGATGAACTTGGTCGTCTTCCTCTACTCCTGAGCTCTTTCCTAAGTCAGTCTAAGCAAGGGAATAAGAAGGGAAGAAAGGAAGCGTTGCCTTTGGTTGCAAAGGAAAGGATCATATATACTTTGAGGTTATTTTCATCATAAGGACAACTTACTCCTCCCTTTTCACAACTAGGTCCTTACTTTCTTTTAGGCACGTCCCTCCTCTTAATATCTAAGGTAAAACTTCTTCTAATACCAAGGACTAAAGGCAAGGAAGGTCAACTTGTCACTATGGTGCACATATACATATAAGGGTCTCCTTTACTTACAACTTTGGTGGTTTAATTACAAAGGTGTTCCTTATTATATGATTATTCAAATGAAGTGCCTCCTTCATTATTATAACTTTAAATGATTTCAAAAGTCATAAAAGATATTTTAGAAAGTGTATATCACAAGTTGCACCCCACATTTTGGGTAAATTGCACTTTACACCAAAATTAGGGTTTTAAGCACAAGGATTGCTCCACAAGCTGCACCTTGGTGCCCAAACTTGGGAAATACATAATACCTCATCATATTCCTTCATATGATGTCTCTTTATTAGAGGAACATCTTAACCTGTGTAATTTTCAAGTTAACCCCTCTAATTGGGTAATTTGCACATATGTCCCTGTATTACCAAACAATACTACAATCATTGTTTAAAAAGGACAGAAATGAAAATGTATGTTCCTTAGGAACTTAATTACATGCCAAAAGATAATCACAAGGATTTAATTACATATTTAGGCAAAACACCTAGGGTTAATTCATAACCCAGGTCAGGGATGTTACAAATTATCCACCCCTTACAAGGATTTCGTCCCTGAAATTGATAAAACATATTAAGAGAAAAGAGCAGGGTATTTCCTGCTCATCTCTTCCTCTAGTTCCCAAGTGGCTTCTTCAACACCACGGTGATTCCAGAGGACTTTTACAAGACTTATATCTTTCTTCTTTGGCTTTTTAATTCTTTTATCAAGGATTGACACTGGTCCTTCCTCATAAGTTATATCATCATTCAATTCTACCTCCATAGGTTGTAGAACTGACTCGGTGTCAGGGTGACATTTCCTCAGCATAGAAATGTGAAACACAGGGTGTAGTTTTTGTAATTCTTGTGGTAACTCTAGTCTATAGGCTACCTTTCCAACCCGTTCAATGATTGGATAAGGCCCCATAAATCTAGGAGCTAACTTCCCTTTCCTTCCAAAATGAAGAATTCCTTTCCAAGGCGAGACCTTAAGGTACACTCTGTCTCCAACCTGGAACTCTAAAGATCTACGACGTCTATCGGCGTAAGATTTCTGCCTATCCTGTGCAGTCTTAATTTGTTGTTGTATTATTTTAATCTTCTCTGTGGTCTGCTGCACAAGATCAGGACCTAACAATGATGCTCACCAGTCTCATACCAACACAAGGGTGATCTACAACGTCTACCATACAAAGCTTCATAAGGTGCCATATCAATACTATGTTGATAGCTATCGTTATAGGAAAACTCTATTAGGCTTAGGTGCAGATCCCAACTCCCTGTAAACTGGAGAACACATGCTCTCAGCAAGTCTTCCAAGGTCTGTATAGTCCTTTCTGACTGTTCATTAGTCTGCGGATGAAAGGTTGTACTAAACCTTAACTTGGTGCCTAAGGCTCTGTGCAACTACTCCCAAAAATGACTTGTAAACTGGGGACCTCTGTCTGAAACTATAGTGACAGGAACTCCATGCAGTCACACTATCTCTTCAACATACAGCTGTGCTAATCATTCAGCATAATAGGTTGTTTTGACAGGTATGAAATGTGTTGTCTTTGTCAATCTATCAACAATTACCCATATGGAATCATGTCCTTTGTTTGTCCTGGGTAGGCCAACAACAAAGTCCATGGTCACATGGTCCCACTTCCACTGTGGTATGGGTAAAGGTTGCATTGTCCCTGTAGGCTTCTGGTGTTCAGCTTTAACTTGCTGACACATAGGACACCTCATCACAAACTCTACAACATCCTTTTTCATCCCAGGCCACTAATACATATCTTTCAAATTTTGATACATCTTGGTGCTCCCTGGATGCATAGCATACATCGAAGAATGAGCTTCTTCCAGGACTAACTTTCTCAAGTTATCCACATCTGGTATTATCATCCTTCCATGATAGCATGCTACTTGATCATCTAAGTCATGGAAACCATCTCGTTTCTCATTACCATACTCCGATCTAATCTGTTGAACTGCTGCATCTACTTGTTGTGCCTCCTTAATCTGCTCTCTTAGAGTAGGCTTTATATGCATCTCAGCCAACAACCCAGCTAACAATGACACCTTCAATTGTACATTGTCTTGCCTTAAGGAGATAAGCATATCTCTCTTAGAGCATACTAAAGAGTTTAGTTGTGCTCTATCCATGGTTAATGTTGCTGATTTTCTACTCAAGGCATCTGCAACCACATTGGCCTTCCCTGGATGGTAATCAATTGTACAATCGTAGTCCTTGATTAACTCCATCCAGTGACGTTGTCTCATGTTAAGTTCATGCTGAGAGAAGATATACATAAGGTTCTTATGATCTATGAAAATCTGGAATGTCTCTCCGTAGAGTTAGTGTCTCCAGATCTTCAAAGCATGAACCATAGCAGCTAACTCCAGATCATATTTCGTACAATTCTCCTCGTGTTTCTTAAGTTGTCGGGAAGCAAAAGAAATCACTTGTTTATCCTGCATCAACACACATCCAAGTCCATTCTTGGAGGCATCACAGAAAACTATGTATCCTTTGCCTTGCTCAGGTAGCACAAGTACAGGTGCACTTGTCAACCTCTCCTTTAGTAGCTGAAAAGATTGCTGGCACTTATCGCTCCAGTCAAAAGGAACTTCTTTCCAGGTCAACTTAGTTAAGGGTAAGGCTATGGAACTGAAGTTCTTGATGAACCTTCGATAATAGCCGGCCAACCCCAAGAAACTACGAATTTCTATTGGTGTCTTCGGTTGTTCCCATTGTAGAACAGATTCTACCTTTTTAGGGTCAACATGAATACCCAAAGCAGATACCACATGTCCAAGGAAAGATACTTCTGGTAGCCAAAACTCACACTTGCTAAACTTAGCATATAGCTTGTGTTCTCTTAGCAAAGTTAGAGCTTGACGAAGATGCTGCTCATGCTGCTGTGCATCTCTACTATAGATCAGAATGTCATCTATAAAGACGACAACACACTGATCGAGGAAAGGTCGGAAGATTCTATTCATGAGTTCCATAAATGCAGCTGACGCTTTAGTTAGTCCAAATGACATAACTGTGAACTCATAGTGACCATACCTTGTTCTAAAAGCAGACTTGGGTATGTCACTATCCTTAATACGAAGTTGATGATATCCAGACCTCAAGTCTATCTTTGAGAAGACAGTTGCACCACGCAACTGGTTAAAGAGATCATCAATCCTCGGCAGAGGGTACTTATTCTTTATTGTTACTTTATTTAGTTGTCTGTAATCAATGCACAACCGCATTGACCTGTCTTTCTTTTTAACAAACAAAACCAGAGCACCCCAGGGTGAAGTGCTCGGTCGGATGAAACCCTTCTCAAGCAACTCTTGAAGCTGCTTCTTGAGTTCTGCCATCTGCTGAGGTGCCATCCTATACGGTGTCTGGGCTATAGGCTGGGTATCTGGGATCAAATTGATCTCAAAATCAATTTCCCGAGGCAGTGGCACACCTGGAAGTTCTTCAGGAAATACATCTTCGAATTTCCTGACTACAGGAACTTCAGCAGGGTTAGGACTCTCCATGGTAGTATCTACCACATGGGCTAAGAATGCATAACATCCTTGCCTCATCAGCTTATCAGCAACCATAGCTGACACAAGACAGGTGGGTAGAATCTTTCTCTCTCCTTGAAAGATCCATGTGTTGCTTTCATCAGCAAACACAGCCTGCTTGGATTCACAATCCAAGACAACCCTATACCTTTCCAAGGTATCCATCCCAAGGATTATATCAAATCCTTGCATCTCAAGTGGTATAAGATCCACTTGAATGTGATGATCAGAAAAGAAGAGGATGCAGGGAGAGCATACCTCTTGAAACACAGCAGACCCTCTCAACGGAGTCTCAAGCAACAAGCTATCTGCCCTATGACTGACCGTCATATTGCAGTTATGAATCACTCTTCGAGTGATAAAGGAGTGCGTAGAACCCGGGTCAATCAAAACAGACACAACACAGGATGTAGACATATCAGAATATAACAACTCCATCTGACCTGCCACAACCCGTGGGTTGATCACTGCATCAGGTGGGTTCATAGCATAGAACCTTGTTGTCGCCTGAGGTTGAGTTGGTGCTGACGATCCAGCTTGAGACGCTTGTCCACGTCCTCTAGCTGCTCCTTGAGACTGCCTTCTCTGTGATCCCTATTGATTCTGTCTCTGAGGCTGTGTCACACTGAGAGGCCTAGACATGCAGTCCTTCATCAAGTGTCCCACCTTCCCATAGTTGTAGCAGCTTCTTTCCAGTTGTTGTGGTATGGGTGGTCCTGTGACCGACATTGATGTTGAACTGTGAGTCTCTTATAGTGGTAGGCTTCGTCCCCTACCTCTACTCAATGTCCACTGTGTCTGAGCACTAGATCTGGGTGGTGGAGGTGTAGGTGTAGAGAATCTAGGCTTCTTAAAGTCTCTAGATGAAGAACCCTGGAACTGCGGATATCTCTTATGGGTTTGCCTCTTCTCGGCTACAGATTTCTCTATCCTTCGGACTGACTCAACGAAGGTAGCGAACCTCTCCCGATTCTCTAGGGCAGACACGGGAGTAGTCAAGTCGGCATTCAAACCCTTCTCGAACCTTCTGATCCTCTCTTCTTCTGTGGCAGCCATGTGCGGACAAAACCATAGCAACTCCATGAACTTAGCTTCATACTCGCTAATGTTCATCATGCCTTGTCCCAATCTCTCAAACTGAGAGATCTTCTCGTCCATGAATGTCTTTGGAAAGTATCTATTGATAAATTCCCGACGAAAATCTTCCCACGAGATCTCCACTCCAGGCCTCTTTTGCTCTTCCATGGTCCACCAGTGACCAGCACTTCCCTTGAGAAGATAGACGGCATGTCTAACCTTCTCAGCTTCTGGGATGATCAAGATTCTGAAAGCTTTCTCTAACTAGGTTAACCACAGATTGGCATCTGCAGGATCAGCTGTTCCAAAGTACTCGGTTGCTCCGACACGACGAAGTCGCTCGAACGTCTTATCGATACCTTGTCCTTCAGGCTGGGCAGGTGCCCTAAGTGCAGACATGGGCATCCTGTCAGTGATGTGTGTCATGGCAGTCATAAACTGCCCGAACATGGTTTCAACAGCTAGGTTTCCCATGTCGGCTGGGTCAAAATGAGGTGGCTCCCTGGGTGGCTCATGTACAGGTTGTTCTATCTCCGGGTTCCTTGCACCTCCTTGGGGTGCAGCGATACTACTTTCTGCCACGTACTCCTCATGTGGTTCAGACATCCTTAATTATCTTCTTCTCCTGAGGAGCAGAAGACTCTATTAGATATGAAAGAAACACTAAGGATAGACTCGACATCCTAAGTCCTATGTCTCTGTAGACTCAGTGAACCTAGAGCTCTGATACCACTTAAACTGAGACGATTCGATCCATAAAACACGATATAAATTTAGCGAAAGCATTCGATTAACAGCGGAATACAAAAATCACCGGAAATTAAAACTTTTTGAGACAAGATCTTGTAATCGTAAAACTTCTTTTATAAGATACAAGGTAAACAGATTACATCTCTGTTAAATCACTTCTTGAGTGATTATACACAGCCAGATACAAAATCTCAAGATTCAAAACCAAAATCTCAGACCATCTAACTCCAAGGACCTGAGAGTACAGAGACGACATAAGACAAACTAACTACATGACTCAGCAGTCAGTATCTCCACCTGAGATTCATTGCTGCTCCTGGTGCTGCTGCTGCTGATTCTGATCACCTACAGACTCGTTCCTTCGTCCTCGACGACCACCTAAAAAGTTGAAATCTACGGGGTGATACAATTTTAAATAATTGTCCCAGCGAGAGTTATAACTCTCCGCCAGAAGCTTTGTTATAGCAATCAAAGAACAACATAAGCAATAAAAGCTTTAAGGTAATCAACAACAGATTGTTATCAATTATAACAACAACATTTAAGGAATATGAAGAACATGTATACTAAACAGTGTAACCATCAATCATTGTATCTCATAGTTCAACCTAAGCAGATATACTACGCGGTTGATTATGTTTTACAAACATTATTATGCCCTGCGGAGATGAGGTATACCGCTCATACTCCAACCGATCACCTTTAAGTCACATCGGTATCATACCTAGGTCATCAAAAGAGCAGGATTGTCACACCCCAATCTCACACTAACCACAGACCACGAGATTAAGGCGCGACAAAGGGATTTACGCACAAGCCAAACCATTCATCACTTTTTAAAACATCTTAAAGACATTAAAAAGATAACCTGATTTAGACTGTAAACCAAAACCAAACAAACTGCAGAAGCATTTCTATTAAACTGACAGGAAATATATACAAAGTCTACAACAAATTACATTGTTCAACTTAAATTAAACATAACAGTTAATTTACATCTTTATACACATTCCACAAACATACTCTCTCTCACCCACACCATGTCCCAAGGACCGAGGGGAAAGGACTAAGAGACCTCTAACTAGACTAATTACAAACCTTCTGTAGACTAGGCGTTAGGATGAAATGATCCTTCCGATTCCTGATGCTGATGCTGACCTGAAAATGTTTTGAGTAGAGGTATGAGCCTACTCGCTCAGTGAATAGCCTTTCATTTAGCTATCACTAAACAACTCATCAGGTTGATAACATTTATATAAAAGATAAGAGCAGTACTAAACAGGGCAGTTCTAATGACATAGCAGATTTACAGATAACAATTTCATTTCTATGCAACATCAGATATTTTAAACGAATAAACAATTATAGAGAATTAGTACAGAAGTGCAAATCTCTTAACATATTAAATTTACTGTGTTCCTATATGATTACATTTTTATATTATTATTATTATTATGCCCTAATCATATGCAGTGTACTCTGCATATAAAGATCTGTACCGAACTACGATCTCACCGTACAAGACTTAGCGACACACCCGGGAAATGCTAAGTCTGACGCCAGCCCTGCTCTGCCACTGGACCACAGGCTCTCCGGCCTCAATGCACTACTCCGAGTGCTCTAGACTCCTCCTCTAACCTGAGCACACAGGCGGAGAGTCTCACGGGGTTACCACCGTGACTCCGCACGGATTAATGTTGAATAACCCCCATTTTTCTCTAGTGCCACCGTGACTCCTCACGTGTTGTTGTTGGACACTGCCTCTCTGTCCTCGTGTCTCCATGACTCTACACGGATAATGTTGCAACACGAGTTTCACCCCTAAGAAGCAGATATGTTAAAGGGGTTCTACGGTGTTAGGGCACCTAAGTCTATTAACGGATTAACATATAACCATTTAAATAGGAATATTACATTTCATACTTATTTCATATTCTGAACATCGCTTGAAAACGCAGATATATCATTTGTCATCTTAAGCATGACTTAGCATCGCATATCCAGTTTCAATGCTAAATATCCATTTTAATCAACATATACATTACAACTGTAATACAGGAAATTCCATCATTTTCATCAATAATATTATGTATTTCAAGTTCCAATGAAACTAACATACTCTATTGTATGTACTACACTGTTTAGAAGTTATACCAACTGATACAGAAGCAAATAAGCATTTAAAATGAGTTAAATAATGATTTTTGAATGAACTGCCACTCACTCTCTGAAACTCGGCCGATCACTCTGGAACTCGGCCGATCACTCCTCAGTTTCTGAAACTCGGCCGACCAACTTCGGCCGATCAGCAGGAAACTCGGCCGATCACTCTAGAAACTCGGTCGATCGAGACACTGCTCGTTTACCTACAAAAGAAACTCGGCCGATTCAAGACCAAACTCGGCCGACCAAAACACTGTTCGAAAACCTAAACAAGGAACTCGGCCGACCGAAACACGAACTCGGCCGAACCACGCACAGACAGAAAATAAAAACGGACCTGCAGATGTCGATTTCACTCGAATCGACGGGCAAAACCCTTGATTTGCGTTGCAAATCACTTGCAACAGGTGCACATCACCAAGAACTAGCTGGAGGGGGAGGAAGGACGAGCTAGGGCTGCTCTTTGCACCCTAATCTCCAGACCACCACCTTGCAAACGTAGCTCTTGCTGCTAGCCGGATCGAATTGATGGAGAAGAAGATGGAAAGAGGGAAGAAGATGATTCGTAGCTGCTGGCCGGAGCAAAACCTTGGCTCCAAGACGTTCTTCCCTTCTCAGCTCCCTCTCTCTCTCTCTCTCTCTCTCACGCGAAGGAAGAAGAAAAGAACGCTCTGCGTTCTCTCGTTTCTGGAAAGAAACGAGTAAAGGGAAAGAAAGATAAGAAGGAAAACCTAGGGACCAAAACATAAAGTCCGAGAACTTTCAAAAATTACAAACGGGTCCCTACAAGCCCAAAAACATGCAACTTTTGACTCGAAGGTCGGATTCGAACGTTTTCTCTGGCAACGCTTCAAGTATAAGATCCTACACGTTTTAAGGGCTAGGATTCACACTAAGCACATCTCGTATCTGTTATAAACATTATTAACAAAAACAAGCTTACAGCTTAGCAAAGCAGCTAAAACACATGCTTAACAGCATACTTACAGGATAAGCTCAACGTGGGTCGTAACAATATCCCTCCCTTATAAGAATTTCGTCCCGAAATTCCTAAAAGAGAAAAGGAAACTTGCTACGCATCTCAGACTCAAGCTCCCACGTAGCTTCTTCAAGATTATGGTTCCTCCACAGAACCTTTACCAAAAGAATCTCACGGTTCTTAAGCTTCTTAATCCGGTGATCGACTATCTGCACTGGTCCTTCCACGTAGGACACATCTGTCCTAAGCTGTGCCAGATCTGGATCTAATATCTTTTCTGTACCGGGATGACACTTTTTCAGCACAGACACATGAAACACATCATGAAGATTTGCCAACTCAGACGGCAAATCCAACCTGTAAGCTACAGGTCCAATCCTCTCAACAATAGGATATGGGCCCATGTACCTAGGGGTCAACTTACCCCTCTTGCCAAACCTTAACACTCCCTTCCACGGTGAAACCTTCAGATAAACCTCATCACCAACCTCAAACTCAAGAGTTCGACGTCGTCTCTCTGCATAACTTTTCTGCATGTCCTGTGCAGCTTTCAACTGCTCCCTGATCACAGATATCTTCTCTGTAGTTATATCAACTATCTCAGGTCCAAGAATTTCTTTCTCTCCAATCTCATACCAACAAACTGGTGATCTACACTTCCTGCCATATAGAGCTTCATATGGGGCCATTCCAAGACTAGAATGGTAGATGTTATTATATGCAAACTCCATCAAGCTTAAGTGTTCTTCCCAGTTACCTCTGAACTGCAGAATGCATGCTCTCAGCATGTCTTCAAGAGTCTGAATGGTCCTCTCAGATTGACCATCTGTCTGTGGGTGAAACGTTGTACTGAACCTCAGCTTTGTGCCCAACGCACGATGTAACTGATTCCAGAACCTAGATGTAAACTTTGGATCTCTATCAGAAATAATGGAAACTGGAATCCCATGTAATATGATTACCTCGTCCACATATATCTTGGCCAGCTTCGGAACATCAAAGGTTGACTTGACCGGAAGAAAGTGAGCAGACTTAGTTAGTCTATCCACAATCACCCAAATCGAGTCCGAACCTTTAGACGTCCTGGGTAACCCTACCACAAAGTCCATCGTGATGTGCTCCCATTTCCATTCAGGTACAGGAAGCGATTGTAAAGTACCAGCAGGTTTCTGATGCTCAGCCTTAACCTGCTGACACACTCCACATCTAGCCACGTACTCAGCCACATCTCTTTTCATACCAGACCACCAGTACAGCTCTCTGAGATTCCTGTACATTTTCGTGTTACCAGGATGCATAGCATACATAGAAGCATGCACTTCTTCAAGAATCTGCTCTTTCAGCTCACTGTTCCCAGGTACACACAACCTGTCATGAAGATACAACACACCATCGTCAGAGAACCTGAATTCTAACCTTTTACCTTCCGACATATCCTGCGTAACCTGCCGCAACTCATCTTCATTCTGTTGCAACTCCTTAATCTGATCATAGAAAGTAGGTTTGACCTGCATCTGAGTAATCAACCCACTTTGTCCAGTCACATCCAAGTCTAAGTTCAATTTCCGCATATCTACAAGCAAGTCTCTCTTGAAACATGCCATAGAAAATGCATCAGCTGTTGAACTTGACTTTCTACTCAAGGCATCTGCTACAACATTCGCTTTACCAGGATGGTAATCGATTGTCACATCATAATCTTTAATCAGCTCAAGCCATCTGCGCTATCTCAGATTCAAATCCTTCTGAGTGAAGATATACTTCAGGCTCTTATGGTCTGTAAATACCTGACAAGTCTCACCATACAGGTAGTGACGCCATGTCTTAAGACCATGAACTATAGCAGCTAACTCCAGATCATGAGTAGGGTAGTTCTCTTCGTTCTTCTTAAGCTGTCTAGATGCATAAGCCACAACTTTGCCTTCCTGCATCAGCACACAGCCCAAACCTCTCCTGGAAGCATCGCAGAACACTGTATAACCTTTGTCTGCCTCTGGCAAAACCAACATTGGTGCTGAAGTCAACTTCCTCTTCAAGATCTGAAAACTTTTCTCACAGTTATCAGACCAAACAAACGGTGCATTCTTCCTCATCAAGCGTGTCAAGGGTGACGCTAGCACACTGAAGTTCTGTATAAACCTTCTGTAATAGCCTGCTAAACCCAAGAAACTTCTAATCTCAGTAGGATTCTTAGGTTGTTCCCACTGAAGCACAGAATCAACTTTCTTAGGATCAACACTAACTCCATCTCTCGAGATAACATGTCCAAGAAATGCTACCTCAGCCAACCAGAACTTGCACTTGCTAAACTTAGCATACAGCTGGTGTTGCCTCAACAACTGCAACACTACTCTCAGGTGTTGCTCATGATGTCCATCATCTCTGGAGTAGATCAGGATATCATCTATAAAGACTACAATAAACTGATCTAGGAACGGTTTGAAAATCCGATTCATCATATCCATAAAGGCTGATGGGGCATTGGTCAGCCCAAACGACATGACCAGAAACTCATAATGCCCATACCTGGTTCTGAAAGCTATTTTGGAAATATCAGGGACATTTATTCTAAGTTGATGATATCCAGATCTCAAATCGATTTTAGAGAAGATCGTCGCTCCACGCAACTGATCAAACAGATCGTCTATTCTCGGCAAAGGATACTTATTCTTAATAGTGATCTTGTTCAGTTGCCTGTAATCTATACAGAGACGCATGGTACCATCCTTCTTTTTAACAAACAGCACTGGAGCACCCCACGGCAAAGAACTGGGTCTGATGAAACCCTTATCCAGCAACTCCTGCAACTGCACCTTGAGTTCCTTCAACTCTGCAGGTGCCATTCTATAGGCCGGCAGTGCTACTGGATGACTACTTGGATATACCTGAATCTCAAAATCAATGTCTCTGACAGGAGGTAAGCCTGGCAACTCTTCTGGAAAAACATCAGAAAACTCACAAACCACAGGCACATCATAAACACTGGCGGTGCTCTTCTCTTCTCTAGTGTCAACCACATGAGCAAGGAACGCTTCACATCCTTTCTGTAACATCTTATCATCTACAGCAGCTGATACTATGCATGTCGGCAGAACTTTCCTGTCTCCAGTGAAGACACAAGAAAATTCACCTTGTTGAAAGGTAGCTTCCTTCTTCCAACAATCGAGTTGCACTCGATATGTCTCAAGACAATCCATACCCAAGATGACTTGAAAAGTATTGACATCCAAGGGTATGAGATTAGCAGCAAAGGTGTAACCTCCAAAAGATAACAAACATCCGGGACAAAACTCAGTCAGAACCGTTGGTCCACCTAGTGGAACCCTCAACACTAACTCATCTATCAACTCTTGAGTTAACATATTAAGTTCATCAACTAAAGAACGTCGTATGAAAGAGTGAGTAGCACCCGGATCTATCAAAACTGAAACTGGTATACTGTTAAACAAAAACATCTCTCCTGTAACGACTTGTGAAGAGATTATACCTTCCTGAGGTGTCAAAGAGAAGAAACGTGCTGAAGCTCTCCCTCTACCACGTTGTCCTCTCTGACCACTTCTGCCACTGGCCACTCCACCACCTCTGGAACCAGAAGCCACAAAAGAACTCGGAACATCATGGTACTGGGGCTGGAAAGCTTGTGATGCTACTTGTTGAAGCTGAGGACATTCCCTTTTTAGGTGTCCTACTTGTCCACAGACAAAACAACTTGGACCCCAACACTAACCAGTGTGTGGTCTTCCACATTTGTCACATGGCGGTATCTCTTGTCTCTGGGACCTGTCACTGACATTGACAACCCAGAAGACTGTCCACTAGAGGCACTACCCCATCTCCCTGGGTAGTATCTCCCTCTGCCTCTAGAAGAAGAAACATCCTCAGATCTCTGTCTACTGAAACAGCTAAAGCCACGCCCGAGTTTAGAAAAGAAACCTCTACCTCCACCTCTGTATCCACTACTGGACTGTCCTCTACTGAAATCTGCAGATCTCTTTTTAGACTCAGGCACCTTGTCAGCATTCACAGATTCTTCAACCTGTCTGGCAGCCTCAACAAACTCACCAAAGTTCTCCCTGTTCCTTCTGCTAGTAGCAGAAACTGTATGCCGAATTTCTGGCCTTAGCCCTTCTTGAAACCTTCTGCATCTTTCTATGTTGTCAGGAACAAGCTGCGGACAGAAGTTCGCTAACCGGGTGAAAAGCGCTTCATACTCAGTAACTGACATGTTCCCCTGCTTAATGTTCTGTAACTTCCTGATTTTCTCATTAAGGAAGGTAGGTGGATAAAACTTAAGATGAAACTCTTCAGAGAAATCCTGCCAAGAAAGCTCTGTACCTCTCCTCTTTTCCTCCACACTATGCCACCACAGCTCTGCATCGCCTGTCAAAAGATAAACTGTGTGATTAATCTTCTTCTCTTCTGGAAGATCCATCAAGCGAAAGACCTTCTCTATCTGTCTCCACCACTCATCTGCCTCCGCAGGATCTGTAGTACCATTGAATTCTGTACCACCAAGCTTCTTTACAAGCTCATAAGACCGCATCAGATCCTTACTGCTGGTAGAAGTAGAAGCTTGCCTATCAGCTTTGTACTTCTCCCTGGTCTCCAGAAACATCCTGTACATACGGGACGCTTCATCCACATGGTCACCACCACCTGGACCCAAGTACAGTGGATCAGGGCCAACATGGCTCTCAGCCTGATCATCACGATCAAAGCCTCTTTCTGCCATCTGCAATGATATAACAGAATATTTCCTATTAGAAAACTACAGATAGAAGAAAGACACCTAAACCTAAATCCTATTGGTCTCTTATCGTCCCCTGACCTGGACTTAGAGTATTCATATACTCAACCAAAGCTCTGATACCAAAAGATTGTCACACCCCAATCTCATACTAACCACAAACCACGAGATTAAGGCGCGACAAAGGGATTTACGCACAAGCCAAACCATTCATCACTTTTTAAAACATCTTAAAGACATTAAAAAGATAACCTGATTTAGACTGTAAACCAAAACCAAACAAACTACAGAAGCATTTCTATCAAACTGACAGGAAATATATACAAAGTCTACAGCAAATTACATTGTTCAACTTAAATTAAACATAACAGTTAATTTACATCTTTATACACATTCCACAAACATACTCTCTCTCACCCACACCATGTCCCAAGGACCGAGGGGAAAGGACTAAGAGACCTCTAACTAGACTAATTACAAACCTTCTGTAGACTAGGCGTTAGGATGAAACGATCCTTCCGATTCCTGATGCTGATGCTGACCTGAAAATGTTTTGAGTAGAGGTATGAGCCTACTCGCTCAGTGAATAGCCTTTCATTTAGCTATCACTAAACAACTCATCAGGTTGATAACATTTATATAAAAGATAAGAGCAGTACTAAACAGGGCAGTTCTAATGACATAGTATATTTACAGATAACAATTTCATTTCTATGCAACATCAGATATTTTAAACGAATAAACAATTATAGAGAATTAGTACAGAAGTGCAAATCTCTTAACATATTAAATTTACTGTGTTCCTATATGATTACATTTTTATATTATTATTATTATGCCCTAATCATATGCAGTGTACTCTGCATATAAAGATTCGTACCGAACTACGATCTCACCGTACAAGACTTAGCGACACACCCGGGAAATGCTAAGTCTGACGCCAGCCCTGCTCTGCCACAGGACCACAGGCTCTCCGGCCTACAGGCTCTCCGGCCTCAATGCACTACTCCGAGTGCTCTAGACTCCTCCTCTAACCTGAGCACACAGGTGGAGAGTCTCACTGGGTTACCACCGTGACTCCCCACGGATTAATGTTGAATAACCCCCATTTTTCTCCAGTGCCACCGTGACTTCGCACGCGTTGTTGTTGGACACTGCCTCTCTGTCCTCGTGTCTCCATGACTCCGCACGGATAATGTTGCAACACGAGTTTCACCCCTAAGAAGCAGATCTGTCAAAGGGGTTCTACGGTGTTAGGGCACCTAAGTCTATTAACTGATTAACATATAACCATTTAAACATGAATATTACATTTCATACTTATTTCATATTCTGAACATCGCTTGAAAACACATATATATCATTTGTCATCTTAAGCATGACTTAGCATCGCATATCCAGTTTTAATGCTAAATATCCATTTTAATCAACATATACATTACAACTGTAATACACGAAATTCCATCATTTTCATCAATAATATTATGTATTTCAAGTTCCAATGAAGCTAACATACTCTATTGTATGTACTACACTGTTTAGAAGTTATACTGTAACATCCCTGACCTGAGTTATGAGTCAACCCTAGGTGTTTTGCCTAAATATGTAATTAAATCTTTGTGATTAACTCTGAGCATGTAATTAAGTTCTCAGAAACATATATCTCAGGATTTGCTCCTTTTTATTTAAAGTAGTAGCATTGTTTTGATATACAGGGACCTATGTGCAATTTACCCATTTAAAAGGGTTATCTTGTAATTTGCACATGTTGAGATGTTCCTCTGATGTTGAGACATCATGAGAATCTTTTTGGTAAAGTTTGAGGGATTTCCCAAGCTAGGGCACCAAGGTGCAGCTGTGGAAGCAATCCCGGTGCTTGAAACCCTAGTTTGGGGTAAAATGCAATTTACCCAAATTAAGGGATACAAATTGTGAAATATGTCATCTAATGTATCTTTTTAGACTCTTGCCATCATTAAGAGAAGAAATGATGAGGAAGTCACCTCAATTGAATTATCAAGTTATGAGATATGCCTTGTGATTGAATAATCAGGGTATATGTGTAATATCTCTTTATGTATGTACCTCATTATTAGCTTGCTCTCCTTTACCTTCTTTTCCTAAGACCTTAAGATAAGGTTTGTCCTTAGAATAAAGAGGAAGGGACGATCAAGTAAAGAAGGAGGGACCTAGTTGGAATTATGGACAACTTATGAACTAATGTTGAAAATCCTACCCCATGTATATAAGCTCTCCTTCCCTTAGTTGCAAGGGAACTTACCCTTCGTTCCATTACTGTTTCATTTCACCAAAGACGACCAAGGACTGCCTTGGATCTAAGGAGGACGACCAAGGGGTGCAAGGTAGGTCTAAACCCCTCTTCTTGCCTAATTCCATGGTTAGAACTCGAATTCAAGGTCAGCTTCATGGCTAACTCTTGAAACCCTACCTTTCTAGCCGTCTCTTTTCATCCTTCCTTCGAGTTTTCACCTTGTCCAACCTGTGGGAACTCAAGGACGCCATTAGAGCGTTGAGCTTGAAAGCTTGGAGCTCATGAAGCAAGCTTTAGGCGGGTTTTATAACTCTAAACCATGCTTTATTATGAACATCTTTTATATGCGGTTTAATGATAGCTCTTTATGTTTCCCTACTTTTCTCTGCTATTTTGCAAGCAAAATCATGGGATATCTGTACTGTTCTTTAGCTAGGAGATGAAGGCGTGATTTCCAATAAAAACCCACCGCTTTTCACTTCCTTAAACGGTCTCAAAAGTTTTCTCTCTCGGTCTCAAGACCGCGAGGTAAGCAAACGGTCTCGAGACCGCGACAGGGAAAACGGTCTCCAAGACCGTTTGGCCCCGTTGACCGAGCAAGGACCGTATAATAAATCTGTTCCTAATTATATAGGCTAATTACCCTCAAAATTTGGGAGGCTAACTCTAAGGGAATCGGGAGATATGACCTTTTTAAGTGACAACTTTAAATGAATTTATTACTGATTTTCAAACGGTCTGAAATTGCCTTTTTGGGCAAACGGTCCCAAGACCGTGTAAGGTCGTTGACTAAGCGTTGACCATATGAAATTACTGTTCAAAACTAAGTCAATTAACAACTCACCAAGTTTGATGATCTAATTCCAAACGGGCTAAGCGTTAAAGGGTGAATACTAGGGCTAACCCTAGGTAAAATCAGTACTGAAATTATGGTGACCTAATTAGGGTTTTTAGGATTGATTGACCTAAACGGTCTCAAGACCGTTTGGGGGTCACCAAACAGTCTCAAGACCGCGAGGGCAATCAACCAAGACCGTTTGGAGGTCTGGGGTCAAGGATAGTTGACCAATTGAAGGTACAATTACACCAAATTACATTGCAATTAAATATTGATATAATCATCAACTCCATTTATTCAACCTTGATGATTTTCCACTAGAATCCAAAATTCGATGGGCAAACGGTCTCAAGACCATTTGGAACTCATCCAAACGGTCTCAAGACCGAGAGGACAATCACCCAAGACCGTTTGAAGGTCTAGGGTTGAGTAAGTTGACCAATTGAGGACCCAATTGCAAATAGGTTATCAATTTAATCAAAATTCTGATTTGGTGACCCAATCATGGTTCAACCCCTATCAAATCACCTTATATTTTGATGAAATCTTGGGCAAACGGTCTTAAGACCATGTGGGGTCCACCCACATGACCTCAAGACCGTTTGGGCCAAGTTTGAGCCCAATTGGAGCTCAATTGAAGGGTTCAACCTTGTGTTGATGCACATTGTGGAGTATTGATGGGTGAACATTGATAGACCCTAATTGAATCGATTTCAATCCTAATCGGTCAACAAGTGAGGGTCAATTGAATGACCAAATGGTTAAGAATAACCTTAATTGACCCAATCCATAGGTGGTCAACATAGCTTTGACCTTTTGAGGGCTTCAATATCATTTAACACCATCGATTGCTTTATTGATTTTGTTGATGGACCAAACGGTTGAGACCTTGAGAGCCTCGCGGTCTCAAGACCGTGAGAGGGCTCGCGGTCTCAAGACCGTGAGGGGGCTCATGGTCTCAAGACTGAGAGGAGGCTCACGGTCTCAAGACCGCGAAGGGCCTCGCGGTCCTGAGGTCAAGATGGGCAAACGGTCAACGTCTCTTCGCGGTCTCAACATCAACTTGAACCAATGAGAGGGCTTCGCGGTCTTGAACCACTTGAAGAGGCTCACGGTCTTGAAGCCTAAGGGGGCTCGCGGTCTTGAAAGTTAGAAGGAGGCTCGCGGTCTTGGAAAGTCAAAGTGGGCAAACGGTCAACACTTTCAACCGATCTCAACTCAATTGATGATTAATGATTGAAATCAATCAATGTAATTCCAAGCTGACTTCTTTCAATCAATTCATAATATAAATGGTCCAATGTTGTCCGAATCAAACCCTAATGATAATCTAGGATAGTAAGGGTTTATTTGACTAAGGTTTTTGACCATAATGATGATCAATGGGGTGAATTACCAAAATACCCCTAAAGGGTCAATTAAGTTATACCTTGCTCAATTCAAACTCTGATTACATGAGAATGATGTTTTTAGTCATAATGACTCTATCCAACTTGATCTAGTCTAATGTTATCATCAACCATTAGTATGATGAAAGAGAGAAAGTACCCTAGAGAGAGAAAGTAACTCTAATCACATAATGGTGATGTTTTTGGCTATGTTAGCCTATGATGACTCAATCCAACCTGTTTTAGAGTGATGTTGACATCACCTAACATCATGATGAGAGAGAAAGTACTTATAGAGAGAGAAAGTACTTCTAGAGAGAGAAAGTACCCTTTTTAAGTGGAAACTCAAGTAAAGCATCTCCAATGCACATAAGTGAGCATAATTAGGGTATGGTCCACCTGTGTGAGGTCATAGAAACCCTAATTATAATAAATGATGAACCTATACCTAATCTAAGGGCATCAGTGATGATGTTATTCATACATAATGATGTTATGAGTTCAATTCACCTTAATGAGAATAGTAAACCCTAAATTCAAGGGTGATGACATATAATATGAACAGTAAACCCTAATTATAGGGTAATGGCATGCTTTTGAGTATTAAACTCTATTTGATATGAATTAGAGATTAAACTCTTATGACAAGAGTAGGAAGTATATTCCTTATTCTTATTACCTTTATCAGTTGTATTAACCATGCAGGTTCTGATATGAAGGTAATCATATCCAGGTATGGATGTTGATGTTCTATTCATTAAAGGCATGTTGTTAGCCTTATGAATAAGAAAAGTAATCTGATGCCTTGCCAGTGGCATCCTAAGCTGATAATGGGCTATGAGAGCCATGAATACCATCAAGGTCATGCCTTAGAGATTACTTGTGATGAGGATAATGAGAAATGATGATTGATATGAGTTAGGCATTTTACATTTAGTATTCTTCTTTTATAGATGATATGCTACTGTTATTGTTTGAAGAACAATGTATGATGTTAAAGAATACTGAATGTACCTAACTAATCAAGTATAATGTAGAGCCCTGATCATAGATCCATCATTGTCAGAGATTAAGTGATGGTGAAACAGGTTTTCCTCAGGGAACTCCTGGAGCACATACTTTTGAGTATGTGGGGTACATGGATGTGTAGAACCTTACATCCTAGTGTAGGAAAGTGATGTAGGTGTGTAATCCATCCATCCTTCACTATAATTCCATACCGTATCAGTGGTAGGTAAACATGAAACCTCCTGATGATGAAGAAAGTATAGATATCTGTATCAGTGGTAGGTAAACATGAAACCTCCTGATGACGAAGAGAGTACAGAACGCCACTGTGACTCTAGAATAGCGAAGGACCAGTTTACCCTGGTGAGCTATAGTAGTAGAGACATGAGATGTCCTACAAGTGATCCTCTTACTGACTGAGGAAGGTGAAGGTCATGAGAATCCGGCTCTCTTAATGACCTATGTATGATACTGATGTGACTTCTCAGCGATCAGTTGGAGTATGAGTGGTATGCCTCATCTCCACAGGGCATAATGTTGTTTGTAAAATATAATCAATCAACCATGTAGTATAACTTGTTAGAGATAACTCCAAGTTAGTTGATTGATGTTACATTGCAATAGTGCTTATATTCTTCATATCTCTTAATTGTAGAGATCTTATTATACCTGCAACTATTATAGAATACTATGAAGGTCTTACTGTTTAAGATATTCTTTGATGTTATAATAAAGCTTCTGGCGAAGAGTTATAACTCTCGCTGGGACAATTATGTATAATTTTCTCACCCCGTAGGCTTCAACTTTTTAGGTGGACGTCGGAGACGAAGGAACCAGCCTACAGGTGATCAGTCTCAGCAGCAGCATCAGGGGCAGCAGTAATCTCAGGGGAGATTGTCCTGCCATATGGTGTAGTTAGAGTCAGTCCTATGTGTCCTCTGTACTCTCAGATCTTGGAGTCTTTTGTATAGTGATCTTGAGATTTTGTATCGTGATGTATATAATTACTCAAGAAGTAATTATCCTGAGAGGTAAATAGTTTACCTCACTTTATGAAAGAAGCTTGTATGGATTCAAGCTCTTGTCACGAAAAGTTTTAATTTCCCGTGATTTTTGTCTTCCGTTGATTACCGATTCGCTTCCGCTAAGTTTTAATCGTGTTTATGTCATGGTTTGGAGATCAGAGCCCACAACTAGTGGTATCAGAGCTCCAGGTTCAGTTGAGTCTACAGAGGCATAGGACTTAGGATGTCGAGTCTACCTTTAGTACTCCTTCCTTATCTAATAGAATCTTCTGCTCCTCAGGAGAAGAAGATACATAAGAATGTCAGAACCTCACAATGAGTACGTGGCAGAGAGTAGTGCTAGTGCACCTCGAGGCGGTGCAAGGGTTCCGAGAATAGAACAACCTGCACCCGAGTTACCAAGAGAGCCACCCCAGTTCGACCCAGCTGACACGAGTAATCCAGCTGTACAGACGATGTTCGGGCAGTTCATGACTGCCATGACACATATAACCGATAGGATGCCCATTCCTACACCTAGGGCACATGTCCAGCCTGAAACACAAGGGATTGGTAAGACATTCGAACGACTTCATCGTGTCAGAGCTACTGAGTACTTCGGAACTGCCGACCCTGCAGATGTTGACTTATGGTTGACAGAGTTGGAGAAGGCTTTCAGGATTCTTATGATTCCGGAAGCTGAGAAGGTTAGACATGTTGTCTATCTTATCAAAGGCAGTGTTGGTCACTGGTGGAACATGGAAGAGCAGAAGAGACCTGGAGTAGAGTTCTCATGGGAAGAGTTTCGTCGGGAATTTATCAATAGATATTTTCCAAAGACCTTCTTAGATGAGAAGATCTCTCAGTTTGAGAAACTAAGGCAAGGTATGATGAACATTAGTGAGTATGAAGCTAAGTTCATGGAGTTGTTGCGGTTCTGTCCGCACATGGCCGCTACGGATGAGGAAAGAATCAGAAGATTTGAGAAGGGTTTGAATTCTGATATGTCAACCCCTGTGTCTGCCTTAGAAAACAGAGAGAGATTCTCTACCTTCGTTGAGTCAGTCCGAAGGATAGAGAGATCTGTGGTTGAGAAAAGACAAACCCATAAAAGATATCCACAGTTCCAGGGTTCTTCATCCAGGGATTCTAAGAAACCAAGATTCTCTGCACCTAACCCTCCACCACCCAGATCGAGTTTTCAAACTCAATGGACACCAAGCAGAGGTAGAGGATGGAGTCAACCGCTTCAAGGGACGCACAGTTCTGCATCTGTGTCAGTTACTGGACCACCCAGACCACACAAACAGGAGAGGAGTTGCTACAACTGTGGTAAGGTGGGACACTTGATGAAGGATTGCCGTTCTAGGCCTGTCGGTGTGACACAACAAACCTCGAGACAGAATCAACAGGGATCTCAGAATAGACAACATCAAGGAGCAGCTCGAGGACGTGGACAAGCGTCTCAAGCTGGTTCATCAGCACCACCTCAACACCAGGCGACTGCGAGGTTCTATGCTATGAACCCACCTGAGGCAGTGGTCAATCCACGGGTAGTGGCAGGTCAGATGAAACTTTCATATTCTGATATGTCTATATCCTGTGATGTATCTGTTCTGATTGATCCGGGTGCTACGCACTCTTTCATCACTCATGAAGTGATTCGTAACTGCAATGTGACTGTTAGTCATAGGGCAGATAGTTTGTTGTTAGAGACTCCATTGAGTGGGTCTGCCGTTTTGCAGGAGGTATGTTCTCCCTGCATCCTTTTCTTTTCTGACCATCGCATTAAAGTGGATCTTATACCACTTGATATGCAGGGATTTGATATAATCCTTGGGATGGATACCTTAGAAAGGTATAGAGTTGTCTTGGATTGTGAGTCCAAGTTGGTTGTGTTTGCTGAAGAAAGCAACACATGGATCTTTCAAGGTGAAAGAAAGATTCTGCCCACCTGTCTTGTGTCAGCTATGGTTGCTGATAAGCTGTTGAGGCAAGGATGTTATGCATTCTTAGCCCATGTGGTAGATGTTACCAAGGAAAGGACCAATCCTGCTGAAGTTCCCATAGTCAGGGAATTCGAGGATGTGTTTCCTGAAGAACTTCCTGGTATACCACCACTTCGGGAGATTGATTTTGAAATTAATCTGATCCCAGATACAAAACCCATAGCTCAAACTCCGTATAGGATGGCGCCTGCCGAGATGGCAGAACTCAAGAAACAGCTTCAAGAGTTACTTGAGAGAGGTTTTATCCGACCGAGTACTTCACCTTGGGGTGCTCCGGTCTTGTTTGTTAAAAAGAAAGATGGGTCAATGCGGTTGTGCATCGACTATAGACAACTCAATAAAGTAACAATAAAGAATAAGTACCCTCTGCCGAGGATTGATGATCTCTTTGACCAGTTGCGTGGTGCAACCGTCTTTTCAAAAATAGACTTGAGGTCTGGATATCATCAACTTCGTATTAAGGATAGTGACATATCCAAGACTGCCTTTAGGACAAGATATGGTCACTATGAGTTCACAGTTATGTCGTTTGGACTAACCAATGCACCAGCTGCATTCATGGAACTCATGAATAGAGTTTTTCGACCTTTCCTTGATCAGTGTGTTGTCGTCTTCATAGATGACATACTGATTTATAGTAAGGATGCCCAGCAGCATGAGCAGCATCTTCGCCAAGCTTTAACTTTGCTAAGAGAACATAAGCTGTATGCTAAGTTTAGCAAATGTGAGTTTTGGCTGCCGGAAGTATCTTTTCTTGGGCATGTGATATCTGCCTCGGGAATTTGTGTTGACCCTACAAAGGTAGAATCTGTTCTACAATGGGAACAACCGAAGACACCGACGGAGATTCGAAGTTTCTTGGGGTTAGCTGGCTATTATCGAAGGTTCATTAAGAACTTTAGTTCTATAGCCCTACCTTTGACCAAGTTGACCCGGAAAGATGTTCCTTTTTCTTGGAGTGATAAGTGTCAACAATCTTTCCAGTTGCTGAAGGAGAGGTTGACAAGTGCACCTGTGCTAGTGCTACCTGAACAAGGAAAAGGGTATATAGTTTTCTGTGATGCTTCCAAGAATGGACTTGGATGTGTGTTGATGCAGGATAAACAAGTGATTTCTTTTGCTTTCCGACAGCTTAAGAAACACGAGGAGAATTATCCAACACACGATCTGGAGTTAGCTGCTGTGGTTCATGCTTTGAAGATCTGGAGGCACTACCTCTACGGAGAAACATTCCAGATTTTCACAGACCACAAAAACCTTAAGTATATCTTCTCTCAGCATGAGCTCAACATGAGGCAACGTCGCTGGATGGAATTAATCAAGGACTACGACTGTACAATTGATTACCATCCAGGCAAGGCCAATGTCGTTGCAGATGCCTTGAGTAGGAAATCAGCAACATCAACCATGAATAGAGCACAACTAAACTCTTTAGTATGCTCTAGAAGAGATATGCTTATCTCTTTAAGGCAAGACAATGTACAGTTGAAGGTGTCATTGTTAACCGGTTTGTTAGCTGAGATGCATATTAAACCTACTCTAAGGGAGCAGATTAAAGAGGCACAGCTAGGTGATGCTGCAGTTCAACATATAAGATCTGAGTATGGAAATGAGAAGCAAGATGGTTTTCATGACTCAGAAGATCAAGTAGCTTGTTATAATGGAAGGATGATAGTGCCGGATGTGGACAACTTGAGGAAGTTAGTCCTGGAAGAAGCCCATTCTTCCATGTATGCTATGCATCCAGGGAGCACCAAGATGTATCGGAATTTGAAGGATCTTTATTGGTGGCATGGGATGAAAAAGGACGTTGCAGAGTTTGTTCTGAGGTGTCCCGTGTGTCAGCAAGTTAAAGCTGAACACCAGAAGCCTGCAGGAACAATGCAACCTTTACCCATATCACAGTGGAAGTGGGACCATGTGACCATGGACTTTGTTGTTGGCCTACCCAGGACAAGCAAAGGACATGATTCCATTTGGGTAATTGTTGATAGGTTGACTAAGACAGCACATTTCTTACCTGTCAAAACAACCTATTCTGCTGAAAGGTTATCAGAGTTGTATGTTCAAGAGATAATGCGTTTGCACGGAGTTCCTGTCACAATAGTTTCTGACAGAGGTCCTCAATTTACCAGTCGTTTTTGGGAACAGTTGCACAAAGCCTTAGGCACTAAGCTAAGGTTTAGTACGACCTTTCATCCCCAGACTGATGGACAGTCGGAAAGGACCATACAAACCTTAGAAGACCTGTTACGAGCATGTGTTCTCCAGTTCACCAGAAGTTGGGATCTACACTTAAGCTTGATAGAGTTTGCCTATAACAATAGCTATCAGCATAGTATTGATATGGCACCTTATGAAGCCTTATATGGTAGACGTTGTAGATCACCCTTGTGTTGGTTTGAGACTGGTGAGCACCAGTTGTTAGGTCCTGACCTGGTGCAGCAAACCACGGAAAAGATTAAAGTTATACAACATAAGATTAAGACTGCTCAGGATAGGCAGAAATCTTATGCTGACAAACGTCGTAGACCCTTAGAGTTCCAGGTTGGAGACAGAGTGTATCTTAAGGTCTCACCTTGGAAAGGGTCCTTCATTTTGGAAGGAAAGGGAAGTTAGCTCCTAGATATATGGGGCCTTATCCAATCATTGAACGGATTGGAAAGGTAGCATATAAACTAGAGCTTCCCCCAAAATTACAGAGGTTACATCCTGTGTTTCACATTTCTATGTTGAAGAAATGTCACCCAGACACCGAGTCAGTTCTACAACCTATGGAGGTAGAATTGAATGATGACATATCCTATGAGGAGGGACCAGTGTCAATCCTTTATAAACGAATTAAAAAGTTAAAGAAGAAAGATATAAGTCTTGTGAAAGTCCTCTGGAACCATCGTGGTATTGAAGAAGCCACTTGGGAGTTAGAGGATGAGATGAGAAGGAAGTATCTTGCCCTTTTCTCGTAGTATGTTTTATCGATTTTGGGGACGAAATCCTTGTAAGGGGTGGATAATTTGTAACATCCCTGACCTGAGTTATGAGTCAACCCTAGGTGTTTTGCCTAAATATGTAATTAAATCTTTGTGATTAACTCTAAGCATGTAATTAAGTTCTCAGAAACATATATCTCAGTATTTGCTCCTTTTTATTTAAAGTAGTAGCATTGTTTTGATATACAGGGACCTATGTGCAATTTACCCATTTAAAAGGGTTAGCTTGTAATTTGCACATGTTGAGATGTTCCTCTGATGTTGAGACATCATGAGAATCTTTTTGGTAAAGTTTGAGGGATTTCCCAAGCTAGGGCACCAAGGTGCAGCTGTGGAAGCAATCCCGGTGCTTGAAACCCTAGTTTGGGGTAAAATGCAATTTACCCAAATTAAGGGATACAAATTGTGAAATATGTCATCTAATGTATCTTTTTAGACTCTTGCCATCATTAAGAGAAGAAATGATGAGGAAGTCACCTCAATTGAATTATCAAGTTATGAGATATGCCTTGTGATTGAATAATCAGGGTATATGTGTAATATCTCTTTATGTATGTACCTCATTATTAGCTTGCTCTCCTTTACCTTCTTTTCCTAAGACCTTAAGAGAAGGTTTGTCCTTAGAATAAAGAGGAAGGGACGATCAAGTAAAGAAGGATGGACCTAGTTGGAATTATGGACAACTTATGAACTAATGTTGAAAATCCTACCCCATGTATATAAGCTCTCCTTCCCTTAGTTGCAAGGGAACTTACCCTTCGTTCCCTTACTGTTTCATTTCACCAAAGACGACCAAGGACTGCCTTGGAGCTAAGGAGGACGACCAAGGGGTGCAAGGTAGGTCTAAACCCCTCTTCTTGCCTAATTCCATGGTTAGAACTCGAATTCAAGGTCAGCTTCATGGCTAACTCTTGAAACCCTACCTTTCTAGCCATTTCTTTTCATCCTTCCTTGGAGTTTTCACCTTGGCCAACCTGTGGGAACTCAAGGACGCCATTAGAGCTTGGATCTTGAAATCTTGGAGCTCAAGAAGCAAGCTTTAGGCGGGTTTTATAACTCTAAACCATGCTTTATTATGAACATCTTTTATATGCGGTTTAATGATAGCTCTTTATGTTTCCCTACTTTTCTCTGCTATTTTGCAAGCAAAACCATGGGATATCTGTACTGTTCTTGAGCTAGGAGATGAAGGCGTGATTTCCAATAAAAACCCACCGCTTTTCACTTCCTTAAACGGTCTCAAAAGTTTGCTCTCTCGGTCTCAAGACCGGGAGGTAAGCAAACGGTCTCGAGACCTCGACAGGGAAAATGGTCTCCAAGACCGTTTGGCCCCGTTGACCGAGCAAGGACCGTATACGAAATCTGTTCCTTATTATATAGGCTAATTACCATCAAAATTTGGGAGGCTAACTCCAAGGGAATCGGGAGATATGACCTTTTTAAGTGACAACTTTAAATGAATTTATTACTGATTTTCAAACGGTCTGAAATTGCCTTTTTGGGCAAACGGTCCCAAGACCGTGTAAGGTCGTTGACTAAGCGTTGACCATATGAAATTACTGTTCAAAACTATGTCAATTAACAACTCACCAAGTTTTATGGTCTAATTCCAAACGGGATAAGAGTTAAAGGGTGAATACTAGGGCTAACCCTAGGTAAAATCAGTACTGAAATTATGGTGACCTAATTAGGGTTTTTAGGGTTGATTGACCTAAACGGTCTCAAGACCGTTTGGGGGTCACCAAACGGTCTCAAGACCGCGAGGGCAATCAACCAAGACCGTTTGGAGGTCTGGGGTCAAGGATAGTTGACCAATTGAAGGTACAATTACACCAAATTACATTGCAATTAAATATTGATATAATCATCAACTCCATTTGTTCAACCTTGATGATTTTCCACTAGAATCCAAAATTGGATGGGCAAACGGTCTCAAGACCATTTGGGAATCATCCAAACGGTCTCAAGACCGAGAGGACAATCACCCAAGACCGTTTGAAGGTCTAGGGTTGAGTAAGTTGACCAATTGAGGACCCAATTGCAAATAGGTTATCAATTTAATCAAAATTCTGATTTGGTGACCCAATCATGGTTCAACCCCTATCAAATCACCTTAGATTTTGATGAAATCTTGGGAAAACGGTCTTAAGACAATGTGGGGTCCACCCACATGACCTCAAGACCGTTTGGGCCAAGTTTGAGCCCAATTGGAGCTCAATTGAAGGGTTTAACCTTGTGTTGATGCACATTGTGGAGTATTGATGGGTGAACATTGATAGACCCTAATTGAATCGATTTCAATCCTAATCGGTCAACAATTGAGGGTCAATTGAATGACCAAATGGTTAAGCATAACCTTAATTGACCCAATCCATAGGTGGTCAACATAGATTTGACCTTTTGAGGGCTTCAATATCATTTAACACCATCGATTGCTTTATTGATTTTGTTGATGGACCAAACGGTTGAGACCTTGAGAGCCTCGCGGTCTCAAGACCGTGAGAGGGCTCGCGGTCTCAAGACCGTGAGGGGGCTCATGGTCTCAAGACCGAGAGGAGGCTCACGGTCTCAAGACCGCGAAGGGCCTCGCGGTCCTGAGGTCAAGATGGGCAAACGGTCAACGTCTCTTCGCGGTCTCAACATCAACTTGAACCAATGAGAGGGCTTCGTGGTCTTGAACCACTTGAAGAGGCTCGCGGTATTGAAGCCTAAGGGGGCTCGCGTTCTTGAAAGTTAGAAGGAGGCTCGCGGTCTTGGAAAGTCAAAGTGGGCAAACGGTCAACACTTTCAACCGATCTCAACTCAATTGATGATTAATGATTGAAATCAATCAATGTAATTCCAAGCTGACTTCTTTCAATCAATTCATAATATAAATGGTCCAATGTTGTCCGAATCAAACCCTAATGATAATTTAGGATAGTAAGGGGTTATTTGACTAAGGTTTTTGACCATAATGATGATCAATGGGGTGAATTACCAAAATACCCCTGAAGGGTCAATTAAGTTATACCTTGCTCAATTCAAACTCTGATTACATGAGAATGATGTTTTTAGTCATAATGACTCTATCCAACTTGATCTAGTCTAATGTTATCATCAACCATTAGTATGATGAAAGAGAGAAAGTACCCTAGAGAGAGAAAGTAACTCTAATCACATAATGGTGATGTTTTTGGCTATGTTAGCCTATGATGACTCAATCCAACCTGTTTTAGAGTGATGTTGACATCACCTAATATCATGATGAGAGAGAAAGTACTTCTAGAGAGAGAAAGTACTTCTAGAGAGAGAAAGTACCCTTTTTAAGTGGAAACTCAAGTAAAGCATCTCCAATGCACATAAGTGAGCATAATTAGGGTATGGTCCACCTGTGTGAGGTCATAGAAACCCTAATTATAATAAATGATGAACCTATACCTAATCTAAGGGCATCAGTGATGATGTTATTCATACATAATGATGTTATGAGTTCAATTCACCTTAATGAGAATAGTAAACCCTAAATTCAAGGGTGATGACATATAATATGAACAGTAAACCCTAATTATAGGGTAATGGCATGCTTTTGAGTATTAAACTCTATTTGATATGAATTAGAGATTAAACTCTTATGACAAGAGTAGGAAGTATATTCCTTATTCTTATTACCTTTATCAGTTGTATTAACCATGCAGGTTCTGATATGAAGGTAATCATATCCAGGTATGGATGTTGATGTTCTATTCATTAAAGGCATGCTGTTAGCCTTATGAATAAGAAAAGTAATCTGATGCCTTGCCAGTGGCATCCTAAGCTGATAATGGGCTATGAGAGCCATGAATACCATCAAGGTCATGCCTTAGAGATGACTTGTGATGAGGATAATGAGAAATGATGATTGATATGAGTTAGGCCTTTTACATTTAGTATTCTTCTTTTATAGCTGATATGCTACTGTTATTGTTTGAAGAACAATGTATGCTGTTAAAGAATACTGAATGTACCTAACTAATCAAGTATAATGTAGAGCCCTGATCATAGATCCATCATTGTCAGAGATTAAGTGATGGTGAAACAGGTTTTCCTCAGGGAACTCCTGGAGCACATACTTTTGAGTATGTGGGGTACATGGATGTGTAGAACCTTACATCCTAGTGTAGGAAAGTGATGTAGGTGTGTAATCCATCCATCCTTCACTATAATTCCATACCGTATCATTTGTAGGTAAACATGAAACCTCCTGATGACGAAGAAAGTATAGATATCCGTATCAGTGGTAGGTAAACATGAAACCTCCTGATGACGAAGAGAGTACAGAACGCCACTGTGACTCTAGAATAGCGAAGGACCAGTTTACCCTGGTGAGGTATAGTAGTAGAGACATGAGATGTCCTACAAGTGATCCTCTTACTGACTAAGGAAGGTGAAGGTCATGATAATCCGGCTCTCTTAATGACCTATGTATGATACTGATGTGACTTCTCAGCGATCAGTTGGAGTATGAGTGGTATGCCTCATCTCCACAGGGCATAATGTTGTTTGTAAAATATAATCAATCAACCATGTAGTATAACTTGTTAGAGATAACTCCAAGTTAGTTGATTGATGTTACATTGCAATAGTGCTTATATTCTTCATATCTCTTAATTGTAGAGATCTTGTTATACCTGCAACTGTTATAGAATACTATGAAGGTCTTACTGTTTAAGATATTCTTTGATGTTATAATAAAGCTTCTGGCGAAGAGTTATAACTCTCGCTGGGACAATTATGTATAATTGTCTCACTCCGTAGGCTTCAACTTTTTAGGTGGACGTCGGAGACGAAGGAACCAGCCTACAGGTGATCAGTCTCAGCAGCAGCATCAGGGGCAGCAGTAATCTCAGGGGAGATTGTCCTGCCATATGGTGTAGTTAGAGTCAGTCCTATGTGTCCTCTATACTCTCAGATCTTGGAGTCTTTTGTATAGTGATCTTGAGATTTTGTATCTTGATGTATATAATTACTCAAGAAGTAATTATCCTGAGATGTAAATAGTTTACCTCACTTTATGAAAGAAGCTTTTATGGATTCAAGCTCTTGTCACGAAAAGTTTTAATTTCCCGTGATTTTTGTCTTCCGCTGATTACCGATTCGCTTCCGTTAAGTTTTAATCATGTTTATGTCATGGTTTGGAGATCAGAGCCCACATATACCAACTGATACAGAAGCAAATAAGCATTTAAAATGAGTTAAATAATGATTTCTGAATGAACTGCCACTCACTCTCTGAAACTCGGCCGATCACTCTAGAACTCGGCCGATCACTCCTCAGTTTTTGAAACTCGGCCGACCAACTTCGGCCGATCAGCAGGAAACTCGACCGATCACTCTAGAAACTCGGCTGATCGAGACACTGCTCGTTTACCTACAAAAGAAACTCGGCCGATTCAAGACCAAACTCGGCCGACCAAAACGATGTTCGAAAACCTAAACAAGGAACTCGGCCGACCGAAACACGAACTCGGCCGAACCACGCACAGACAGAAAATAAAAACGGACCTGCAGATGTCAATTTCACTCAAATCGACGGGCAAAACCCTTGATTTGCATTGCAAATCACTTGCAACAGGTGCACATCACCAAGAACTAGCTGGAGGGGGAGGAAGGACGAGCTAGGGCTGCTCTTTGCACCCTAATCTCCAGACCACCACCTTGCAAACGTAGCTCCTGCTGCTAGCCGGATCGAATTGATGGAGAAGAAGATGGAAAGAGGGAAGAAGATGATTCGTAGCTGCTGGCCGGAGCAAAACCTTGGCTCCAAGACGTTCTTCCCTTCTCAGCTCCCTCTCTCTCTCTCTCTCTCTCTCTCTCTCTCTCACGCGAAGGAAGAAGAAAAGAACGCTCTGTGTTCTCTCATTTTTGGAAAGAAATGAGTAAAGGGAAAGAAAGATAAGAAGGAAAACCTAGGGACCAAAACATAAAGTCCGAGAACTTTCAAAAATTACAAACGGGTCCCTACAAGCCCAAAAACATGCAACTTTTGACTCGAAGGTCGGATTCAAACGTTTTCTCTGGCAATGCTTCAAGCGTAAGATCCTACACGTTTTAAGGGCTAGGATTCACACTAAGCACATCTTGTATCCGTTATAAAAATTATTAACAAAAACAAGCTTACAGCTTAGCAAAGCAGCTAAAACACATGCTTAACAACATACTTACAGGATAAGCTCAACGTGGGTCGTAACACGGATTCTTATGACCTCATCTTCCTCAGTCAGTGAGAGGATCAACATGCAGGACATCTAGTGTCTCTGCTACTATAGCTTACCAGGGTATTCTGATACTTTGCTATTAGAGTCATAGTGGCATTCTGTACTCTCTTCGCCATCGAAAGATTTCTTGTTTATCTCTCATTGATGCGGTAATAAAGATTTCCTCAGGAGAATAGTGTTACATCACCCCGGCATAAACACATAGTTAAGGATTGATATATTAAGGTACATCTACATTAATTACTACACTAGGATGTAAGGGTATTCACATCCATATTCCCCACATACTCAAAAGTATGTGATCCATGAGTTCCCTTAGGAAAACCTATTTCACCATCATTTAACTCCTGACAATGATGGATCTATGATCAGGGCTCTACATGGTATGATTATACTTGATTAGTTAGGTACATTTCAGTATTCTTTTAACATCATACATGTTCTCAACCATTAATCATTAGCATAGCAGTTATGAAAGTAGAATACTAAATGTATCAAGTCTAACTCACATCAGTTATTATTTCTTAATCATCTCATCACAATTCATCTAATTAGCATAATCTTGATGGTACTCATGGCTCATTCAGCTTATCATCTCATATGATGCCAATTAAACTTAGGCAATCATAGCATATCACTATTCATAAAACTAATAACATGCTTTCAATGAATATGATGTCATGATCCTTTCCTGGATATGATTATTCTCTTATAAGAACATGCATGATTAAATCAATTGATAATAATCAACAATTCATAGTCAGATCAGCAGTCAATAAGACATAATTAACCCTTCAATTCAAAGGTTATACTTTTATGTCCTTACAAAGGGTAAGATTCCCTTGTTTACATCATTTAGGGTTATTCAAACTTTTCATTATGATTAAGAATAATGATTCCTCATATCATATTTTGATCATACAATTCATGCTTAAAGGAATAACATGAGTTTATAGTTTATTGTTCATTTCAACATATTACCATGAACTAGGGTTTACTATTCACATTACTCATGATTACCCTAGAATTAGGGTTTACTATTCACTTCATAGTGAAATGAGCTCATAGCATCATCATGAATGAGAAACATCATCATTGATGCTTTCAAATTAGGTTAAGACTCATCAATTATCTTAATTAGGGTTTTCATGATCTCTCATAAGTGGATCATACCCTAATCCTGCATATTCATATACATTGAAGGTACTTCATTTGAGTTTTAACCATAAATGGTACTTTCTCTCTCTCCTTACTAATAGATGGTGATTACATTACTCTAGATAGGGTTGGGTTAAGTCCTCATTGACTAACATAAACCAAATCACCACTATCATGTCATTAGGGTTTGAATAAAACAAGGTATCCTTTAATTGAACCCATTTAAGCTTAAAAGAGTGTGAACCCACTTGAGCTTAAACGAGTGTGAACCCACTTGAGCTTAAAAGAGTGTGGACCCATTTGAGCTTAAATCAGTGTGGACCCGTTTGAGCTTAAACGAGTGTGAACCCACTTGAGCTTAAACGAGTGTGAACCCACTTGAGCTTAAACGAGTGTGAACCCACTTGAGCTTAAACGAGTGTGAACCCACTTGAGCTTAAACGAGTGTGGACCCATTTGAGATTAAACGAGTGTGGGCCCATTTGAGCTTAGATGAGTGTGAACCCGTTTGAGCTTAAACGACCTTGAGGTCGTTTGGATCCAAATGGGTTCAAACCGCATGGACATAAAAGGTGAAACAAAGGTTATGTTTGAATAGGATTTCCTATGTTGAAGCCTTCAATTGGCCATGCCCTTGTTAACCATTTACAAATTGAGTCAATTAGGATTAGCCTTAATCAATTGGACATCAAATTGATTCTCAATTGAAAGCTAATTGGGGTTAAATCCCACTCAATTAGGGTTTTCAATCGGCTAATCATCAATTTTCAACAATGTGAAATAAATTATAGTTGAACCCATCAATTGAGCTCCAATTGGGCCCAAACTTGGCCCAAACGGTCTTGGGAAAGTTTGTATATCCTCCAAACGGTCTTGAGACCGTTTGCCCAAAGTTTTATCAAAAACTAAGTCAATTTGATAAGGATTGAACCCTAACTAGGTCCAAAATCAGCATTTTTATCAATTCATCAACCTATTGAAATTGGACCCTCAAACCATCAAATTTCCTTAACCCTAGACCTCCAAACGGTCTTGGGTTGTCACCAAACGGTCTTAAGACCATTTGAGTGAACCCCCAAACGGTCTTGAGACCGTTTGGGTCCTTCAACCCAAAGTTCACCAAAATCTATCATTGAAAAACTCAATTCAACCCGATTAGGGTTTAAGGAGTTGAAGTGCCTTCAACTTGTGATTGGTTTGGAATTGGGTTATGATTCTTTGTAGGAATTAAATTCAATATGTTTAAAACAGTTCCTTAAATGGTATTCCCTTGGTCAACCCTATCAAACGGTCTTGAAGACCGTTTAAAACTAAACGATCTTGCAAGATCGTTTGAGATCAAACCGGTTGAGCCCCTTTTTGATTTCAAACGGTTGCAAACCGTTTAGACCTATTGGTCCAAGATCGTTTAATAAAGTTGGATAAGGACCAACATAGGTATTAACGCCCTTCATCTTCAACCTTGAAACCAAGGTCTGTTCTTCCTGAAAAAGCTTGCAAGAGTGCAAAGAAAGATGGGGAAGAAGAAGAACTAACTATTATTTGCAAGAATAAAAGTATGCATAACAAAGCAAGGTTTAGAGTTATAAAATCCGCCTCAAACGTTGTTCCTAGAGCTCCAAGCTTCCAAGATTCGAAACTTTAATGGTGGATTGAGCTCCACAGGTCATCCAAGGTTGTTGCTTCAAGGAAAAGTTGGGAAGGATCGTCTAGGAAGAGAAAGCTAAGTAAGATAACCATGAAACCTACCTTGTAACCTGGTTTCCTCCATGAATTCAAGCAAGATGATGATAAAAGCTTACCTAGATGAACTTGGTCGTCTTCCTCTACTCCTGAGCTCTTTCCTAAGTCAGTCTAAGCAAGGGAATAAGAAGGGAAGAAAGGAAGCGTTGCCTTTGGTTGCAAAGGAAAGGATCATATATACTTTGAGGTTATTTTCATCATAAGGACAACTTACTCCTCCCTTTTCACAACTAGGTCCTTACTTTCTTTTAGGCACGTCCCTCCTCTTAATATCTAAGGTAAAACTTCTTCTAATACCAAGGACTAAAGGCAAGGAAGGTCAACTTGTCACTATGGTGCACATATACATATAAGGGTCTCCTTTACTTACAACTTTGGTTGTTTAATTACAAAGGTGTTCCTTATTATATGATTATTCAAATGAAGTGCCTCCTTCATTATTATAACTTTAAATGATGTCAAAAGTCATAAAAGATATTCTAAAAAGTGTATATCACAAGTTGCACCCCATATTTTGGGTAAATTGCACTTTACACCAAAATTAGGGTTTTAAGCTCAAGGATTGCTCCACAAGCTGCACCTTGGTGCCCAAACTTGGGAAATCCATCATACCTCATCATATTCATTCATATGATGTCTATTTATTAGAGGAACATCTTAACCTGTGTAATTTGCAAGTTAACCCCTCTAATTGGGTAATTTGCACATAGGTCCCTGTATTACCAAACAATACTACAATCATTGTTTAAAAAGGACATAAATGAAAATGTATATGTTCCTTAGGAACTTAATTACATGCCAAAAGATAATCACAAGGATTTAATTACATATTTAGGCAAAACACCTAGGGTTAATTCATAACCCAGGTCAGGGATGTTACATATACTGCAAGTCAATAATGAAAAGCCAGTTTAATATATATATGACAAATTCAAATGATAACCCTGTGTAGAAGAACTGTGTTTTGATCAAAGTTATATGGAATCTCCATGACATTAAGATGTTATTTGGAGACTTGATGATATAATGAATGAATAATATATGTCTCCCTTTACCTGGGATTTTGGGGACGAAATCCTTGTTAGGGGTTTATAACTTGTAATGACCCTGACCTGGGTTATGAGGTAACCCTATTTGTTTTGGATAAGTAAGTTGCTTATAAATTTAGTATAATCCTCTAAGGAGTTTTTTTATCATGTGACACACTTATGTTTCAAGTTTGGTCCTGATTGAATGTTGTTTGAGCAATGTTCCTTTATTTTGGACCAAAGTGCAATTTACCCAAGATGAGGGGCTATATTGCAAAATGTCACATGTTGAACATGCCTTAAGTGTTTTAGCATCATAAGAGAGAGAATGATGCTAAGTGTTGGCTTGTGGAAAGCCTAAATTCCAAGTTTGAACATGTTTGAATAATGCTAGTACCTTGTGCACCAATTTTGGTACAAATTGTAATTTACCCAAAATGTAGGGTTGATATGCAAATTACGACCTCTAGAGTGTCCCTACTTACTCTATGTATCATTTAAAAGGGAGATAATGAATGAGACACCAGGGTTTAATCTATTGTGAGTGATGGTGATCTTGGTGATGAAATGACCAAGATAAGGGGTTGAATAAGAAACCCTAATTTGAGTTGTATCAAGTTGAAAAGCTTATATATGAGTGCCTATCGGCCAAGGAGCCATAGGAAAAGCCTCATATCATTTTTTGGACTCTTGGAAAAGGCCATGACGTGAAAAGCACCTAAAGGAGGTGAGGTGTATCGGGTTACAACTTCCTTAGAAAAGTTGTATTGGGTAGTGGAAAAAGTGATAATTTAATTGATATATCTTATTCAAAGGGATATGTAATGGACGAATTTTCATCCCTAGGTTATCCTCAACTGTTTTGCATGTCAAGATAAATATTGATACATGCATGTACACGTGTCACCCATGCATGGACACGTGGCACCTACTAGCTCAAATTGATGACACCTCATTTTTACACTCCTTCATGAACAACAAGTATATATACCCCTAGTTTCACCCCTTAGTGGAATTTTTTAGATCTTACCACCCTCCTTCCCTAAGGTATCGTGCATAGGATCCCTATATTGTGCAGGAGTGAAGTGGTATCGTGCATAGAGCTTGGGTTATCGGCCAAGACAAAGTGATATTGGCCAAACAAGGTCATATCGCCCAAGAAGGGTGATATCGGCCATAATTGTGAGATATCAGCCACAAGCAAAGTTGTATCGGCCAAGAGGAAGTCCATATCACCCAAGAGTGGTAGGGTGTAGGACAAGGTGCTAAGGTGCACAAATCTTAACCCTAAGGTAAGCCATAGTTGTCTTCAAGCTTGAATTGAAGCATGGAATTAGGGTTATGATCTACCTTTCTTCTCCTCTTCACCAATTGCTTATCCATGGTGATTCCTTGTATATGAAGGAGTTGTGAACGAGCCTTGGACTTTTGATAAAGTCATCTTAAACCTTAGGAATGTGGAGCTTTGGAGCTTGGATCTTTGAAGTTGTTCTTAAGGTGGGTTATATAACTTGAACTCTATCATGTTATATTATTCATCACCTAAATTTCTATACTTAATGAATTACTTTTAATTCCAAAATTTCTTGAAATAGTTGATGGAAATTATGAGTTCTAGTAGTTACTTAGACCTGTTGCCATGAACTATAACTGTTAGAATGGAGGGCTAGAGCTTGAAGAAGATGGTGTCACTTTGTAAAAGTGATATCGGGTTCAAGTATATACACAAGTAGCTCTAACCCAATATGGGTATGGCTTGCACAATATGTTTGCACAAGATGCTTGCATGATATGCTTGCACAAGATGCTTGCACGATATACTTGCATGATAAGAATTCAAGTATAGACTCCATGCACGATACAAGGTTAAATGTATACTTGTAAGTTGATATGAAACCCTAATTTGGGTAACCCGATATGAGTAAGGAATAGCAAGTGCTATCACATGATATGATCATATAATATATCATTGTAACTGGGTATCATGAAGTACACACATCTGGTGCACGATAGGAATAATTAAGTAAACCCTATTGCACGATATGAGGAATGGATTCAAGAGTAAGATGTAACCTGATATGGCAGCCCGATACACAACCCTAGATGGCATGTAACCCATCATGGCCAACCCTAGTTGATGTCTAACCTGACATGGTAATGAGTTGATACCTCTTAAACATCATGGGAGAGACATACATGTACCATGTGCCCATCACAATCAACCCTAACACGACAAAGGTATTGTAACCCAATATTTGATGGTGTAGCCTGATGTGGCTTGGTGTCCTTCACTCCTATCGACTTGTGTAATGGGTTGAGAAGATTTTAACCAATTGTTTAACCTATTACTCATCCTTAAGATACGATGGTACCCTTGAAGGAGGTAATGAGATGAATATATTCGGTTGAGCCTTTTATGGCAAACTCTAACCCGTCACGGCCAACAATAGATGGTGATCCACCCAATATGGTGATTGAATAAACCTCTATCCCGACATGGTGATGTTTAATACCTCATGCACGACATGAGGAACACATACAAACACCTCCAGCCCGATATGGATGGTGTTCATATTCCTCTAGCTCGATATGGTGAGTGCTCATACACCTCCAACCTGATATGGATGGTGTTCATACACCTCTAGCCCGATATGGATGGTGTTCATACACCTCTGACCCGATATGGACGATGTTCATACACCTCTAGGCCGATATGGATGGTGTTCATACACCTCTAGCCTGATATGGTGAGTGATCATACACCTCCAACCCAATATGGTGGTGTCTATACATCTACAACCCAATATGGTGAATATATGCACACCTCCAACCCGAGACACTTTGTAAAGGTGAGGGCAAATACTTTTAGGAGTGATGAGTATAATACCAAGTAATGGTGTGGCTAATACCTTAAGAGGTGAAACACCTAAAGTGATTGATAATGGACAACTTTATATCAACAATACTTCAATCTGAGATAAGTCCATATCAATTGATGATGGTTGGACAATTCAAATATGTGACTTATGACCAATACATTACAAGATAAATGTGATGGGCTAGTGCATAAAGTATTAGAATGGGAAATACCCTAATATAAGATAATTGATGAACTAAAGTAAGTTAAAAGTGATGAGGGAAGTGATACATCAAGACATGATAAATATCACATACAACACCTCAAAGTTGATACACCTTGATGCATCTTAAATCCAATACACTTGGATGAGTAACACATGAAGTGTGTTATGTCATTTGTTACATTGAGATTTAATGAGTTTAAAGCACTTTGATAAGTGTAGGCTAACATACCTTGAGAAAGGGTTAAGCCAAGTTAATAAAGTATGATGTAATCATATTCTGGTAAGGATGAGAGAGAAACTCATACCTTGTGTTGATAATCATTTAATGATAAATGATGAGAATAAAAAAGTATGATTGGATACTTGTGATATAAATGTATGCTCCTAAATGTGTGGAGAAATGAATTAGGGTTTGGATTAATAATATGAACATGAAACCCTATTTAGCTATAAAGGAAAACTCTAACTCTAATGATGGGAAGGTTGTAATTTTCTTATTGCATAAGCCTTGTAAGGCATGATAAATACATGTATAAAAAGTATAATGATGAATGGCCTTGTGATCCATATGAATAAGTTGTTGCCTAGTAAGAGATGACAAGATGTGTAATGGGCCTTCTGAGCCATGTGAATAATTTGTTGCCTAGTGAGAGGTGACAAGATACTTAATGGGCCTTGTGAGCCATGTGATAATTCTTTCCTAGTGAAGGTGACAAGATACTTAATGGACCTTGTGAGCCATGTGAGATACTTGTATAACAAGTATCATGTATACCTTGGTCTGAGGACCTAGAGGTAATAGTTACCTGATAAGTGGTAATAGTGTTCAGTGATGAACTAAGGGTTTGCATACCCATATCTAATAATCATGATGATGATAATATTGAGGGATGCTAATTCCCAGTAACGAGATAAGAGATTGAGATCCTAAATGTTATATGTGTTCTAAAGATTGGAAAAGTACTTGATAGATGTATTACACCTTTCCTTGTAGCATTTGTCATAATAATTCATGTTTGAAAACTTGACTGATGCTAAAAGAATACGATAATGCAATTAATTAACCAAGTGGAATCTCATCATGTAGTGCCCTGACCATAGATCCATCAGCGTCAGGATTTGCTGAATGGTGAAATGGGTTGCTCCGCAGCATAACCCAGAGACTGCATATTTTTTAATATGCGGGGATGATGGCCGAAAATATCTATACACCTCGAATGAGGGATTGATGGTAGATAAAAATGAAATCTCTCAATCATTCATTATTGGTTGGGTTTGATGTAGATAACCACAAAATCTATCGACCCTTCCTCAGGTTTGATGGTAGATAAACACGAGATCTCTCAATCCTGACGAGAGTGCAGCTGCCCCTATAACTCTATAGCAAAGTTGCCAGTATACCTTGGAAAGCTATTTAGCAGTGACACAAGATGTCCTACCTGTGGTCTCGTACTGACTGAGACAAGGGAGGTCTTGGCAGCCGACTCTGTCATTGACCTTGTATGGTACCGATGCTTTACGCCGTCATGGTCAGTTGGAGTCTGAGCGGTATATCTCATCTCCTCAGGGCATAAGTGTGTTGTAAAATGCAATCAGCCGTGTAGCATATCTTCTTAACGATCAAATATGGAAAACATTGATTGATGCGTACTTTAGTTATACATCTTAGTTGATAGATGTTATTTATGCTCTTTACATTCCATGCAAAGTAGATAGATGATTTATAACTCTACCATGGGTTGATGCAATGTTCTCCTTAAGAAAGGAGATTAATTGATTCTGTTTATACAGTGAATTATCCTGCCTATTAATATATAAAGAACCTCTGCTCAATTTATAAATGCTTAATCTGGGATAATAATATGCTCAACAGAGAGTTATATCTCTCGCTGGGAAAATTGTCTCACCCCGTGGGATCCACATTTTTTTAGGTGTATGTGTACAAGGTGGCGAAGATCTTTCTGCAAAGGAGGAACAATAGTTGAGGAAGCAGTGACAGCTTAGGTTGAGTGTATTGTCTGTCGTGTCTTGTAGATAGAAGTCCTATGTGTTGTCTGTTACAACCCCAACTTTTGGGTTCATTTTATGATAAATGTAATTTCTCATATTAAAGATATGTGAAATAGTAATGATATAATTTGTCTTGGATAAATGAGTTTTGTTTACAATAGCTTTGATGATTGTTTTGTGGGCTTTATTGGATATTGGGTCCAATAACAAGGAAAATACCAAAAGAAAGTCCATTATAAATAAGAAATGGAGAAAAGAAAAATGTAGAAGGCAAAAGAATTTAATGCAAAGGTGGATTTCATGCCTTTTGGGTTCCCTGGGTCCCAAGGAGTCCAAAGTTGCAAAGATATTGCAAAAAGAAAAGAAAAGATCAACTAAGTATTTCTTTATTAAGAACGAAATTGAAAACAATAATAAAATGTGGAAAATAAGTGGAAAGAGGTATATTTGAGTTACCCTTGATGGATTTTCGTATCTAAAGGATTCCTAATGTTAAATGCAATGCCAATGAGGAAAATAAAAAGAAATATAAAGAGAAATCCTCAAAAAGAGATATTTTAATAAGAAATAAACATGACAATCAGAAATAATGAATATAGATGCATCTAGAAGGATAATAAGTATCCTTAAAAAGAAATTTCGAAATATTATAATTTCTTGGGGACCAAGGAGCCCAATGAAGGAAAAGAAAGAGAAAATACCAATAATAGAAAATAAGAAGATAATATGATGCATTATTAATGGTTTTTCTGGCATTGTTAAAAATGAGGTATTTTCTACTAAAGGAAAATATAATTTCTGTGCCAATGGATTAAAAAGAAAACATAAAGAGAATAAGAGAGAGGATTTTCATAATCCTAATATCTAAAGAAGGCTTAGATCCGTGAATACCCTACCTAGGGCTTCATTACCCATCCCTATATAAAGGGTAGAGCTCTGGTTCGAGTTCCAAAGAGATCCCACATCTCCCTCTCTCTTCCTCATCTTCTTCTTGCTTCTTTGCATTTGAAACCATAACCAAGAACGCATAGGGTCATCCTGGCAGCTAGCAGCTGTAGAGGGATCTCAGTGGAAGCACGAAGCAGCTCTGAAGTTCTAGGGTGGTTGTCCACCTTTCCCTACCCGCCATCATCGCGCATCACCTATAGTGCGGCCGCCAGGCCGGCCGCGGGTTGCAGGCCCGACCAGCATAGGCTAGACGCCCTAGATGTGAGGTAAGAGAACCACCAGGTGTGGAGGAGGGCAGCAAAGGTGATGGAGTTGTCGCCAGTGCCCTAGGGACCAAGGGATGGAGGAATGAAGCCCTCCCCGAGCTGATGCAGGCAGAAGCATAGGGCTTTCGCGAGGAAGAAGGAGCACAGGAGGCGTTGGACGCTTTTACCCCTCCGCAGGTTGAAGCGCTACTCACTTGTGTGGGGGCAGTTTTGTAATTCGGTTATGATTTCAACTTACAAGGCACGTTGTATGGAAAGGGACAGATGGCGCCCTCTGATTGACCCAAGTAAGGTTTTATTGCAAAATTCATATTTAAATATTGGTAACTCCAATAGTAGAAAATAATATATGCAAATTTCTCAGAAAAATGAGAGGAAGTCATTAAAAATGATTTTAGAGGTTAATTCCTCTTTCTATTCAAAAAGTAGTGTAAGTTATCAACTTTAATGAATTAAAGATTAAGAAACTCTATTTTGAGATGATTAATGTGTTTAGTAGGGTTTAATGGATGATTAACGTTGATATTTACATGTTAATTATAAAAGGCTACATTAAGAACAAAAGGATGACCTTTGCACATAATTTGATTAATTTAGAGTTTATGTGCATAAATATGCTTTAATGGGCCTTGAAACCCTAATATTAGTAAATGTGTCTCTTAATGGCTTTAATTGTTCAATTTCATGATTAAAGTTGAGATATGATAATTCTAAGATATTTCGATTATAAACATTCCTAATTGTGGATAGATACCATTAATGTAGTAATTAGGGTTTTTCTAATGGATAAAGGTAGAATTAATGACAAGTAGAGTTCATATGTGAATTAGACCATAATGAACTATGAATTAATGATAAATGAGCATAATGATCTTGTCATGGATTAAAAGGATAAAAATGGTAGTTTTAATGTAAAAGAGGCTTAATGGACTCATTTAATAGTTAATTATGCCTTTAATCCGAAATTAAGGATTAGATGTTGAGATAATTAGGGTTTGAGAATAATTGTATAAAATTAGGGTTTAAAATAGTAAATGATGAAGGGAAACCCTAATTGTAATGAAAACCCTAAAAGTGGACTAGAAACCCTAGGAAGCGAGCTAGGTTTAATATATCTTGATGGCATGATCAATAATAGGGAATTGTATGATTATTTTAGGATCTTGTTATGGGTGCTTGCTTGCCTGGATTTCCTACTTGCATGGAATATTTGTATCTCAACTCATCAAATCAGGTATGTGGTTACGCTTATGAATATCTCGAATTAGTTTTTCAAGGTATTCTGAAGTTTTCCTTGATGACTTGAATTAAATTGTTGGATGAATTTAATTCATGCAAACTATAATGTGGATATGACTATAACTTAAGATATGTGCCTACTAGCTCAAATCCTAGTCCCCTCTGTGGCTTAATAGTTTGACCTAGTACATGGCTACCTATGGGGTAGGTCCATCAGGTCATTGGATGACTTAGTACATGGCTAACAATGGGGTAGGTCCATCAAGTCACCTTGAGTCAGGGATTAGGCTACCTATGGGTAGTTCCATGTGACTCTTTAGAACACCATGAGTTAGGGATGGGGCTACCTATGGGTAGTGCCATGCAACTCAACCCTAGATATTGATCTACCTGTTAGGTAGGATCATGCGGGGTTTAATGGGGATCTACCATGAGGAAGGTAGCATCCAGGTCCACTGCAGGGACAACACAGAGATAGGTGATAGGTAAGGTTTGAGTAGTATTGCTTAAAACGTAATATTGGCTGTTAAATGATAATTGGTTGATTACATTGTTATCATAGTTGCACGATTATTGTTTCCCCCACATACCAACTTCATGTTGACCGACGTTTTGTTTTTCGACATATTAAGTACAAGTGAAAAGAACAAACAGTAAAGTGGCATATGTGGATTTAAATGAGGATTAAAGTACAAAGGAGGATTAGTTAGAATAGAGTCTAGTTATGGATAGAAGTAGTTACCCTTAGTTTGAAAGAAAAAAAAATATGTATGCAAAGTTTTACTTTATTACAACCTTTCAGTTTAGTTGGTAGAATTTGATAATTATTATTGATTATTTGTCAAACCTTTGATCCAAAAATGGGGTTAACGGCTATGACCTCTTGGTCTCCCTTAATTGGGGGTTACTGGGAGGTGGGGTCGTTACATTTTGTATCAGAGCATAGGTTCCTTATTAATCTTTAATAATTATTAAATCTTACAAATTCCATAGAACTGAGGGAGTTATTAGAGGATTGTCTGAAAGACTGAGGTGTCTAGAAAAGGATCACGTCTGGGGGCTAGCAATATTTTCCTCCGCACCGCTAGTCGGAATACGAGGACTCCCAGATTAGTGTGACTACCTGGCCAAAGTCTCAGGATTTGACTCGAAACAAGATACCGTTAGGACTCTCTCATCTTGTTCATCCCTTCTCAACTCAAATTCTGTTAAGGACCTTAAGGATTAGTGTTTTCTCTCTTTTCCTCACCCTCTTGAGGTATGAGTAAGGTTGATAAGGTCTAAGTAATCCTCCACCAAATTAATGAAAAGCATGTAAATAAGATGTCATGGACATAAGCTTAATATCTTAAGCGTAAACTAAAGAATAGATACATGCTTAGGTCGTATGACACGAGTTGTCATTGCTCTCAGGAGAGACCTGAGGCTAGACCTTCTTGTCAGGAGGATGAGTAGAGAGAGTTGGTCATGGAGGCAGAGATCTCCATTACAGTAGAAACCTAGCACATCCTTGAGGATGATGCCAACCCTAACCCTAAGTGGTGGTTAGAAAGAGAGATGACACAATGAGTTGGATGTCATAGTAGACCGAGTGTTTGGGTGGACATGCCTTTGGATGTCATATGAGCCATGAGAGGTTGAATGACCTAGTACCTTTGGTGAGCCAACCCTGGAAAGGGGTGTGCATATTAGAGTGAAGGATAGCTCCTTCAATGATGAGGTTAGTGAAGAACCTATGGAAACCCTATGCACTTATATAAGCATGGCATAGGATGCACCCTGAATATGACAGTAGTGTGAGTAGTAGATGGAAACCCTGGCCAAGAGGGGGTATGTTGGAAAGCTGATGAGATAAGAATAAAGGCCTAGGGATAACCTCGAGAAAACATAAGTTTGAACATAAGTATCACCCATGTAGGGGTATGTTTGTGAGTTTGATCCACCTTCATGGAGAGAGGACCTTTGGTAGTGAGGCTTTTATAGGGTTAGCTCTAGAGAGAGAGAGAGTAGGAACCATGCACAAAGGTTGGAAGCCAAGATACCAAGATATGAGGAAAGTGGGGAGTTGAGGATGATGCGACCTAAGTGGATGTTTGTGGTTGCCTCATGCTTGATGCTTAGAGGTTGATGATATCTTGGTTTCCACTAGAGGAACCAAACCCTAGAGAGAGGATGAGGCTTCTGGTATCTAGGTGCCCATGGTGTAGGTGGTTACCTTCTGAGATAGGAAGAAGAGTTCTTTAGACTTGGAGAGGTTTAGTAATAGGTTGTGAGGCCTTGTACCTTGTGGGTTGTCCTTGAGAAGGACTCCACTCTAAAGTGATGCTTGAGTAGAAGGATCATGGGAAGGGCATGTCATACCCTATACAGGCTTGGCTCGTGGTTAAAAGTTGAGCAGGCAGTTAGACGTCGGAAAAGTGAACCTAGGCCTAGGAGGGGAAGTGGTGTACCTTATGCTCATGATGAGATTTGAGCATGGTACTTCTCATGGTTAGAGGAGAGGGAAACCCCTTAAGTTTAAAGGTATGTTTGATGAACCCCTCACAGCTAAGTGGATGACATGGGAAGGTATGATCATGATCCAGTGTTGAGAATGAGAACAAGTATGACCTAGCATGGTTTAATAGGTGGTCTGCTTGTGCCTTAGGAGCTTGCTAGGGTTAAGAATGCTCATGTGGATGTAAACCCGAGACATAAGTGTGTTTGTGACCTTTGTTATCAAGAGGTGTAGTTTCCTCCCATCCTGGGAGAGGGACCCTTTTGTAAGATGTGCACCAATTTTTGTTGGTTTTGAGGAAACCTAAAGAGGTCTCATAGGATGTTGAGAAGCTAAGTGAAAAGTACATGGTATGAGGATGAACTTGTAGACCCATAGATTACCATCTCTAAGCGTATGTGGATGTGTTACCATGAAGGGCCTGGTCAAGGTAGGCAGGTCTCCATGACCCCTATGAAAGGATGAAAGCCAGCCCATGAATGCAGAGAAAGAGATGATGAAGGCTTGGGTGAGGTTCCAAGTTGGACAAGAACTATAATAGAATCCTAAGTCTATCCTAGGGTCAGGTAGGGATAAGACTGATGGAAGTAGGATTTGCCTAATTCCCTAGTTGCACATGACAATGGGGTCAGGAGGTAACAACTATCATTGTCTAAGGGCCATGGGTTAGGAGATTGATCACCTTCATGAACTCATGAGACTCAAAGGGCAGATGAGTAGGGCACTCTCTGGATGCACAAGGGAAGAGGGATGACCCCAAAAGTGCTGACACCCTACAAACCTAGAGGAGATGACCAAGGAATGTGCGTGGACCCAAGTAGTTTCGAGACCAGTTTTCCATGGAAGTAACTTTGATATCAAGATGTTTGTGATGAAGAGACATATGTGGCACATTTTGACTTAGATTTAAAGGTGTGCTGGCAAGGTGGGATGTACCACATCTACTCTTGGAATAGGAAGAACTTTGTATTTGGACTGCAGCCAAATGCTTATTTCCTCCTGTTATGGGAGTGAGAGATAGGATAATACGCATGCCACACACCAAGGATAAAAGGTGATGTGAGTTGGAACGTTTCCATGAGGCATGAGGACAGAGAGGATAACATACCCTGGTGGAGTGAATGATACATGGATGGGTTACAAACATTAAGAGAAACAAGATAGTCATCTTATGAGGATGTTTTTATCATGAGGTAGGAGTCATAAAAGGTTGAGTTTGAAAAACCAAGAGAATAAGCTCAGAGATAGACTTAGAGTTGAGATGAGATGATACATGGAGGTGTATGTCTTCAACATTACCTAACACCTAAGGATGTGAAGTGGTAATGGATGCTATGGATGGGATACAACTACCTAGTTTAGATGGAGGCTAGAAGAGGTTGATAGGTTAACCCTCAGTTGGAAAAAGAGATAAGTTTGGCTAACACACAGATGTAACAATATTGGTTGATCAAGTTAATGGTTGTTTGGTTAGCTAGCCTGGGGCTTATCATGATGAATTGATGGTTGTAGAACCTCAGATGCACTTCTATGGAAAGGAAGGTGATGAAACCCCGGTTAGAGTGGTTTAGGGCTTCTGAGGAATTGACCTTAAGGAATCATGACAATATAGGAGATCATGATTGAAGATCACCATGTACGATGGTACTGCGAAGATGGTAAGTGATAGTGGTACTTTGGATGCATAAGATGAAGTTGCATGGGATATGTTGCCATGCAAGCCATGAGGTGAAGGACGAATACCAATAACCCAGTGTATCGATATAGAGGATAAAAGAGTCCCTGAAAGGGAATGTGAGTTCATCGCTATGGATGTTGTGGTAAGTCTTCCCTAGACCAAGGAAGGTCGAGATGCAATATGGGTTATGGTAGATCGCCTTACCTAGATGACATGAGAGAGAAAGAGTACTGTTAAGGGATAGATTTGGTTGAACTACATCTAAGAAAGAGATGGTTCAACTACACCATGATGTGAGTTCTTGAGTATAACCTAAAGATTCACTTCTAGGAGGTGGAAGTAGATACATGAATAACTTGATGTTAGTACAGTTTATCACCCCTAACTAATGGTTAGTGTGATCCAGACTAGAGGGTCTGATGAGAGCATGTATGCTCGTTGATAACACCAAATTTTGTGATGTTTTTTACCCTTATTTCTCTGTTAAAACTCCTCTTTTAAACTATTTTCTTCTCCTTTTTGTCATGTTTTTGAATAAACAGGCCACGCTATGCACTTTACTCAATTTTATCTTCTTTTGCAGAGTTTTCCTCGCTTTTTGACTCATTTATCGGCAAAAAGGCCCGTCCCGGCCCATGAACGTGTTCTATCTGTATCAGCTCTCCCACCAGCTGGCCGACACACTCGCTTCCCGACATGTGGCAGCACGATACACTGTCGCATGACATAGGGGTGCCGCGCAAGGAGGTCCTGACGGGCAGTACACCACTTACCCGACAGGGAGCTCGTGTCGCGCGATACAAGCCACCCACCGGCAGGCGCCACTCGTCACGATGACCGACACGCTTACAACCCGACATCTTTGTGTCGGGCAACACACATATCGAGCATCCCTGAACCCGCAAGATAGAGCTGATGGAGGACATGTGGCATCTGGAGAACCACAACTTTCCCCAACTGCTGCCTATAAATAGCAGCTACAAGACTTTGATGGGACGGGTCGGAACTTCTCGAAAGCCAACTTGGGAAAGCATCTGGAGCTAGCGTGTCGTGCCTCAGAGGTGTATCAGGCGATACTAGGTGAGCACTTCCCCGACCCGAGAGGGAGGGAATGGTTCACTTAGGATCGGCCCCGGGCACCGCAACAGACCGATATCAACCAACGAGGACACCCGATATGAGTACCTGATACCCTAAGCAAAACTCTAGCCTGACACGATACCAAGCCCGATACGCATCACCAGTCATGGCGTGTCGCCCGAGAGGGTGCCGCCCGACACGACCGTATCAGGCATGAGCGCCCCGCACGATACGTCCGCCCGTCATGAGCGTGTCGCCCGAGAGGGTGTGCCGCCCGACACTGGCGTATCGGGCAAGGCTCCTGCCTGGTATCGGGCTGGAGGGATCTTGGGGATCTCCTACTACCTATCGCTCTTCTAAATCAAGAAGGTGATATTTATCTTTACTTATTTCAGTCATTTACTTTCTTTACTTATGCAATGTAACCAGACCCTTTTATGTAATTCTTATGCTAATGGAATTAGAAGAGTTTTAATTATCTGTTGCTTAGTGTTTGGTCCCTTTTGTTGGATGATTGCTTTGTTTAGCATCCGAACTCTAGCTTGTACGCTTGGATCACATTTCGACTAGCTACCGAATCGCATTTTCCCATTGCAGTAGCCTCGAGAGAGGTGTTGTGGCTCTAGTGTTTGGTCCGATACGGGAGTACGAGAGTGCCCAGGATCGGAGTTTCTTTAGTGACCTATCCACTCTAACTTAAGACCAGCAACCTCGAGAGAGGTGTTGATGCTTAGTTAGAGGTACCCGCTTCGAGAGGAGGGGTGCTGGATGTTTCTGGTGCCGCTTGTTTTATCGAAGCTTTCTCCTTCGTTCCTTACTAAAGCAATGGTGTTATACTCTCTGTTTCCGTTGTGCAAAAAAAACCCTAAAAACTGATAAACCTTTAAAACCTTAATTTTCCTCATAGCTCTAGTTGGAGGTAGTTTTCTTTTATCGATCTTCGCCTGTTGTTCCCCCTGGGGAAATTTATCATCTCCTTACTCATACCGGAGTGTAACGTGTCGATTACGCATTCTCAACACTACCACCCTTATCCCTGTGTTCGACCCCGTATATCTACTTCGACCCCGTAATAAAGTTGCGGGGGCCTAGAAGGTTTTGGGTTATAAATTTTAAAAGTCCGACTACTTCAAATCTGCTCCCTTTTTGGACGCGCGATTTAGGCCGGTCAACTTTTTGGCGCCGTTGCCGGGGATAAGGCAAAATTGTACTGTTGACGAACCCAAATCCACTAACTACACTCCAGTGCCTCAAGCTTAGAAATGAACTTGACAACACTCTCTTTTTCCTTTTTTATATTTTAACCTGAAATAAGTAGTTCGTATTATTAATACAGTTTTTCTAACTTGATTTTTACGTGCTATTCAGGTACTCAGAAGGGAAGCGTTCTGCTCAATTGAGCACCGACATCACCAGACATGCCGCCTCGCATTGAACCACCTCTTTCAGATGGTGAGCGACACACGAGAGTTAGACCTCAATCGCCTCCGCCTGAAGACCATGACCGTTATGACGGAAATCATCAACATGAAGATCCTAAAACAGAACAATTCGAGGATGACCATTGCCAGGAGAGACGTCATCATCACCGGAGACACAGAAGAAATCAAAATAACCAAGATCAGAACCAGGGAGACAGTGACAGTGAAGATTCTAATGAAGAAGAAAAGACCCTCAGGGAGTTAGCTGCCACAAAGGCAAATCATTCAAGATGTCCTATTGTCATCCTGAGGTTCAACACAACAAACTTTGAGCTAAAACCATCAGTCATCTCTATGATCCATAACAAGAGCTTCTGAGGTAATTCGAAGAATGATAATCCCTATCACCATTTAGATGCTTTTAAAAACATCTGTGACACCATTAAAATGCAGGGAGTCCCACAGGAGGTGATTTATTTCAAGGGTTTCATCTTTTCTTTAGAAGATAAGGCTCTATCTTGGTACCTCGGGATACCACACCAAGCTCTTAACGGATGGAATGTGCTGGTGGATGCCTTTGTAAACAAGTTTTATCCTACAGAGAAAACTGTCCGGAATAGATAGAGGATCATGTCTTTCATGCAAAAGCCGAATGAGAATCTACACGATGCCTGGGAACGGTATCAAGAATATCAGAGGGACTGTCCTCATAACAACTATAAGAAGAGTTTCTTGATAACTACCTTCTACAACGGTCTAACCCCTGAGGAAAGGGTTTCACTGAATGCAGCTGCAGGTAGCGATTTTCTGGGGAAGAAGCCTAGAAGATCCAAAAAGATCATCGAGAACATGGCCGAGTTACAAGTCGGAACCGATTATGACAGATCTAACAGAGGACATGCTAAGAAGGCTGATGAAGGACCTTCAGTCGAATCCAAGGCTCTGGAAGCTATCACATCTCAAATCCAGAAGATAGCCACTGATGTCAAACAGCTGAAAGAATCAAGTGGAAATGGGAAGAAATAGGTTGAAAAAGTCATGAAATGTGTCACCTGCGGAGAAGGCGGACATGGGGTAGATAATTATATATACACCCAACCTGACGAGTCAAATGAAAGTGAATTCGAGGCTGAGGAAGCTGAGAACGTCTCTTTTGTTAATTTCAAGAGGCCGGATCATCCTGGTTTTAATTATGGCAACAAGGATGCGGCTGAAAACTCGCATCAGCTGCATAACCCCACCAAGCAACCCCAAGGTTTCGAGAAAAGAGGGGGACAAAGTCAGTTCACCAAAACTACTTCTTTCCAGTCGAACAAGGCAAATTTCCAAGGACAAGGAAAGTACCAAGGTCGCCAAGCGGCAAACACTAGTCAAGGTCAAAGTCAAGCCAAGGAGCAAGGTCAAGACAAGATTTCAAACCAACCTGACTTGGTTGGCCAATTGTTCGATTTTGTAAAAAGACAAGATGCTATCAATAACCAGCTGGCGCAAAGCGCACTTTCAAATTCAGGAGTTCTTAACACAATGCAGGTCCAGATGGCGGACATGAAGACCCGCCAACGCCAAATCGATCAGCAGTTGGCCCAGATGGCTGAGTTGATAAAGAATCCCTTGGGTAAGATACCCTCCAACACTGAATCTACCAAAATGGAAGTGCTGAGATCAGGAAAGACGGTAGAACGTCATGAAGAATCCAGATCAGAGGAACTTGAATCGAGGACTGCGGCTGATAATCCCGCAGAAGAAGACAATCAACAAGCTCATGACAGAGAACCTGAACCAAGATTCTTTGAGGAACTGTCTGGTAAGAGAAGCCCTTACTCTCCCAAGTTGCCTTTTCCTTACAAGCTGATAAAGGCACACCTTAAGAAGTGTCACGAGAAGTTCATGGAATCAGTAAAGAAACTTCATCTCGAAGTACCTTTTTTGGACGCTTTAGAAGAAATGCCGACTTATGCTAAGTTTTTCAAAGATTTGATTGCCAAGAAGAGAAGAGGAGGAAGAATTGAGACCGTGCATCTAGCAAGAATGTCCTCTGCTTTTTTCAAATCAGATTTTCCCAATAAAAAAAAAGATCCAGGGGCTTTCACCATTCCTTTCGCCTTTGGAGATAATGTCGAACAAAAAGGTCTTGCCGATTTAGGGGCTAGCATCATCCTTATACCCCTAAGCCTCACGTTGTGATTAGGTTTGACTGATATGGTCAAGACCAATATGAGGATTGAGTTGGCAGATCATACCTTTAAAAGACATGTTGGCATTGTTGAAGATGTACCTATCCAGGTAGGAAGTTTCTTCATTCCTTGTGATATCGTTGTCATTGATACTATGGAGGACCCTGGTTGCCCTATCATCTTTGGACGCCCTTTCTTTGCTACAGGAAGGGCGTTGATTGATGTTGCTGAAGGAATAATCACTCTAAGGGTCGGAAACGACCACTTAGACTTCAAGGTAAAGGATGCTATGAAGGGACCTTCCCTTCTAGAATACACTTACTTTGTTGAAAGCTACAACCAGATTTGTGAAGAGATGGAAGAAGATATCCTAACAGTAGACCCACTTGTGAAAGCATTAAGCAACCAAGATTCTGATGCTGAGGATTCTAAAAATCCATGAGCTGTCGAGTTTCTTAACTATCTTAACCAGTCTGATGAAGACCTGAGCGACGGGGAAGAGGTAGTAGAAACAGTTAAGTTTGCCTCTCTTGAGGAGGTGCCAGAAGAAAAGTCACCCAAAGCTAAACCCAATTTGAAGCAGTTACCTGAAGGGTTAAAGTATGAGTTCCTAGATCAAGAGGAGAGGAATCATGTCATCGTCAATGCCCATCTTACGAGAGATCAATTGAACAAGCTTCTCGAGGAGTTAAGACTTCACAGGCAGGCTATAGGATATTCGGTAGAGGATATCAAAGGCCTTAGCCCTGCATTGTGTATGCATCGCATCAATTTGGAAGAGTCTGCCAAACCTCTGGCTCAACCACAGAGAAAATTGAATCAGATGTTGAAAGAAGTTGTGAAGAAAGAAGTAATCAAACTGAGGGATGCTGGGATCATTTACCCAATCAGTGACAGTAACTGGGTGACCCCGATCCACGTAGTACCCAAGAAAGAAGGTATAACAGTAGTTAAAGGAGATAAAGGCGATGAAGTAGCAGTTCGGATCATCACGGAATGGAGGATGTGCATTGACTACCGGAAACTGAACCAAGCCACGAAAAAGGATCATTATCTGCTTCCTTTCATTGATCAAGTCCTTGAAAGATTAGCACATCATGACTATTTCTATTTTCTGGATGGTTTTTCAGGGTTTTATCAAGTCCCCATCATGCCAGATGACTAAGAGAAGACAACTTTTACCTATCTCTACGGGACTTACGCTTTCAGAAGAATGCCTTTCGGCCTGTGCAATGCTCCCACAACGTTTCAGCGCTGCATGATATCAATGTTTTCAAATTTTCTGGAGGATATCGTGGAAGTTTTCATGGGCGACTTTTCTGTCTATTGAAAAGACTTCGATGCCTTCCTAAAAAAACCTCTCTCTGGTTTTGCAACGATGCGAGGAAAAGAGTTTGGTTTTGAACTGGGAGAAGTGCCATTTTATGGTACGAGAAGGCATCGTGCTAGGGCATAAAGTTTTGAGGCGTGGCATCGAGGTAGACGTTAGAAAAGTTGAAGCCATATCCAAACTCCCTCCACCAAAGTCTGTGAGAGGAGTGAGGAGTTTCCTCGGGCACGCCGGCTACTACCGAAGATTTATAAAAGACTTCTCAAAGATCTCGAAACTGTTGTCCAACCTTCTGGTAAAAGATGTTGAATTTAATTTCTCTGACGATTGTATAATTTCTTTTCATGCCTTAAAGGATGCCCTTGTCTCACCGCCTATCCTTCAAGCTCCAGATTGGGAGTTACCTTTCGAGCTTATGTGTGACGCCAGTGACTATGTTGTAGGAGCAGTCCTGGGGCAGAAAAGGGACAAAAAGCACCATGTAATCTGCTATGCTAGTCGTACCCTAGATGAAGCTCAGGTAAATTATACAACTACAGAGAAAGAGATTCTCGCAATAGTCTTCACTTTCGACAAGTTCAGATCTTACCTCATTGGAGCAAAGGTTAAAGTCTACACAGATCATGGGGCTATAAGATATCTCATGCTGAAGAAAGATACAAAGCACATGTTGTTGAGGTGGGCTTTGTTACTATAAGAGTTCGACCACGAGATAGTCGATAAGAAGGGTGCAGAGAATGTGGTCGCCGACCACTTATCAAGGATCGTTGTGGAAGGGCAGAAGGAACCACCTATTAATGACAATTATGCTGACGAAGCTTTGATGATGATTGAAACCAAGGAAGAGAGTTTACCTTAGTTTGCAGATATCTGTAATTATCTTGCCTACGGAGAACTACCCCCTGACATAGCCTATAACCAAAAGAAGAAGCTCTTTGCGGATGTAAAGAACTACTATTGGGACGATCTTCTCCTTTTTAGAAGATGCACAGATAACTTGTACCAAAGATGTATTCCCAAAGAAGAGATCCCAAACATTCTGAAAGAGTGTCACGCCTCCCCTTATGGAGGACACCTGGGTAGCGAAAGGACCGCCGCCAAAGTACTGCAATCAGGTTTTTATTGGCCCTCTTTGTTCAAGGATGCTGCAAAGTATGTAAAAGTCTGTAAAGAGTGCCAATCGAAGGGAAACATTGGACGAAGAAATGAGATGCCTATGGCAAATTGGGTTGAAGTGGAGATCTTTGATGTATGGGGAATTGACTACATGGGACCGTTTCTCCCATCAAAAGGATATCAGTACATTCTAGTGGTAGTGGATTATGTATCCAAATGGGTAGAAGCTATTGCAACTCAAACGCGCAACTCTAAGACAGTGATCAAGTTGTTCGAAAAGACTATTTTCCCTCGTTTCGGAGTACCTCGTACTGTAATAAGCGACGGTGGATCGCATTTCAGAGAAAGACAGTTTGAAGCGCTCCTGTGAAAGTACGGAGTTAAACACAAGGTCGCTACGCCCTACCACCCACAAACATCTGGGCAGGTAGAGGTTTCGAATAGACAAATCAAGCATATTCTAGAGAAGACTGTCAACCGCACGAGGAAAGATTGGTCAATGAAGCTTGACGACGCACTTTGGGCCTACAGTACTGCCTATAAAGCACCCATTGGAACCACTCCTTACAAGTTGATCTATGGGAAATCCTGTCATCTACCCCTAGAGCTTGAACATAAGGCCCTTTCGGCGATTAAGTTCTTCAATATGGATCTGGAGAAGGCAGGAGAGAAGAGATATCTGTAGTTGCAAGAACTCGAAGAATTGAGAATGCATGCTTATGAGAATGCAAAGATCTATAAACAGAGGACGAAGGTGTGGCATGATGCCCACCTGAGGAGGAAGGATGTAAGTGAAGGTGACAAAGTTTTATTATTTAAATCTTCCATTCGTCTTTTTCCAGGTAAGTTACAAATGAGGTGGTCCGGACCTTTCACCGTAGCAAAGATATACCCATCCGGAATGATGGAGCTATATGATAAAGATGATCCATACAAGGGTTTTCAAGTGAACAGGCACAGGGTAAAAAGGTTCTATGAACATGAAGCGTTTATGAGAAGGACCGAGATCAATTTGCAAGATATGGAAACAGCTGAAGGTAAAAAGTGAAGGACCTGGAGCTGTCGAGCTGACGACACAAACTACAGCGCTCCTCGGGAGGCAGTCCGAGCTTTTACTTTTCCTAGAATAGAATGTTATTTACTTTCTTGCAAGAAAAACACTATGAACATTTGGACTGTAATAAGGCCCGAGTCAGTGCATGCGTCACATGCACTGAATCTTCTGTTTTATGGGTCACTGCTCTATTTTATGAGCATTGATGAGTAATACTATCTGAGGCCAGGAATTTAACCTTAGGCCGATGATGTTTTACCCATCAATCACTTTTTCCTTCGCTTTATTTTTGGGTTTTTCATCTACAATTTTGTTCTGAAAACCTTGTATCGGGCAAGTATATCCTTTTCCTGATCGTATCGGGCAAAAACTCGGCCGGCGCGCAGAACGCGCTCGTATCGGGCGACATCATATCGAGCACCGCATCTAGCCGTGAGTCGTGCCGGACGACACGCCCGGGCAGCGAGCACCCGTGTCGGGCAACATGGGTAATTACCCTTGATTAGACGGATGGGACTGCTCGTCTCGGGAATGATTTGTCTCAACGACCGACATGCGTCCCGGATTTACCCATTTTACCCCCGGCTGGGATTTCTATATATAGTACGGATGATTAACTGTGTCGGGCTACTGCATTTACTTTTCACCTACTCCTGTATCGTGCTGTAACTTTCTCGTTGCTCCCGTGTCGCGCAGCTTAGCTTCTGCTCTCGTGTCGCACAAGATAACTTCAAATATCAAAGGTATAGCCCGACAGCTGTATTGGTTGGTTTGCCCGACACGACCCCCGTATCGCGCACAGCGTATCGGGCTGACGACTTTAGTTGATTTCCTCGTATCGCCCGACACATGTGTCGCATGACACGTCTTTAACGCGCGCTTGCCCGATACCCTATATCGGGCAATAACTGTGTCGCCCATCCTTGTGTCGCACCGCTTATTCTTGTTGTCGGGCGACACGTTTTTCTATCGGGAAGACCCTATCAGGCACTTCATTTCATGTGACCGTATAGCCCGACACAACGTATCGGGCAATGGGTATGACCCGCAACTTTTCTCCATATCGTCCAGTTTTGTATCGCCTAGATATTCTTTCGATGGACGACACCCGGACCTCGTATCGGGAATGAGCTTACGGTGATTTCCTTGAAAGCTTCGTATCGCTCGACACAGGCATATGGGGCAAGCATCATATTGCTCAGTTTTGAAGCCTGATACGGTGGTATAGGGTAGCTTTTGTATCGGGCCGAATTTTTATCGTGCAATCAGTGTTTCTCTTAAACGCCGGTATCGATTTTAAGTTTTGCCTACCTAATATCGGAACATTTAAATGATCAATGAACTTGTTTAATGATAATAGAGATGGCTTGTACAAAGAAAACTATCGTTTGAGTTGATGAACACAGAAGGAGGATCGACACAGAGGCCACAGCCGAAGCCATGGCAGTCGGGCAGAAATGCCCAAACCCCGAGGCAGCTGGGCCATCCACAGCTGAGAAGAGGGCAAGAACGGAAGAAGTAACAACTCCAACAACAGCATCAGAGTCTTTGAATTATACACCAAGCAGATTTATGCCCCGTGACGATGAGCATGGACGCCGATACTCAGAGTTGGCAACAAAACTTTACAGGACGAGCAGGTTCTGCCACCAGTCGTCCTTGCTTCAGCTAGGCATCTTCGATAGGCTCAAGAATGTTCTGGCTGCAGTGGGGCTGCAGAAGATCTACTTCAGCCACTCCGCCTCTTACACTGAACTCACCAGAGAGTTCATGTCATCTCTCCACTGGGTGCAAAATGGACCTGAAGAAGTCAAAGAATACAGCGGAGCAGACAGACTGCAGGGGCGACTATACAACTTGGAGCACATCATTTCCAAAAAGCTGCTCAACGAGATCTTCTCTTCCAGTGAGGAGGAGAAGGAACAACTTAACAACAGTGCAAGGATCACCAAAGGAGACGGGTTCAACCCCGTATAGCTCTGGAAGAAGCTGACCGGCGAGTCGTCGTTTAAGCAGGGAAGCAAGGTGGCGATGGTGCACTCATGCTTCTGGAGAATAGTGTACAAGCTGGTGGTGTGCCTGCTCTTCAGCAAGAACGAGTCCAGCAATATCTATACCGAAGAACTCCATCTCATGTGGCACATGATGGAGGGCAAGGTGAACAACCTGGGGCGCTTCTTGCTGAATAGGCTACACCCCATGAAGGATGCCACCAAGGAGTACCGCATGGGTGGCATCGTCAATCTGATCGCGGCTGGGTTAGGGTACCCACGGGAGCCGCGCAGTCTTTCGAGAACAAGAGGTGACGATAAGATCGACCTCAAGTTCCTCATGAGAGCCGGCATCATCAAGAAGGAGGGGCGAAACTACTTCTACAAATTCGCAAGGACAAGCACCCTCCTTCCGCTTCCCAGCTGTTCCAGCTACGACGCAGATAAGCTGGTCTTTACCAACGTAGAAATTGAAGCGGTGGCAGTTGAATCCGCTTACGCCGCCACCACCAGAATACAAGAGAGGGCAGCTGCAAGAGGGGAATCAATCCCTCTTGACACCTGAAAGGACAAATCTTCCACAGCTCCTGCCGAGCCGCCCACTACTCCAGCACCACCGACGACAACAATTGATAGAGCTGTCGTTGCTCCTATCATCCTAACCACTATCACGACAATACCTACTGTGGCTGAAGAAGAACCGGCAATCATTGAGGTTGCCGAGACAACCGGGGCAGAAACAACAGTACCAGCCTCGAAGGGAGCTGTCGCGGAAGAGACAGTCGCAGCTCCAGAAGCTTCTGTGGTGCCCTCAGAGGCAGAAGAAGAAGCACAGCCGGACGCCAGCAATGGGGTGTTCACTGAGATCCTTGAGATGGAGCTCGGGTTTGCACAATTCACGCCAACACCGCCACCGGTGTCTCCCGTAGCAGCTGCTGATAAGATCGCCAACAACGCAGAGGTGCAACAGCAACCACCTACACCACGGCCTTCTCCACCGCAACTAGAGGGCGAGGCAGAGACAGCCGAAAGAGTGCTGACGCCTCACCTAGAAGCATCCACCTCGAGAATAGTGCAGATTGACACTACCCCGAGTGAGGCAGCACACTCGTCTGGTAGATCTTCACGAGGGAGGAGTGTCGTGAGGACACGAGGGAGATCTACAGGAGCCCCTCCGTCGCTCAGACAGTTACTGGGAAACGAACTAGACAACTTGCGCGAGGTAATAGGAAACCACTATGCTACTTTTTCTTCACTCACCCGCAAGTTTTCCATGTTCCAGCAGAGGTTGAATAGCCAGGAGCGGCAATTGTTAACTCTAGTTGGTCTTCCTGGCCAACTAGAGGCACTCAACGCCACACTTCAACAGGCCCTCCAGCGCCTTGATGAGATCGAGGAGAGGCTGAACAGGGGAGACGACCATCTGTTCTCAAGGCAGCCGAGAAGGTCTCCGTCGCCTCCTGGCTCTGGCTCTCAACCTTCCTCATCAGTAGCCTCGTCAAGATCATTGTCCTCTTCCTCCTCCAGCGGGCCATCCCCAATGCCTGAGGAAGGGACGCCACAAAGATCGACCAACGGAGCTCCAACAGGACAGGCGAGCTCCCACGGTCTGGAAGAAGCAGCTCCCTCAGTCCCCCTGGACGAAGCTGAAGATGACAACAAAGACATCAGCGTCAGGGAGGACTCTTCTGATGAATCAGAGGGAGGGGGGACATATGTGCCGCCAACGAAAGACACCCCCCAGAGGAAGACGCTCGATGGTAGATGAGTTCTATGCGTCGTCAAAGCTACCTTCCTTCGAGATGGCTGACTTGGATAGAAGGGTCATCGGCTACCTATCGATCAGGGACCAGAAGCTGCTAAATAAGGTCATGAGGTCGCAGGCAGATGAAGAAGACTTCGTCTAGAGCGACGACTATTTCTCCGTATGATGGGGAGCACTTAGAAGCATATTTCGCTCGCCAGTCGTCGTCGGCAAGAAATTGTTCAAGGTCCTAGAAGGTGCAATAATAGAGAATATCAGCATCAGGATAGGTCGGAGAACAATATACAACGCCACCCCGACCTTGGCAAGAAGACTGATGATGGGAGTACCAGACTCCATCGCGGTGGCCAACATGTTGCGACACATCGAAGAGCACAACACAAACATCGTGTTGGCCTCGTACAAGCACCACAACATATGGTTCCTCTGTGTGGCAGATCTCCGGAACCACGACGTCCAGCTGCTTAGCTACTGCAACAACGAGGTGCCACACTCTGGTCTAATTTTCAGTCGCCCGGAGGACAAACATTTGAGGCTTCTATCGCTGCGTCTTCTACGAGCCATCAAGCAAGGAGTCCAACGTCACCACGATGTTTGGAACTTCTTCTCTATTAGTGACTTCCCCGTCCAAATAGAAGAGGGAAGCGGAAACAGCGCCTTTATTGTCTTGCGCGCCATGGAGCTGCTCAACATATTTGGATACATAAGACATCTCGAGGGCCAAAACTTCTACCAGCTCAGAAGCATATATGCACTGCTACTGATCAAAGACAGACGCTATTTCCAAGATGCAGGGGTACCAGAGAAGCTGCTGGATAGTGACCTAGATGGCAAATCTTCACAACCCAGCAGCACTCTAGAGAAAGAAGCTGAGATAGAAACAAACATCTACGGGGCAGGCAAGCAGTTAGAAATTCTACGGGAAATGCACAGAATCGAAGACGTCGCTTCTCCTGAAACTTCAGAAGAATTGATCAACAACTTCGACCGCTTCTCGTGCTCTACACTCACGTAGGAGCAGGCCAATGAAGTCCTTATGAAGTTAGCTGATTCTGCCCCGGCAGATGTCATCTACGAGGCAGGCAGTGTCATAGTCCCGGTTGATGACTTGAGGGACATGGTAAAAGAAGGAGGATGTTTGGCGATATCTGTGGCGGCTGCCTACATCCAGACGCTACAGACAAAGTTTGAACACGCATACATAGCCCATCCAATGTTGTTCAACGACATCTGCCTCGCCGATGAATCAGGAGCAAAGCAATCATTTCTGGCAGAATTGCAGTGCAGGGTTCCACGAACAATCTTCCTACCCATCCTGCACTACAATCACTAGACGCTCCTGACGATGTACACTCACCAACGAGCAGGAATCTTCTACAACAGCTCAGACAGCAACAAAGATCATCCAGTGCTGTGTACATCAACAACATTGACACCCCTCGAATGCTTAGTACGAAAATACTACGAGGAGGTGGCGGCGTTGACACAACCATTCCTGGAGACGGAAACAAGCAAATGGCATGAGCTCCAGTTCTACCACCGCAGTCCACAACAAATTCCTCTATCCAACGACTGTGGTATCTTCGTGTTGGAATGGATATCAAACAAAGAGACGCCTGATCAGCTCCACCACATCGACTACCACAGCAAACGAGGAGAATATGTGTGGGAGCTTCTATCTGGCAAAGGTGTGCTCACCAGCTAAAACCCTCAATGAATTAACATTACCCTACCTTATCTACTTCACAAATCTGGGACAGAGTGTGGAGTAAGTTTGGGGGGGATACCATGTATCAGTGAGGGAGGTAAAAAAAAATTCTTCAAACTTCACCCTTTTTCGTTCTCTTGTTCTTCTCCTATATCATGTGTACATATACATATACATGCTCATACAAAAATTGCTAAAAATTTTGCTTGTTTTGTCTTCACATATGTACAAAGACACTGCATAGTAAAAACATGATACGACTCCTTGCCAATTTTTTTTCAATATGTCCAAAGTGGTACAAGTTTTGTTATGTCTTTTTGATAATGCAGCCTCTAACGACAAAAGACTACGACTTTCCACGCCAAAAATTTTCGAAAAATAATCTCGCAACAGCTAAGAGACGTGCATGCAGAAGGAAAACGCTGCCAAATAGCAAAAAATCTATCTTGTTTTCCTTTACCCAACAAAAATCCCCAAAAGAGAGAATAGCCTTATGAGAGTGAATAAAAGCATGAGAGTTGTGCCAAAAAAAATGCATACACACTTGTGTTCCAAAAGTACCCATCTTTAGGCATGGTAGATCTGGGGCAGTGGTACGTAGGATGTGAAATCACTGCTCTAAAGCCATCTCGCTTGGACTGCAGGGACCACTCACCCGCTAACAGACCCGTATCTGGATGGACTGATGGAAAACAAGAAAACCCCAAAATTCCTTAAGCCTACCCAAACACACAACTTTCTACCCCCAAAAGCTGTTTGGTGTGAAAGCTAACTTCGGAATCATGCACCCAAGTCTCGTCGACGCTATGGAGAAATTTTTTGCTTAAATAAGGCAGGAAATGCAAAGTCTGTTGTTCGTAGTCGGACAATATTCTCTTTAAAGACATCTCAATACTCGCTCAAACCCATGGCCTGAAAACCATATCGGTTAAGAAAAAGCATCACAAACAAAATTTTAAGGATTGATTGAGGACAATCAAAATACTAAGTTTGGGGGAGTTGATAACATCAAATTTTGTGATGTTTTTGACCCTTATTTCTCTCTCAAAACTCCTCTTTTAAATTGTTTTCCTCTCCTTTTTGTCATGTTTTTGAATAAACAGGCCACGCTACGCTCTTTACTCAATTTTATCATCTTTTGCAGAGTTTTCCTCACTTTTCGACTCATTTATCAGCAAAAAGGCCCGTCCCGGCCCATGAACGTGTTCTACCTGTATCGGCCCTCCCACTAGCTGGTCGACACACTCGCTGTCCGACATGTGGCAGCACGATACACTGTCGTGCGACAGAGGGGTTCCGCGTAAGGAGGTCCTGACGGGCGGTACACCACTTACCCGACAGGGAGCTCATGTCGCGCGATACAAGACACCCACCGGTAGGCTCCACTCATCACGATGACCGACATGCTTACAACCCGACATCTTTGCGCCAGGCGACACACATATCGAGCATCCCTGAACCCATGAAGATAGAGCTAATGGAGGACACGTGGCGTCTGGAGAACAACAACTTCCCCCAACCACTGCCTATAAATAGCAGCTACAGGACTCTGATGGGATGGGTCAGAACCTCTCAAAAGCCAACTTGGGAAAGCATCTGGAGCTAGTGTGTCGTGCCTCAGAGGTGTGTCGGGCGATACTAGGTGAGCACTTCCCCGACCCAAGAGGGAGGGAATGGTTCACTTAGGATAAGCCTCGGGCACCGCAGCAAATCGATATCGGCCAACGAGGACACCCGATATGAGTACCCGATACCCTAAGCAAAACTCTAGCCCGACACGATACCAAGCCTGATACGCGTCACCAGTCACGACATGTAGCCCGAGAGTGTGCCACCCGACACAACCGTATCGGGCATGAGCGCCCCGCACGATACGTCCGTCCGTCATGAGCGTGTCACCCGAGAGGGTGTGTCACCTGACACTAACGTATCGGGCAAGGCTCCCGCCTGGTATCGGGCTGGAGGGATCTTGGGGATAAGCTACTGCCTGTCGCTCTTCTAAATCAAGAAGGCGATATTTATCTTTACTTATTTCAGTCATTTACTTTCTTTACTTATGCAATGTAACCAGACCCTTTTATGTAATGCTTATGCTAATGGAATTAGAAGAGTTTTAATTATCTGGTGCTTAGTGTTTGGTCCCTTTTGTTGGATGATTGCTTTGTTTAGCATCCGAACTCTAGCTTGTACGCTTGGATCACGTTTCGACTAGCTATCGAATCACGTTTTCCCATTGCAGCAGCCTCGAGAGAGGTGTTGTGGCTCTAGTGTTTGGTCCGATACGGGAGTACGAGAGTGCCCAGGATTGGAGTTGCTTTAGTGACCTATCCACTCTAACTTAAGACCAGCAACCTCGAGAGAGGTGTTGATGCTTAGTTAGAGGTACCCGCTTCGAGAGGATGGGTGCTGGATGTTTTTGCTGTCGCTTGCTTTACCAAAGCTTTCTCCTTCATTCCTTACTAAAGCAATGGTGTTATCCTCTATGTTTCCGTTGCGCAAAAAAAACCCTAAAATCTGATAAACCTTTAAAACCTTAATTTTCCTCGTAGCTCCAGTTGGAGGTAGTTTTCTTTTATCGATCTTCGCCTGGTATTCCCCTTGGGGAACTTTATCATCTCCTTACCCATATCAGAGTGTAACATGTCGATTACGTGTTCTCAACACTACCACTCTTGTCCCTGTGTTCGACCTCGTAATATAGTTGTGGGGGCCTAGAAGGTTTCGGGTTATAAATTTTAAAAGTCCGACTACTTCAAATCTGCTCCCTTTTTGGACGTGCGATTTAGGCCGGTCACTCGTTCATGGTGATACATAGAGACAGTTATTGTCCTTTATAAGATGTGATGATAACCACCATAGCCAGTATCGAGATGTAAAGGATCTCTACAAAGGAGGTTGCATCGGTCACCACTTCATTAAGATGATGTTGGTGAAAGGACCTCACGAAGGTCAAGAAAGGACCACAGTGTGTGCAGATGAAGTCACTTTGATCATGCAATGGCTGAAAGGAGCCTAGAGACGACATGAGTTGTAAGCTGATGCAGGGTAGACTGACATGCAGTTCACTGTGGGAGAATATGTGACATGAAAATCTGACCCCTCTATGTTATAGCTAAGAGAACTGAGTTCCTGATGCATGGGTTATTTTTACATGGTTTGGTAGAGAAGGTTAAGTTTGCCCTTACCCCTCAGGATAATGTGATGTGTGATGAGTTTCATGTGTCCAAATTAGAGCACTATGTGAGGTATCCAGGCCATGTGCGGAGCAATGAACCTAGTGAGCCCCAAGGGAGGTTGAAATGACCTGAGTCACCTGTGAGGTTTATAGATGCCAAGGTGAAAGTACTCAAAGAAAAGAATATGTGATGATAAAGGTTTTTTGGAAGCGCCATGGATAAGGTAAAGCCACATTGGGGCCAATGATGGACATGGAAAAGTCTTATCATGCATTGTTTGTTTGCTTGATGGAATTTTGAGGGCAACATTCCTATAAGAGGGGAAGGATGTTACAACCCCAACTTTTGGGTTCATTTGGTGAGAAATGTAATTTCTCATATTAAAGATATGTGAACAAGTAATGATATAATTTGTCTTGGATAAATGAGTTTCGTTTACAATAATCTTGATGATTGTTTGGTGGGCTTTATTGGCTATTGGGCCCAATAACAAGGAAAATACCAAAAGAAAGTCCATTATAAATAAGAAATTGAGAAAAGAAAAATGTAGAAGACAAAAGAATTTAATCCAAAGGTGGATTTCGTGCCTTTTGGGTTCCTTGGGTCCCAAGGAGTCCAAAGTTGCAAAGATAATGCAAAAAGAAAAGAAAAGATCAACTAATTATTTCTTTATTAAGAAAGAAATTGAAAACAATGATAAAATGTGGAAAATAAGTGGAAAGAGGTATATTTGAGTTACCCTTGATTGATTTTCATATCCAACGGATTCCTAATGTTAAATGGAATACCAATGAGGAAAATAAAAAGAAAGATAAAGAGAAATCCTCAAAAAGAGATATTTTAATAAGAAATAAACATGATAATGAGAAATAATGAATATATATGCATCTAGAAGGATAATAAGTATCCTTAAAAAGGAATTTCGAAATATTATAATTTCTTGGGGACCAAGGAGTCCCAATGAAGGAAAAGAAAGAGAAAATACCAATAATAGAAAATAAGAAGATAATATGATGCATTATTAATGGTTTTTGTGGCATTGTTAAAAATGAGGTATTTTCTACTAAAGGAAAATATAATTTTTGTGCCAATGGATTAAAAAGCAAACATAAAGAGAATAAGAGAGAGGATTTTTGTAATCCTAATATCTAAAGAATAAGGAATATTAAGGAGATAAACAAGGGAGAAAAGTTTGCTTCTTCATGAAGGAATATTGTTCACTAATAGGAAAGAGGCTTAGATCCATGAATAGCCTACCTAGGGCTTTGTTACCCACCCCTATATAAAGGGTAGAGCTCTGGTTCAAGTTCCAAAGAGATCCCACATCTCCCTCTCTCTTCCTCATCTTCTTCTTGCTTCTTTGCATTTGAAACCCTAACCAAAAACACATAGGGTCATCTTGGAGGCTAGCAGCTGTAGAGGTATCTCGGTGGAGGCACGAAGCAGCTCCGAAGATCTAGGGTGGTTGGCCACCTTTCCCTGCCTGCCACCATCGCACAGCACCTGCAGTGCAGCTTCCAGGCCATTCACGGGTTGCAGGCCCGACCAGCATAGGCTAGCCGCCCTGGCTGCGAGGAAAGAGCACCACGAGGTGCAGAGGAGGGCGGCGAAGGTGATGGAGTGGTCACCAGTGCCTTAGGGACAAAGGGATGGAGGAAGGAAGCCCTCCCCGAGCTGCTGCAGACGGAAGTGTAGGGCTTTCGTGAGGAAGAAGGAGCACAGGAGGACTGAAGCGCTACTCACTTGCACTGGGGAAGTTTTGTAATTCGGTTATGATTTCAACTTACAAGGCACGTTGCATGGAAAGGGACATATGGCGCCCTCTGATTGGCCCAAGTAAGGTTTTATTGTAAAATTCATATTTAAATATTGGTAACTCTGATAGTATCAAATAATATATGCAAATTGTTCAGAAAAAATGAGAGGAATTTATTAAAAATGGTTTTAGAGGTTAATTCCTCTTGATATTTTAAAAGTATTGCAAGATATCAACTTTAATGAATTAAAGATTAAGAAACCCTATTTTGAGATGATTAATGTGTTTAGTAGGGTTTAATGGATTACTAACGTTGATATTAACCTGTTAATTGTAAAAGGCTACATTAAGAACAAAAGGATGACCTTTGCACATAATTAGATTAATTTAGAGTTTCATGTGCATAAATATGCTTTAATGGGCCTTGAAACCCTAATATTAGTAAATGTGCCTCTTAATGGCTTTAATTGTTCAATTTCATGATTAAAGTTGAGATATGATAATTCTAAGCTATTTTGAGTATAAACGTTCCTAATTGTAGATAAATACTCTTAATGTAGTAATTAGGGTTTTTCTAATGGATAAAGGTAGAATTAATGACAAGTAGAGTTCATATGTGAATTAAACCATAATGAACTATGAATTAATGATAAATGAGCATAATGATCTTGTCATGGATTAAAAGGATAAAAATGGTAGTTTTAATGTAAAAGAGGCTTAATGGTCTCATTTAATGGTTAATTATGCCTTTAATCCGAAATTGAGGATTAGATGTTGAGATAATTAGGGTTTGAGAATAATTGTATAAAATTAGGGTTTAAAATAGTAAATGATGAAGGGAAACCCTAATTGCAATGAAAACCCTAAAAGTGGACTAGAAACCCTAGGAAGCGAGCTAGGTTTAATAGATCTTGTTAGCATGACCAATAATAGGGAATTGCATGATTATTTTAGGATCTTGTTATGTGTGCTTGCTTGCCTGGATTTCCTACTTGCATGGAATATTTCTATCTCAACTCATCGAATCAGGTATGTGGTTATGCTTATGAATATCTCAAATTAGTTTTTCGAGGTTTTTCGAAGTTTTCCTCGATGACTTGAATTAAATTGTTGGATGAATTTAATTCATGCAAACTATAATGTGGATATGACTATCACTTAAGATATGTGCCTACTAGCTCAGATCCTAGTCCCCTCTGTGGCTTAATAGTTTGACCTAGTACATGGCTACCTATGGGGTAGGTCCATTAGGTCATTGGATGACTTAGTACATGGCTTCCAAAGGGGTAGGTCCATCAAGTCACCTTGAGTCAAGGATTGGGCTACCTATGGCTAGTGGCATGTGACTCTTTAGCACACCATGAGTTAGGGATTGGGCTACCTACGGGTAGTGCCATGCAAGTCAACCCTAGATATTGATCTACCTGTTAGGTAGGATCATGCGGGGTTTATTGGGGATCTACCATGAGGAAGGTAGCATCTAGGTTCACTGCAGGGACAACACAGAGATAGGTGATATGTAAGGATTGAGTAGTATTTCTTAAAACATAATCTTGGCTGTTAAATGATATTTGGCTAATTACATTGTTATCATAGTTGCACGATTATTGTTTCCCCCACATACCAACTTTATGCTGACCGATGTTTTGTTTGTCGGCATTTTAGGTACAAGTGAAATGAACAAATAGTAAAGTGGCATATGTGGATTTAAATGAGGATTAAAGTACAAAGGAGGATTAGTTAGAATAGACTTCAAATATGGATAGAAGTTGTTACCCTCAGTTTGAAAGAAAAAAAAAAACAGGTATGCAAAGTTTTACTTTATTACAACCTTTCAGTTTAGTTGGTAGAATTTGATAATTATTATTGATTATTTGTCGAACCTTTGATCCAAAAATGGGGTTAACGACTCTGACCTCTTGGTCTCCCTTAATTGGGGGTTATTGGGAGGCGGGGTCGTTACATCGTCTCTGTACTCTCAAGTCCTTAGATTTAGTACGTGTTGGTTTTATGAACAATATGAGATTTTGGCTTGTATGCCTCGAGGTTTGATGTTGCTTTATGTATATGTTTTGAGAAAGTAAATGTTATATGTTATCCTCGAGATGAGATGACACAATGTTGTACAATGTGAATCATGATAAGTATGAGTTTTGGATCTTTCAGTAAAAGTTTTCTGGACAAGGATCTCCTTGGAAAATGGTTTAAATTTGTAGTGATTTTTGTTAATCTGTTGATTATGTTTATTCTGCTTAATTGTAACGATGTGTCTGTTGGTTTGGCAACTGTCGTTTCACTTCAATAGGCATTATACTCTTCTCTCTTATTTCCTTCTTCAACAATTCTGAGAAACTTTGCATCACTATAACAAATAGGTAAGGATCAATAGGGTCTCCTTGCCTAATGGCTCTAGAAGGATACAAGGACTCTGTTGGCTCTCCATTCACTTTTATGAAATAGAATGAAAGAGATTTTCTATCCACTTTATCCATATAGAAGGAAACCCCATTTTAAACAGTAAGGAAAAAAGAAAACTCCAGCTTACCAAATCATAAACTTTAGATATATCTTTCTGGACATACATTTTAGGATTAGAGGTACTACCTTTCTTGAAATAATGAAGAATTTTATTGGTGACAAGAATGGCATCATGAATACTTCTCCCTTTTACAAAAGCACACTGACTTTGATCAATGATAGAATCTAAGACAAGTTGTAGTCTGTATACCAAGATTTTCAAGATAATCTTGTAAAAAACATTACATAAGGATATAGGACGCCAGTTAGAAACCAAATTAGTATCCCCATTCTTTGGAAAAAGACAGATACAAGACTTATTGGCTTCTTTTATCATAATTCCATTCTGAAAAAATTCTTATACTATGTTGAATACATCATTACCAATTATAGGCCAAGAGCATTTGTAGAAATATCCATTATAGCCATCCGATCATGGTGCTTTGTCACATTGAGCCCCATAACCACTTCATCCACTTCATTTCTAGTAATAGGATCAATCAGGGATGATTTCTGAACAGTAGTTAAAGTATTCCCTTTCCACTCTCCTTTCCACACATTGTTTCTATCCCTATCACCCTTGAATAAACCAACATAGAAGTCAACAATAACATCTTTAATATGATCAAGATCATGAGTAATAGATCCTTTAACACTAAGACTGATAATTCTATTCTGATGTTGTTACAACCTCAATTTTGCATATGTTTTCATAATTGAAATGTAATAATTTCATGAATATGGACTTAATTGAAAAGGTTGTATGCTTTGCTTCAAAGGATGGGTTTCTTTGCAAACATTCCTTTGGATTGGAATTTCGTGATTCCTACTATTATATTAATATAATAATGTATATAAAAAAGAAGAAAAGAAGAAAAATCCAAATATTAGAAAAAGATACAAGATAATGAATATTAAGAAAAGTATTTATAATAAATAGTTGGAAATATTTAGAAAGTGGCATTAATGGCCACAATTTAATAGATTTTGTTTCTATGTGATTTGTAATGAAGGAAATAGAAGATATAGAGAAAATCCTTAAAAAGAGATATTTTAATAGAGAAATAAGTAAGATAATGAGAACGTGAAGAATGTTGATGCATCTAGAAGGATAATAAGTATCCTTAAAAAGGCATTCCATAATATTAGAATTTCTTGGGGTCCAAGGAGTCCCAATGAATAAGAAGAAAGAGAAAATACAAATTAAGAGGATAATATGATGCATAATTAATGAATTTTTGGTATTATTAAAAAGAGGTACTTTCTTCTATGAGGAAGTATAATTTCGTGGCCAATGGATTAAAAGTCAAGCATAAATATGATAAGAGAAATGTTTTTCAAATTCCTAATAAGTAAAGAATATGGTTAATAAGAAGATATTTAAGAGAGAGAAGATTGCTTCTTAATGAAGGAACTTGGTTTCCTATTGGCAAAGGGACTTGGATCTCGTGGATGGGCATCCTGGGGCTTTGCTACCCTTCCCTATATAAAGGTAGAACTCTTGGCTTGAGCCCAAGAGAGTTCCATGCATCCCTCTCTCTTCTCCTTGTTCTTTTCATACAAACCCTAACCATGAGAGGGTAGAGGGAACGTGGAGCAAATAAGGGGACATGGAGTGGTCTTGATGGAAGCATGATGCTCCCATACTGCTGGAAGGAAGCTTGACGATCATCTCTTTGCCCTAGCCTAGACGCAACAACATCAGGATGGTTGTGAGTCGGACGCAAGTTGCAGACCCGGGAAGCATGACCCCACCACTCTGGTCATGAGATGAGGGCATCTACGGGGGAAAAGAGGAACGTAGGAGGTGGGGGGCTGTCCCTGGTGGCCTTCGGGGCCTGGGGAGGAGAGGAAGTGCCGCATCTAGACCCTGTTGCGGTAGAAGCAGAGGGTTCTGCAAGGAAGAAGATGACCAGGCCATGTTGGACAAAATTGCCCCTACGGGGTATGAAGGGCCGACGACTTATGTGAGGACAATAGTGTAACTTGGTTATGCTCTCGGCCGGGTGACGTGTTGTATGGGATTGCTGACGTGTCAGCATCCCATTGGTCTAAGTAAGTGAATTATTGCAAAATTCATATCTAATTATTGGAAGATCATATTGATACATATAATATATGAATTTTGCTCAGAAAAATGCGAGAAATCCAGTAAAAATAGATTTAGAACCTAACTCCTCTTACAATTCGTAAAGTAATGGAAGTTATCAACTTTAATGTATTAATGATTAAGAAACCCTAATTTAAGATGATTAATGTATTGAGAAGGGTTATATGGATGATTAAAGTTGATATTAACCTATTTATTAGAAAAAGACATATTAAGATCTAAAAGGATGAACTTTATACATAATTGGATTAATTTAGGGTTCCATGTGCATAAATGAGCTTTAATGGGCCTTGAAATCCTAATGTTAGTAATTATGACTCTTAATGGCTTTAATAGTTCATATTCATGAACAAAGCTGGGATATTATGATTCTAAGCTATTTTGAGTATGAAAGTTCCTAATTGTGGGTAAATACCCTTAATAAGGTAATTAGGGTTTTCTAATGGATAAATGTGGAATTAGTGATAAATAGAGTTCATGAAAGATAATTTGCTAATTTGAAAGGAACCAAAGATGATAATTGGGCCTAATGATCGTGTCATGACTTAAAAGGATAAAAATGGTAGTTTTAATGTAAAAGAGGCGTAATAGACTTAAATGACATTTAATTGTGCCTATGATGTTGAAATTTGGGTTTGTGGACTAAAAGAGCATTAGAATTAATAAATGTGTTATGGAGACTAAAACCCTAATTGCAATGGAAACCCTAAAAGTGGACTAGAAACCCTAGGAAGCGAGCTAAGTTTAATAGACCTTTATGGCCTGATCAATGATAGGAAAATTGAATGCATATTTCAGGATCATCTTGTGTGCTTTCTTGTTTACTGGATTTCTTGCTTAGTTGGATTAGTTATGCACTCAAGTCAGCCTGACAGGTATGTGGTTAATTGTGGTTAATTGCATTAGTTTCCTGACAGTTTTCTGGATGATTAATTGCATTGAAAGCAACCTATCAGTTGGATGTTCATACTCGCAAATTATAAAGTCACTATGATTATCACAATTATAATATAAGTGTGTATTCCTACACCTACATGCCACCCTGATGGATGATGCCAAAAGGTCAAGCCCAGGAGGGAAGACCCATGGGCACCATGAGTGGTGACCCCAACCACCAAGCTTGGGATAGAGAAGGTGGTCTTTATTGCATGACTAATGGGCACCATGAGAGGTGACCCCAGGCACCAAGCTCAGGATTGAGAAGCTGGCCTTAAGTCAATGGCAAAAGAGTAAGCTTAAGGAGGGTATTCCAGGGTTAGGGCAAAAGCGGTGGAGAATGTCACATTGAAAACGTAATTTGGCTTGTTAATTAACTTGATTGCGATATTTAATTTGTTAACAATATTTGTGCAATTTTGGTTGTCCCCACATACTGACATATTCTTATATGTTGACCGACATTTTGTTTGTCGGTGTTTTAGGTGCAACTCTGAAAAGAACAAACAGTAAAGTGACACCTTGTGAAAATAAGAAATAAAGTGCAAGGAGGATTAGATAGAATAGATTCAAGATGTGGATAGAAGTAGATTTCCAATGTTTTTAAAACGTATGCAAAGTTTTTTCTTTATACCCGTTTTCAGTTTAGTTGGTAGAATTTCATAAAATATTACTGATTAATTGTCGAACCTTTGATCTGGTTTATTTGGATAATGGCTATGACCTCTTGGTCTCCATTAAGTGGGGGTTACCGGGAGGCGGGGTCGTTACATTTGGTATCCGAGCACTGGTTCCTCATTTAATATTTAGTAATTATTAAATTTTACAAACTCTATAGAACCCAAGGGAGTTATTAGAGGATTTTCTGAAAGACAGAGGTGTCTAGAAAAGGATCACGTCTGGGGGTTGGCAATATTTTCCTCCGCACCGCTAGTCAGAATACGAGGACTCCCAGATCAGTGTGACTGCCTGGCCAATGTCTTAGGATCTGACTCGAAATAAGATACCTTTATTTCTCTCTCATCTATTTTCATCCCTTCTCAACCCTAATTCTGTTATGATTATAAGGTTTAGGGTTTTCTCTCTCTTCCTCACCCTCTTGAGGATAGGGTATGCATGATAAGGTTAGGGAATCCTCCACCAAAATTAATAAAAGCCTGTAAATAAGATGTCATGGACATAAGCTTAATAGTTTAAGCGTAAACTAAAGAACAGTTGCATGCTTAGGTCATATAACGTGTTGTCATGAGAGACCTGAGGTTAGACCCTATGGTCAGGAAGACGAGCAGAGAGTTGGTTTTGGAGGTAGAGATATCCATTAAAGGTAGAAACCTGGTACATCCTCTAAGGATGATGCTAACCCTAACCCTAAGTGGTGGTTAGAGAGGGATGACACGATGAGTGAGATGTCATGGTAGACAATGTGTGTGGGTGGACATGCTTTTGGTTTGGATACCCATGACGATATGAGCCATGTGAGGTTGGTTGACCTAGTACCTTTGGCGACCCAACCCTGGGAAGGGCCGTGCATGTTAGGGTGAAGGATAACTCCTTCAATGATGAGGTTAGTAAATAACCTATAGAAACCCTATTGGCTTATATGAGCATGGCTTAGTATGCACCCATGGTATGTCTGTAGTGCTGGTTGTAGGTTAAAACTGAGGCCAGAAGGGCATGATGGATAGCTTATGAGATAATCATAATTGAGCGAACATAAGCTTGAACATAGGCTTCACCCATGTAGGGGTGTTCTTATGAGCTTAATACACCTTCATGGAGATAGGACCTCTAGTAGTAAGGTTGTTTGTAGGGTTAACTCTAGAGAGAGAGAGAGAAGGACCCAAGAAAGAAGGTTGGAAGCTTTGACTACGAGATATGAGGAATAGTGGGGAGTTGAGGATGATGCGACCTAAGTGGATGGCTGTGGTTGCCTCATGCATGATCCTGGGAGGCTGATTATATCTTGGTTTCCTTTAGAGAACCAAATTCTAGCGGGAGGATGAGACTTCCGGTACCTATGTGCCTATGGTATAGGTGTTTATCGTCAAAGATGGGAAGAAGAGTTCCCTAAACCATGAAGAGGTTTAGTAATAAGTTGTGAGGCCTTATACCTAGTAGGTTGTCCTTGAGGAGGACTCCAGTTTAAAGTGTTGTTCAAGTGGAATGATAGTAGGAAGTGCATGTCATACCTTATGCATGCTTGTTTCGTGGTTAAAAGGTTGAGCATGCAGTTGGACATCTGAAAAGTGAACCTAGGGTTCCTAGGACTAAGAGGGGAAGTGGTGTACCTGATGCTCATGATGAGATTTGAGTTATATAGATTCGAGCATGGAACTCCTCATGTTTAGAGTAAAGGGAAACCCCTTAAGTTGAAGGTATGCTTGATGAACCCCTCACATCTAAGTTGGTGACATGGGCATGTATGATCTTGGTCCAATGTTGAGGAATGAGAACAAGTATGACCTAGCATGGTTTAGTAGGTGGTCTGCTTGTGCCTTAGTAGCTTGCTAGGGCTAAGAATGATCATGTGGATGTAAACACTAGACATAAGGACGTTTGTGACCTTTGTTATCAAGATGTAGTTTCCTCCCATCCTGGGAGAGGGACCCTTTTTTAGGGTGTATACTGGTTTTTGTTGGTTTTGAGGTAACCTAAAAAGGTCTCATAGGATCTTGAGAAGCTAAGGGAAACGTACATAGTATGAGTATGAACCTATAGACCCATAGATTACCATCTCTAAGTGCATGTGGATGTGTTACCATGGAGGTAACCGGTATGGGGCCTGACTAAGGTAGGTAGGTTGCCATGACCCCTATGAAAGGATGAAAGTCAGCCCATGATTGCAGAGAGAGATGATGAAGACGTGGGTAAGGTTCTAAGTTAGACATGTACTATATTAGAATCCAAAGTCTATCCTGGGGTCAGGTAGGGATAAGCATGATGGAAGTAGGAGTTGCCTAATTCCCTAGTTGCACATGACCATAGGGTCAGGAGGTAACAACTATCATTGTCTAAGGGTCGTGGGTTAGGAGATTGATCACCTTCATGAACTCATGGGACCCAAAGGGCAGATGAGGATGGCACTCTCTGGATGCATAAGGGAAGAGGGATGACCCCAAAAGTGCCAACACCCTACAGACCTAGAGGAGATGACAAAGGATTGTGTGGTGACCCAAGTGGGTTCGAGATCTATTTTCCATGGAAGTAACTTTGATATTGAGATGATCGTGATGTAGAGACATATGTTGCACGTTTCAACTTAGATTGTAGGTGTACTGGAAATGTGGGATGTACCATCTCTACTCTTAGAATGGGAAGAACTCTATATTTGGACTGCAGCCAAATGCTTATTTCTTATTGTTATGGGAGTGAGAGATAGAATAGTACACATGTCATACACCAAGGATAAAGATAATGTGAGTGGAAACGTTGCTATGATGCATAAATATGGAGATAATAGCATACCCTTATGGAGTGTAAGATGTGTGGATGTTGTACAAACACTAAGAGAACTAAGGTAGTCATCTTATGAGGATGTTTTTATCATGGGCTATGTGGAATTTGTGAGTTATACAAGGTCGAGTTTGATAACCAAGAAGATGAGCTCTAAGTTTCTTATTCAAGATAGACCTAAAATCTGAGATGAGATGATAAGAAGAATACATGGAGGTGTATATCTTCAACATTACCTAATACATAAGGATGTGAGGTGGTAATGGATGCTCTCGTTGAGATGCAGCTGCCTAGTCTAGCTAGTGGAAAGGCTGGGAGAGGTGGTTAGGTGAACCCTAAGTTTGTGAGATATGTTTGGCTAACACTCTGATGTAATGAGATCGTTGATCAAGTTAGTAGTTGTTTGGTTAGCCAACCTAGGCCTTGATGCAATAAAAGGATGGTTGTAGAACCTCAGATGCACTTCTCTGAGGAATGAAGGTGATGAAACCCCGACTAGATTGGTTTAGGGTTTCCGAGGAATCAATCTTGAGGAATCATGACATACAGGAGATCATGATTTTAAGATCACCATACACCATGGTACTACTAAGATAATAAGTAGTAGCAGTACTTTGATGCCTAAAATGAAAAGTGTAGAAAGATGCATGTGGCTTGTCGCCATATAAGCCAGAAGGTGAAGGACAAACACCAGTAACCCAATGAGTTGATATAAAGGATAAAGTGTCCCTGAGTGGAAATGGGAGTTCATCACTATAGAAGTTGTGGTAAGTCTCCCTGGAGCGAGGAAGGTCAGGATGCAATATGGGTTATGGTAGGTCGCCTTACCTAGATGACATGATCTAAGAGAAAGAGAGAGTACTGTCAGGGGACAAACTCGGTTGAACTACAAGTAAGAGAGAAATATGGTTCAGCTACACCATGATGCAAGTTCAAAGGTCCTTGAGTATAACCAACAGATTCACTTCCATGAGGTGGAAGTAGGTATAAGAAGAACTCAATATTAGTAGAGTTTATCACCCCTAACTAATGATTCCTATGATCCAGGCTAGAGGGTCTGATGAGAGCATGTGTGCTCATTCAGGGTGGTACATGGTGACAGTTCTTGTCCTACGAAAGATGTGATGATAACCACCATAACTAGTATTGGGATGTGAATAGGCTCTATAAGGGAGGTTGTGTCAGTCACCACTTCATTGAAGATGATGTTGGTGAAGGGACCTCACAAAGGTCAGAAAAGACCACAGTGTGTGTAGATGATTTGATCGTGCAATGGCTGAATTATAGCCCAGGGGCGACATGGGTCGTGAGCTGATGCAAAGAAGACTGACATGCAGTGCACTGTGGGAGAATATGTGATATGAAAATCCGACCCCTATGAGCTATAGATGAGACAAATAAGTCCCTGATACATGAGTCCATTTGAGATGGATTGGTAGAGATGGTTATGTTTAGACTTACCCCTTAGGATAACGTGATGTGTTCCACAAGTCCGATCTAGAGCACTATGTGAGGTACCCAAGCCATGTACCGAGCCATGAACCTATTCAGCTTTGTGAGAGGCTGAAATTTCCTGAGTCACCTATTAGGGTACGATATACCAAGGTGAGAGAGAACTCAGATGGAAGAATATAAGATGATGAAGGTTCTTGGGAAGCACTATGGAAAGGGTGAGGCCACATGGGAGCCATGATGGACATAAGAAAGGCTTTTGTTTGTGTGTCTGGTGGAATTTTGGGGGAAAAATTCCTATAAGAGGGGAAGGATGTTACAACCTCAATTTTGCATATGTTTTCATAATTGAAATGTAATAATTTCATGAATATGGACTTAATTGAAAAGGTTGTATGCTTTGCTTCAAAGGATGGGTTTCTTTGCAAACATTCCTTCGGAGAATTTCGTGATTCCTACTATTATGTTAGTCTAATAATGGATATAAAATAGAAGAAAAGAAGAAAAGTCCAAATATTAGAAAAAGATACAAGATAATGAATATTAAGAAAAGTATTTATAAGAAATACTTGGACTTATCTAGAAAGTGGCATTAATGGTCACAATTGAATAAATTTCGTTTCTATGTGATTTCTAATGAAGGAAATAGGAAAAGAGAAAAGGAAATAGAAGATATCGAGAAAATCCTCGAAAAGAGATATTTTAATATAGAAATAAGTAAGATAATGAGAAAGTGAAGAATGTAGATGCATCTAGAAGGATAATAAGTATCCTTAAAAAGGAATTCCGAAATATTAGCATTTCTTGGGGTTCAAGGAGTCCCAATGAATAAGAAGAAAGAGAAAATACAAATTAAGAAGATAATGTGATGCATAATTAATGAATTTTTGGTATTATTAAAAAGAGGTACTTTCTTCTATGAGGAAGTATAATTTTGTGGCCAATGGATTAAAAGTCAAGCATAAATATGATAAGAGAAATGTTTAGCAACTTGGTTTAACTAAAGAATATGGTTAATAAGAAGATATTTAAGAGAGAGAAGATTTTTTCTTAATGAAGGAATTTGGTTTCCTATTGGGAAAGGGACTTGGATCTCGTGGATGGGCATCCTGGGGCTTTGCTACCCTTCCCTATATAAAGGTAGAACTCTTGGCTCGAGCCCAATGATGGAGAATGAATTCAAGTTATTAAGGATTGTGACCCGATACATTAATAAATATTAAGATTACTTAGTAAACCCTAATTGTGCTTAAAATTCTTATTTAGTAAATAAGAAATAAATATGGTTTGTACATAATGTTGAGATGCAATTCTTATCACAAACAATGTGAATACAATGTGAAACAATTAATAGAATATTAAGGATGATGAAGATTTAATAATAAAGATAACGCTAATAATCCAAAAATGTTAATTAGTTATATTTGATGAAAGGTAATATCAATCGTGGAAACCTTATTTAACATGACTTATGAGTAGAGCATGTGAAGTACCCTATATTAGGGGTTATCACCTAGTTGCTTAAGGTTGGGTTGTTATGTACTCACCCTTCCCTCTTGTTGAAATTCGGGGATGAAATCCTCTTTAAGGGGTGGAGTGCTGTAACATACTGAATGTCAGAATTCTTTACAATTTTACCTATTTTCATCCTTTCATTTCCTTCTTATCCTTTTGGAAATTTCCCTAAATTTTTCTAGCTTTTCTTATCCCCTTTGGCCTCAATGTTGAATTTGAGCTATAGTTGATGACTTGAACTACATTTACCCATATTCATGACAATGAATAGGTGTTTGCACAAATATCTCAAATTATATTTTAATTAGAGTCTAATAATGCAAATTGGACAATTATGAGATATTTTGAGTAGATTATTTTAATTTAGAGTAACTGTTGCTCTTGGGAATAAGAAAAAAGAATTAAGGAGAAATTGAGTTTAATTTATGAGATAATCACCCTCTGATATCCTCTGCCCTCCAAATTGTCATTGAAGCACTATAAAGGAAATTAATAGGTTGGAAATGACACTTGAATGACTTTATAATATTTATCTCAAATTTTATTAAAGGATTTGCTAGGAAAATACCTTTCTATTAATTCACCCTTTAAATGCATTAATATACACATTAATGGACAATGTAGTGGTTGATGGCCATATCTCATTAAAAACAAATTTGTTTTTTTATATAATTAATGTAGGCATTAAAATTAGCCTATGGTTCAAATTTGAGGTCATTTGACCCATGTTTGACCCTCCAAATCAATTTTATGAGATTTGAGTAAAGTGTAACTATGGTTTTAAATCGAATTGCATTCAATGCATTGATTTCCCTAAGTTTCTGTTATTTATCATTTTTTCACACATTTCCATGTCTCCCGCGATCATCGAATGGCCTATAATTGATCCTCTGGACCTCAATCCAATCCAATGACTCTAAGGTCATCCCCCACCTCACGACAACAATAGTGTCACGACCGTTTCATTCGATTTGCCCGATCTCCCTCATTACTCAATCATTTCAAGCATTTTTTCTTCCTCTAGATTCATCTCTCTCCACCGATTCTAGTGATCCTTAACTCGTGCTCCCTCACAACCTATAGATGAAATGCCCAATGGAGACTCCTCGCTGTTCTCCACCACTATTTCACAGAGGATCCATAGGCTCGCCTCCCGCCTATATAAGTGCATGTGGAGAACCCTCAGACACAACACAACTCTCCTCCACCTCCACAAATTTCTCCTCAACTTCCCCCAAACTCCCCAACTTGCTTGGTTTCCTCCTCCTGCAAGATGGACCTCACTCCAATACCCTACACCACCTTCCTTCGAATTAACAAGTCGATGGGCATCCTCAACATCCCCTTATTGCATTCACATTAGTAGCTTGAAGTAAATTTCCTCTAGTCATTGTAACCTATACCACCATTTTCTAACCTTCGCTGACGATTGTCATCTTGACACCTCAATGCTTCTCTACCATGGAAACACCTCCTCTAAACTCGTTGGAGATCAGCGATCATTTTCTGGCATTTACTTAGTTGTTTCGAGTTGTTCTTCCTTAGTTTTGTACCCTCGACCACATCTGTGGCCTTCTTCTCTCCCCAGCGTGTCTGTGATGAATGCATATTCATCAGGAATTTCAATCATCACATTTGGTCAAATTCAACTCAATGCATTCAATTTCATTTACTGAATATCATAATTTGTGAAATTACTAAATTGGTCCAATTATCATGATTTTAACTGAAATTATGTTGATTTGATGTAGGTCTTGATAAAGCTGAACAATCAGCTAGGGCCCACCTTCACTCACTCTTGGTTCTGACCAATCGATCTAACCAAGCGATTTCATCCATACAGTCTCAAGACCATTTGAGCCCATTCGGTCTCAAGACCGTTTGAGCCCATTCAGTCTCAAGACCGTTTGAGCCCATTCGGTCTCAAGACCGATCAACTAGCAGAGACTGATTGGAGGCACACCTCAAAACCATTTGGAGAGGTCACGATCTCAGACCGTTTGGATGTCCACATTAATTCAAGACCATGAAGCACTGTCCTTGCCACAACCGCTTTGTACCACCACGGCCGTGTTCCACTGTCCTAGCCACAACCGTGTGGTGAGGTCACGACCGTGGTGAATCATCCTGAGCACCTGTTCTTTCTCAACCACCACACCTGTGCGAGGCGGCACGACCATGGGGCAGCATCCCAGCCACGACCGTGTTGTCACGCCACAGCCGTGGTGCACCCACCATTAGAGCCCGAGTCTTCACCCGCCACGCCCGTGTGTAGCAGCACGGCCGTGTGGCAGAAACCTCACCACGACCGTGTTGTCTCACCACGGCCGTGGCACGTCATCCCCTACCTCCCGTAACCATGGTCCCTACTTCCGCGACCTCCACCTCTGGTGGTGCAATCCGCTCCGCTGCATCCAACAACAACTCCGACTCTACCTCACCTGCTGCTGCAACACCACCGCACCTACTACCTTCAGCCACCACGCCTCCACCAATGTCGACACTTTGCTTCCCTCCGCCTAGTCCTGCAACACCTTACCACAACCAACATCTCCAACGACAGCTAAACGGTCTAAGACCGTGACCGTTCCAAACGGTCTGTGACCGAATGGAGCAGGGCACCTCGAGACCGTTTCGTCTCTTGGTTTACTTGCAAAACGATTGAGCAGTAGAGCGATTGATGCCGAGGTCACGAAGACTATTTGAGTACTGATCAAAGACTAAATGGAGGCCAGGCATGCAGACCGTTTGAGTGGCTGAAGAGAGGATCGAATAGTGCATACTCCAGACCGATTGGGCACTTGATACAAGACCGAATGGAGGCTACATGAAGATCATTTGAAGATATCATCACAAGAGTGTTTAGTGCTTTTGGCATGTAGCGAGACCGTTTGCTCCAGCAGACCATTTGGCAAAGTGCTGTGAAAACCGTATGGGCAGATGAAGACCGTTTGCTCATGCAACTGAGAGACCGTTTGGAAAAGTTGCTAAACTGAGATCGTTTGATGAAGCAAGATAACGCAGACCGTTTGATAAAGTTGGCTTGCGGCCAGACTGTTAGAAAAAGATATTTACCAAACCGTATGAAGACTAAAGCCTTGAGACCGTTTAAACATCAAATTATACCAAACCGTTTGGACTCACACCAAAAGGGTGGAGGCCAGATTTGTGCCTATAAATAGGACCTGCAGGGTCCCAATTTTGGGGTATCAGTTGGACACCGACAAGCTGTCTGTACACAGAACCGATCCAAATCCAATACCATCCACGCCAGTTTCACTCCACCTACACTCCGGTCGGTCTTGACATCTCCTGTTTCGCGTCCAGATCTGCTCCGACACGACGTAGAAGACCACATCATCTTCACCGAGCTATGACTACCTTCTGCACCGTGCTCATGGCGGATTTCTCTCTCTTCCTCATTCTTCTTGTTTCTTGTATCATGAGCGAGTAGTTCCTTTTCACTGGGGTGCGGGGACTATCCCCGCTACCCATGCAACCATGTTCTTTTGTTAAACTATCCATGGCAATGTATATAACTTTTCATTTCGTGGTTAATTATTATGTTCGTAGTTAGATTAATTGTTTGTTTTCATCTTTGTTCTTCCTATGTTGTGAGAACTTCTATACCTAGGATTGAATGTCATTTAACAAGTTGACTCCCAAACTAGAAATATAATGGGATTCCTTGAGGTCGTAAGTGTATGATCTGCATGGGGACGAGCCATCTAGCCTTCGGTGACGTTTCTGTGCACCTAACGCCTGTGTAGGGGGTTCACATCCTTAGTTGGATTTTGTATCTTCTTGTTAATCGTCGATGTTTGCTCGTATATTAATCGTCTGCTTGCTTATAGATTAATGCGGTTGACTCCCAAACTAGAAATAGAATGAGATTTCTTCAGAGCCGTAAGTAAGTGATCCAGATGGTGACGAGACATCTGATGCCTAAGGTGATTCTTACGCAAACCTAACGCCCATATGGGGGGTTTTGTAGCAGCTCTATTTGGATCGTTATATCCTGCCTGGATTGTTTGCGATTGAATGTGTTTGCATGTGTAGTGGTGGTGAAACCCGATACCATCCCTAAAATTCCATATCATTGATCTGAATCCAACTTTAATTCAACCTTTACTTTCCTACATTTTATTTAATTAATCACAAACCAACCAATCGTTCTAAACATTAGTTTTACTGAAAAAAATTCTTAAAAACATTGTCCTTTGGGTTCGATCCTCACTACAAAAAAAATATGAACTACCTACAATTATTCTAGTTATACATAATGTATATGTAATTAAAGACTCTTTTAGTTATAAATAGAAAATGTATATAAAATAATTGTACCTAATATAATTGATTACGTATTACCAGACCTATCCCCTCTCTATATAAAATGTAGTCATATAATTGTAGCCAATTATACAATTAACAATATGATATATTTCAAACTAAAAACATAGTTCTCTTTATTTCCTTGCGTGCCTCTAGTTTTCATCTATGAATTCCATGTCTCCCCCCAACACGCAGTTTCATATTCTCTCTCTTTTCACTATCCCTATCATGACCACATGGTTCTCTAACTAACCCGTTCCATTTGTTTACCGCTATCATGCCGCAGACCTGCATCATTTCTGCACCGTCGCAAAGAAAAAATCTTCATTTCTTCGTCGCCGCAAAGTACGAGTCCTTCCTCCTCCTAGATGCCAGGGTCCTGATGATATACTATTGATAGCCATCTCCCCAACCTCATCTCGCCAACCACACATAATGATTGATGGTGTGACCTGTCCTCATCACCGCCATCCAGTAGGTAAGGGTCTCCAAGACTTCAAACTTATTCCTCTCATCCAGGTAATTTTCGATGTATTATGTTAATTGTTGAATATAATTGCATATTATTGTATCAATAACAAATTGATTGTTATTCTTGACTAACACAAAGCACCTAGAATTTCTTTCGGCACTAAATGTTTCCTTTGCTCTCAATTTTTTTCCCCTATTTCTACATGCTCTTTTTCGGCACCAACTCCAGATTTACAAGTACTGCTCCAGCCTAACTCGACCGTCTTCTCTTAATCATGTGTTGCAGCTCATAGTAGCATATTCCTCCATCTACTCCCTATCCACAATTTGGTCCTCAAAGCATTTTGTTAACCGGAATGAAGGCATGGAATTTTCCGTGGGAGAAGCATGACGATAGCGACAAGACCAACATGGGGATGGACAAAATAGCTAATTTCCATCCTAGAGACTTGCTAACAGTCAATGGGAAATGGGAGTCTCAACAAACAACATCTGATCTAGACGGGAGATGGGCATCGGGTGTCTATAGAAGCAACATACTTAACTCTGAAGTCGTACACAGAAGAAAAAAAATGTTTGCCTCTTCTGCCAACCCCAAATCGTCTACACAAAGGTCGTACCTTTTTTTTTAAAATTTACAACGGGTTAAATGATTCTAAGTTGCTCTGTACTATTTCATAATTTAATTATTGATTGAAGCATGCCTCAAAGGATATTTTTTGTTGTAATCTTTCCCTATTTTCTAGATTCAAAATAATAAAATCTGAGTCATTCTTCCCAGTTTGAAATTAGACCTAAGAATTGCAGGCAATATGTTGCAGGCATTCCAAATGGACACCTAGAAGGAGTACACGAACTGGGACTTGAATGGCATGAAGCTGATGCTTGGCTTTGCCACTTCCTATCATTGACACCTCTCTCCTCTTGAAAATCTATAACAATGGATGATTTCTTTCGGATAAAACCCAAACCATTCAATTTTCATTTTTGGAATTTCACCTTCCTAACTTACAAATAAAAGAAATTTGTTTTGGTATCTCTACTTGTAGAAAAAAACATCGTGCATTCTGTCATGGAGACACTTACGACTACATATTTACAACCTTGTATCTACTCCTAGCTAATGTATTTTTTATCATAAATGTATGAGTTCTATTTTGTGTTCATTTTGTTGTTGTTAGTAATCGAGTATGTAGTTTCAAAACAATTATTTGTCATGATAATGGAACATATAGAATCATGTTTTGAAATCATATAAGTTGGTACCACGGCTTGGTTCCCTAGGGAATGAGGTTGGTCAGAAGCATTGAATTTGTTTTAAACCGAAGGAGTGAAACCTGAACGGGTGAGGAGGGGCATCGAGGCATCATGAAAGGTACGTCATGGGTCCCATACTTGAGGTTGAAGGCAGAATTGCAGAAATAACAAGAGAGAAGTGAGTATCATCAAAGGTGGAACTAGCAATAACATCATTAAGTGATGGTGGGTTGTTCAAAACACCATTGTGTCCAGTCCTAGTGGGTTGCGCGAGGTATAATTGAATTGGACCTGGGTATGAAGAAGATGAGATTGGTTTTAAGGCATATGTTGGGATACATGGGCTTATTGATTCCAGATTTGTAATGGTGAAGTAGCATTAAACTTATAGTAGTTTTATACTTAAGGATACCTCCAATTCAGAAACTCCTCCCTGAGACCCACTACCCTATTATATTATCAATGTCATGGACAAGTAGGTCTAGAATTAATCGTGATGCATGTGTGTATTAGTATGAAGAAGTGATGTAGGAAAGACTATGTATTTTGGCTAGTTCTTAGAAGCGTTGTCGTGTTTTTGAGGCTTTCACTTCTAAACGCAGGTTAGTGCACACGATTTTGTAATTGTTTCTTTATTGTTAGAGGGAATCATGTTAGTTTTTTATCACTATTAAAAGCACCAACGTTGTTGTGCCTCTTGTTGGATCAACTGCCATAGTTCCATATCTCTGACTGGATTATTTGAATCCACCAAGATAAGTTGAAGACCTCCATCTTGCCCATTATTTGAATCCACCATGATAATAGCCAGGGAACCCACAGCTATAAGAGCATCTTAGAATTTGAAGCAATGGATATTACTACTGAGTTAGGTGGTTTGCTAATATGATATTAGGTTGCTTGCTAATAGGTGGTTTGGTAACTTGCTAATAAGTTGTGTGCACAAAGAATGGAGACCCTACTACGTGCTGCAGTAGCGAAACAAAATAACTCATACTAGATGCTGATATGATCATGTGGGATGTAATCCATGCAAAGATTTCATTCCCTGTGGGTGGATGCATGAAAGTTATCAAGAGAATCTAATGCGTAGTTTATATGCTTCTAACTGGAATGAGAAAGTGTCCATGATGCTTACAGCGAAGGGCCATGTGTCAGTGGTACATTAAGAAAGCCATTTGTTAAAATCATTTTCAGCATTTAGATTTCTCCATATAGCAAATATTATCTAGGATAGAGGTATGATTTTGACTTAATTGATATCTTATATCCTACATTATAAAGTAAAAGCGGCATACATGTCTATGTATGCTTGAAGATATACATATAAACTTCTAGTTAAGACAACTGAATCCAGATGGCTTTTCGGTGTTAGCCTAGGAACTTCAAGGTGCCTAGTCTTCCTTTTCATTCTAAATGTATGATGGTTGAGGGTCAGGTACTTCCCCTTAGCTCCCTTATGCAAAAAGAAAAATTCTATATGTTTGACACAACAATCATAATTTGAATTTACATTTTGCATTTCCCTGCTAACAAACAGTAATAGCTATATAGTTGTTGCTTACAAGAGAAATAAATTGCTAGGAAGGCATAATTTCCGTAGGCACTTAAGTAATTGGCTGCCCAGTGGCCTCTAGGAAAAATCAATTTAGTTCTTTTAGTATATTTTCTGAGGTAAGCAGCCATCACTTGTTCTGTGGCCCCTTAGATGCTAAGTATACTCTAGAAGGTGATTTTAAAAACTGCATAATTTGAATTTGTTTACTGCGAGACATAATAAAACATGTTCTTTACATGCTTATCCCAAATAATTGCTATGTCGTGATAATAGATTTTTTATATCGGTCATATCAAATCCACTAATCACTCTACATGGAATTATAGGATGGGTGTTGGATTTCAAGGATAAGGAAAAAGTTGTGCGCGTACCGGAATTTAATCCTAGTAACATATGCTCTATATTTTCCTCCTGATCCAATCACAATTGAAGTGAATATTAATGCCGCTATTAGGAACAGAACCATAGCTATGGTTACTGTTGATTACAGAGATTTCTTTAAATCCATAATCCTTATGGTAACCAAAACGTTCCAAAAGTTGTCTACGAGAATGGGATGCATTCTTGGCTGAAACAATAGGTGTTCTTTACTGTCTGCAGGTGCCTCATAAGAATGGCATGAGAATTAAGTGGAGTCAGACGCTAAAAATATTATCACAAGATCAATCCAAGCATTGGACTAGAGAACCCCCTAATGATGCTTTTCAATAAGAAAGACAGAATGAAAAAAATACTTCCATTCAGTCCGGTTTAAACAGGTATTTAGGGGCAACAACCTTGAGCCCCACGGATTAGCTAACCTTGTTTTGGGGAATGAGCATGACAATGCTCTTTCTTGTAACTTTGTTTGAGGCTTGTACATACGATCTAGGAAATGAAGGGACACAAAACAGAGCTGCTTTGCTCCTGGAAATATGAGTTCAAGGTCCTTTCTAAGAAGCTAATTGAAGACTTGGACACACGACCTTTGCATAGAGAAGCAACAGATGCACAAGAAGCTCACAAGTCAACATGTTGTTGGACCACAAAGTAACACTACACATACAAAAGGAGGATCAAGTTAATAACACTGGCACTGACTCTTTCTAGGTAACTTTATGTCACTTATCAGCGTTTTCCTAAATGTAATATAAAATAAGAGAAATATAGGACAATGGTATACTATTAACAGTATATTATGAAGACCATACTAATCCACTCAATACAGTTCTCATGCAATTCTGGTAAGGTTTTAATCAATGAAGGCCCCATGAGCAAGGAAAAAGTTGTCATCCTATGTTTGCAATGTAATAGTTGACCTCTCTTTTACTCATCTTATTCATCCATCTATACATATCTAAATGCAACGGAAAGTATCATGCATATCAGAATGTAAATCATCTTTGTACAATGCCACATTTTCTCCCCAACTTTTCATATAGAGCTTTTTCTTCCACGGATAATGGCAGTGGCGAACACGGGGCTTCACATATTTCTTATTTAAGGCTCTTCACGGCTACAACTCCAAGACTCCAGACTCAAGCATCTTTATAATTCCAAATCTCAATTGTATGCAATATATTAAGGCCAGAACTGCTGTGGGAATCCAGCTTAAGACACTGCCATGCAACAAAAATTAGCATAAGGACATTTAATGAAGTTGCTTCTGGCCTATGCCTTCTTCAACCTGACTTCGCCAACTTCAGGGAAAAGTTGACAGCTGCGTCTACGTCTGGACAAAGCAATGCAGTGTTGGGATGACTTTGTTCACCAAATGTCTGTATGACATTGAGACCAACCGGAACTGTAATAGTATTGACTTCAACAGGCCTCAACATGGACAAAATCTGTGAAACTTTTCCCAACTTTTCTGATTTTTTAGATCCATGTGTATACTTGTAAAAGGAAACAGATACGAACTAAATAGAAATGATGTGACAATAATAATTAGGCATTACATATAACAACCACTTTAAATGTAGTTGATTTAATGTATATTTAAAATGATATCTTGTGATTTCTTTTTTTCATGAATTAATTTACTCTTGTGCTTATGATACAAACACAAATGTCATTATGGGGATAGCCCACCCTGTCTGACTGACTTGTCATCAACGACTTCCTTATGGTTACACATGTAATTTTTTTTAAACTCTGAAATCAAAAGGTACGAAATCTGTATTTCATACAAATTTATGCAAAATCTTTATGAATTGTTTTTAATGTATAAACAGGTGCGATGGCCCTTTTCTTCCTGCCACTTATGAATTTACATTGAAACTAAAGAAAAAGAAACCAGACATGCAGGTTGACTGTAAACATGGTGTGACATGTCCCACTTGTTAGGAATTGTTTTGAGATCATGCCTTGGACAATATGTCGGAGAAGAAAAGTCAGTATGTCTAATTACCAAAGTGTAGCCGACAACACTAAAACTTCATGTTAATTAAGAAATAAGAAATTGAAGCTTTTAACTTTTTGAGTTCCTCCTACTTTGCTCGAATTTGGGCATTTTCATTGGCATCTTGTCTTTATTTATTTTTTTGACTTGCTCATGACTTGTAGATACTATAGATCTTCTATGGAACTAATGCTTCCTACTCTCTAAGGTGATGGCTGCATAATGCAGGGAGTGAGAATATGTAGGAACTATTATGATGACAGAGGCCTACGAAGATTGTAGGGTCTGGTTTGAGGCAGTGCCTTTGGTAGCACCATGCAAGCTGGTCGGTGAGTTTTTCACTTTAGTCTTACATAGAAGATGGAACTGCATATTTGAGTTCGTGGGATACTTGACTGGACATAATTATTTTCTGAAGATTGTACAACTTGTGCCTTAAATTCATATTTGTTTAGTTGGGGATGAAACTTTGGATTCAAGTTCATCGGTATTCAGATTCTGAATTATTAACCTTTCTTCTATATATGTATCATAATACCTGCACTCTTTGTATCTCTTCCTTACTTGCATGACTGTTTGATATTGCAGTTCTCTTAAAACTATTAGTCATACGAAAGACTTTGATGTTAAACTGAGTTATGACAAAGTATACTCTCAGTCTCCTAGGGTCTTCTCTAACAACTTTGCCCTGTTTCAAATTTTTGGGTAAACAAATGCGAACGAGATGTGTTAACTTTTCTCAAAGAATCTTGTTAGTATGTTGGTGCTATCTTTCACCTTCCTAGAGCAGGAAATCACATCTTCTTTCCCCTGGTCCTTTTATCGGATCTTTTCGACGCTTTTCTGGAGGGGATATGAGGAGCCGGCATGACGATAGGTGAAAAGCCATAGAATTTACCCACATTAGGAGCCCGTCCTTAGGTCACACTGGCATCAACTGTGACAAGTTTGACAAAACCAAATTGTTGTTGGTGATGGAATGTTTACTAGTATCACTATGACATTGTACCCAAATTCTCCAGTGAAGACAAAAATGCATGTTGCATATGAGACAATGGATGTGGCCTCGATAGGGAGGAAGCGGCCATCTAGGGCCCTAAATAGGAGAGAGAACCGTCTAACAATTTAGTTGGTGGGGCTTAGGCAATCGATAGAGAGAGGATGTACCAAGGAGGAACAAGTTGGTAGGTGGCTGATGGGTAAAGGAAAAATGAATGGGTGGTAAGAGTGTAGTAGCAGGGAGGATAGAGGGACGGGGTAGGCATTTTATAATCTGCTAACTTTTTACTTTTGATTCTGTTCAGTTTCTGAATTTGAACCAACTATCAGAGCTCTAGTTTTGTAGAGGAAAGGCACTATTGAGGACTGTGATTTGAGAAAGATGACATTGGAACAGTGGAAGGGGATATCCTCAGGGATAACATCAGTCAGCAAAGCATGTGGGATACCTGAAGAAATAGAGCTGTTGATCTGGACAAAGACTAAATATATAATGAAACAACTATATCACTTGATAAAGTAGCACATGAGCAAGAGAGTCTTCTTAATATGTACAATGAAGGTACTGACACTTACACTCATCGTGTTTATATTTCTCAGACCTATGAGTTGTTGAAAATAAGCTGTTCACTGTCATGATTTTTTAACCAAGTTTTTTGCGCCAAGAAACTTATGTGTTAGTTATATGACTCGGCCTATTGTCTGAGTTTTCATTAGTTATACTGTCATGATCTTATCAGTCAGATAGGGTACAATCGTAGAATGCTTGCCCTTGATATTAGACTAACTGTTAACAACAACTTTCTTAGAGTTTAACACAACACTATCATCAAAAACCTTGTTAAGGGTGTGAGAGGAACCTTCAGACTAGGAGTTTATACAGCTGTAATGGGTTCTAGTTGTGCCGTAAATACAACTTTGTTGAATGTTTCCGTTGGTAGGAAAACAGGTAGGATTGTGCCATATACATTGACTTCTTCAATGTAAGCCTCCCCAATGGGTTAGATCTCTTAGATACACTCCAAGATTGTATTTCTTGTTTCATCATTTTGATCATGTGTTGACAATATTGGAGTTTACAAATATCTAGGGTGGGAGTGGTGTGAAGACATTCACAGCACTACACATGCAACACATGTAGATCACGACATGTATTCCTTTTGAATGCAATCGTTCTTTGTCGAATCAGGGTCCTTACAATAATCTATAAGACTATAACGATAAGATTTACCTTAGACTATTGATTCCTTTTTCTGGAAGGAAATACAGATAGAGTATAATTGTCTATTTTTCATATGTACATCACTTAAAGTATGTAGAGTTTCCATCACTTTAGTGCCTCAAATAACTCACATGATTTTGACCTTCTTTCTTGTGCTTTGTAATTTATATTCTAATGGTCCTTTGTTGATTTGAAGACACATAACTAAGGTATGTGATGCTCATCAGTTTTTCCTACTGTTGAACTTGTACCTGCACTCACCATTGCGATAGCATACTAAATTTGTAGCATCTGGTTTGTTCCTATTTTTATCTCAAGTGAATCACAAGCCCTTCATATCTATATAAGCTATTGTTGTCCTTACAATATTCTCCCGGATGTTATATATAAGATAAGAAGTTAGCTCGCCTAAGAACTCACTATCTCTCTTAATTTCAGACACATATTTCGGCTCATCAAAAGTGGCATTCCCACTAGCAGGATTTGGATACTCGTCATCATTATAATGAGCTTCCATTGTAGGGTTTCTCTCATTGACTAAGACAAACGAATTATGGCACATAGTTTTTGAATTATCATTAATTGCACTCATTTCAACAGCTTGGCCACTTGGTTCCAATGAATTATTCAACATATTGGCTGAACATGAGCTAGTTTCCAGGGGAGTTGAAACAAGAACTGGTTTTTCGTTAGTAGGATGCACTCGAGCATCATCAACCAAACCGTCACTCGTGATGGGACTCTCAACGTCTTTACCTACATCAGAAACATTACCACTATCTATCATGTAACTCTCATCATGTTCAGTTCTATGTCCCTCAGTCTTCTCAAGTTTATCTCACTACCAGAATTTGTAGATTCATTTGCTAGTTGTTAAGTTAAAAGCCTATGTTATGTCATATAGTTTATTTTTTTATAGCTAAGCAACCTTGAGATACAAATGACTTTCTATGTACAGGAAATATGTCAAATATCTCATGTTAGATAACACATTCTTGGTTGGAACCATGATATCTCTCAAGGTCTGCGTTTCTTGTTAGTGGAAGGTAAAAAATGTGAAATGGAATATGCTATTCACTCCCATAAAAAATGCATATTATCACACATTTCCAAAGTGCAATTGTTAATTTTCTTTTGTGTACTACAACTACTATTTCCTTCTTGATCAATGAGGAAGCAAGGAGGGCAACCCCCTCAATCTCATGAGGCTAGAACTGGATAATGTGTGGTATGCCTATTTTCTCTGACGTCTCTGATTCAATATTTTTCAAGGTTTTTCCAGCCTCCAAACAGTATGTAGTGTCATATTTAAACATACCTACATATGGAGATGCATGTAAATGCTATTTGTAGTAATATTCAATTTGATTCCAGGTTTGTAAATTCTGGTTTGCTTTTGAAATCTTTTTTCACAGAAGTGGAGCTTACTCATCTATTAAAAAAACACTCTTATAAGTTAAAGTTGTCTTTAAGACAATCCTAGGGTAGATCTTGGAATCCTTTCTAATCCTAGTACATCTGTACCTAGCTTTAATGGAAATCTTACAGAAAGATTTTCTCTTGGGAGCTTCCTTTGTCGCCATCATGTTCAATAGTATTACCTCTCAATAAGGTAAGGCTGAACCTTGGCATCCTTAGGGAGGCCCTGGAGACAGTGTACCCAATCTCGGGCCCCAACATTGATGCAATGACATCCCAGCTATAGGTATCAAAGGTGAAGAGAACCATGTGGTAGATGTGCAAGATTGGCATAATAATCACAACCACAGATGGGTACTAGACCAAAATGGAACCCACAGACCATTGGTAGATAGATGTCATTGGGATTTCATTGGGGCCCTTTTCTAGAACATCAACCTTATAAGAAGAGGGAGATACAAAGGATACAACTATTGATTTTTGATGCATAAGGGGGAGTAGACTCTAGCTGCCTTGACCTGCTGTTATGGTTGCAAAGACATACAATCTTATAGAATCTGAGATTGAGGTCTTTTTACATATAGTCTTTCAGTTCTTGACTGACAGTCGGGTTGGGTTTTTGTTAGGGTCATTGAACGGACAACTCATATGTATGTTGGCAGTGATGGGGTTAGCTTTTTGTGATCTTCAATGGCTTTGTTGGTGGACAATGTTGACTTGCAGCTTGGTGTATCAAGGTAGTATTGGGAATGACGATGATAGGTTCAACCAACATTGTTGGTTGGTGTCTCCATGCACTGGTGGGAAGTTCTGATGTTGACAAACACTATTTCCTTTTCTTTTAGTGGACGAATTGTTGCTGGGTGGTTTATTTCATAGTTGATTTGGAGATAAGTGAGGAGATCGTGCAAATGTGCTTTTGTCTTGCTGACAGGGGTTTTGGACATGGGCCATTATTAAGATACTGATTTTGGAAACTTTATAATCATTTATGTGTTTTTTTTAATTTATTTGTACCATTTAAACTTGATTCCTTGTATTAAGGATTCTTACGTAGCATTGGTAACCATAAACCATGTACTTTCATGATCGAACCCAATGTTTGATGTGGGCTAACATTTGATGTTTTAGAGTCTTAGTTGTTAGTTGCTCAAAATGTCCTATGATGGTTTGAATTGCTCATTTTAGTGGTCTGCATTGTATCAATCAGATTTTGTCAACCTTTTTTCACGGGAGATCTTTGTTAACCATGTTCCTTTTTTGGCATATGCTGATTCTAATTAATTATAGAAATTGAACATATATCTCTACTCTAAACCAATGCTAGTGATTGACATAGATTTTTTTTAAAATGTATTAGGCAACATGCTTACCTCTGGTTTATAGTTGTTGGCAGTAGAATGTAATAGAATATGTACGTGTTGTAGAGTGTCATGACCATCCTATCCTAGCCAGTTATGGCGACAGGCAATGGATTCTAATGTGAGGAAAACAAGCGACATCAATGAGAAACCTTGGTATGCTTTATCCTGAATATTGATCATGTTATTCTTCTGTCTTTCCCGTATCTTTTTTTTATGTTTACCCTATGATTTTCAATTTAGCCTGGCCATCACTCTGCTTCTCCATCCAAGCATTCTTCAAACTACATAATTCTTAGCATTCTGTCAATATGGATGGTAGAGTAGGCAAACTACATGGTTTTTGACTTTCTGATATATTGCAACTTCTAGATGTCAGGCATACATTGAATTGCTAGTTATGAATAATATGGAATATGAATTGATAGAGCGACACAAATTCCTGAAACATGAATATGCTTGAAATGGAAAATATCATATAAATAATTTGAAAGATTTGATGAAGGTGCCAACCACACCATAGTGTGTTACCTATCATGATGCATGTCAATATTGTGGCTGACCATGTTAGTTTCTCATGCTATTACAATGTAACATGTCCAATATATGGTTTATGACATTCTTGTTTGTAAATCTTTTGCATAATCATTATATTTTAGCACCGATGTAACTTCTTTACAGTTCATCAATGTCTAGCAGTCTCTGTTTGGATTCTATCATTGTTACATTTCCACCATTAGGGGCAATTATTATGTATATAGGTTGGATAATAGAGGAGGCTCGAGGTAGGGCATGTGTTGGTAAAACATGTAATGGGTTAGGGTTTGATGTGGGGTGATGATCTAGATAGCTTCACAAGATATGACTTTATTAAATGACGTGATTCTTCATAATAAGCACTCAGATATGCCTTTATGAAACCATGAATTCATATACTTGTGAAGTGAAACTTATGTGTGCTACTAGTTGAATTAAAATCTCTTGCTATGTTCAGTGATGTGATTTTATTATTTCCCATATTCAGTGGCTCTAACATTAGGCACTTACTATTTGTTGATGTCCTGCTCGATTGGTCATGTGAGAATTTACTTCTGTGGTGGGTGTCCGCTAGGAACTGATTAGCTTGTGGTGTGAAAACATTGAAAGAAATTCCCCACCAATGTGAGAGAGTCATATCTCCCAATCTAACATGATCAACTTTTTTATTCTACCTAGCCAAGCGGCCATCAATGGATTGCCTTTGACCTCCCCATGGATAGCTTCCATTCCCAGTAAGCTGTCAGTTTCTATCTGAAGCTTCTGTAATTTCTTTTGTAGCAATAGTTAACCCAAATGGATGGCTGCTAATTCTCTGTCTAGCATAGAGCTCATCCTACTACACCTGCTCCAGCTCCCTTTCCCTTCACCATTTTGATCATGAGCTACCACAGCTATGCTAGCAAGCTTCCTCTTGTATGATTCATCTGAGTTGAATTGCACCTAGTTGTGCATAGGTGCTATCTGCCATGAAATAGCATTCAACTGCTGTTTTCTAACAACCATTCTTCTCCAAGCTTCCTCACAACATTTACCCATTGCAAAAGTCGAGATGATTTCATTTTCCAATGGAATTACTTTGCATTCAGAAGTATACACATTCCTTGCCTATGAATAAACTAACAACCTGTCATTAAAATTATGCTATGAGCTCCACCTTCTTTAACTTTCCTCGCCATCCAACCTTCCAAGTCAAAGGTAAAGAACTGATTTTTATTGCAGACCCTTCAAGCTTTAACCAGATGGTTTTGGCTCTCATACAATCCCTCAAACAGTTTTCAACCCTTCCATGCTCTTTGTTGTGCCTTGTCTTCACCTCTCTTACCACCTGTAAAGTAGCAATTTGATAGAATTATCAGCATGCAATCAGTTACCAACGCTACAGATCATATAAGAGGTGCACTTATATGACACAGGCATGCGACAATAGGATTTAACATGTTATACCATCTTATGACAAAGTTGAGTTATGTCATAGCATATCAAGTATAAATAGAGACTTCCTTTCATATTTTTAGTACTCACAGGACAGTAAGAGACACTTCCAAACTAATATGAGAGAGAAATAACCCAAATTGGCATAATTGCAAGAAATGGCAGTTGGAAGTAAGCACCTGAACATGCTTGCTCAGTGCATGAGAAGTGACAAATCAGAAATTTGACAGAAAACCTTCAATTCAATGATAGGATCATCAAGAAGAGGACTTGCATCAATGGTTCACTACATGTAGAAATGTTCAATTGGCTGAAGTTTATGCCATATGCATGATCTATCATGATTAATAATAGCAATAGTATGGTTTCTAAACAAATACAAAAATAGAATCATGTATGTGTGTATAGTAGTTTTCCCCACTAATTATTTGATATCTAAGATGCTATTATTCAGACCATGCATTGATGTGCCATGTGCTTCACATTATATTTCAGTTTGATAATATAACAAGATCATTGTAAATGGATGGAATCACCAATCTATAGGAACTGTTTCAAGCACAAGTACAGTGCATAACAAAACTTTTGTAAATTACAAATAAACATAAATAAACAATAGTTTAGTTTTATGTAGATCTCATTCATCATTCAATCTGTAAGGCTAAGCCTATTATAATCCACAAGGTTGAGTAATACGTATATATTTGTCTACATGGATAAATAGTTGGTGTACCGATACAAATTAGCTTGTCATTAGTCTATCAAGAAATAATTTACTTTGGTTAATGACAAGAATATAGATTAAACTTCTCATGTTCCATCAACAGGGTAATGAGTATTTGATTTTCATCCAAGATGAACAAAACAAACTTGCTCCTAGTCTGAGAGTCAGATATCTGTGTAACTATCTTGGTGCTTATTATACATATGCACCGACTTGAGTGGGAGTGTTCTCCCTTTTTTAATATATATGGTCTAGCCATGTTCAATCTAATTTGGTTATTATTTGCCACCTAAGTTCATATAAATAAGCATGCCCCATTCATAGTAAGTTCAAGTTACTCTGCCTCTATAATCTGTGTAGATTTGTGTTTATTTCATAATTAAGTCATGTGTTGTAGAAATCCCTCGACCGGTTTCCTGTTAGGCAAAAAGGCTTTCCTGTGCTCTCCCATCTCCTCTAAATAGGGTAGTAGGGTTTACATATGTTTGCATTAACTACACTACCATCTTATGTGTTAACATCTATATGTAAGAGATATTGTGAGCACTTCTCATTCATGTAAGAAATATTATATCTAAGAACTATATATACCTACATGCCCATGCAAATTAAAATTTCATAGCATCTATATCTTCATTGATGAAACTACTATAGGAGGCTCGTCCAATGTGCTTCTAACTTTTCACATTCATAAGAAAACAACCAGCCTAACTTCTTCATCACAACCTCAATTTCTTTTTTCTTTTACCAATATTTTTATATGGAGCAACCAACAAGCATTACTAATATGCACAGGGAATTTAAGTTTAAACATAGAACTATTGAAGTTTGCCTACGAAGAAATGTTTTCTTATTTGCATATGGATATATTAGTTTGTCAAGTTCATGTTTCCTGTAGCATGCAGTTTAGTTGATGGCAGAATATTAACCTATTGTCTCAATGATTGTCTCAATAATTTTTTCTTATGAAGAGTTCTACATCTATATATATAAGAAAGACTTACTTTCATGTTAGGATTAGCTACCCATGCCTATCCCCTTTTCTATCCTACAATTGTAGATGCTATTATGTCTTATATTTCTCTTCTTTTACCTCATTGCCTCAATACGCTGGTACCATTTCTTCCTCCACTCTTAACTGTGTGCTAGCACTGATAGTGGTGCGGTGATCAAGGATGGAGGTCAGTGACCTATGCATGAGTGCATGTGCAACAATGCAAGTGAAAACCACTAGAGGTGCAAATGGGCTCTGGTTTTGGGGTGGTGGTTGGTGTGCCACAACAACATCTGAAATTGATAACATAAAGTTTATATCTTCATGATGGATTGGTGAAGCTTTGTGACTTCAAATGAATCTCACTCAGGATGAAGATATTTCCTCCGTTAATGGCAGCTTTTCTTCGAATTTCAAGATGAAAAAGCAAGTGCTCTAGGTGAGTTACCTCTTTTTTTCTAAAATCGCCAGCATGGTTCATATAATACTATCATGCTTATTCTGGAGATGGATTTCATATTTGAGTTTGTAGGATACTTGATTGGACATAATTATTTTCTGAAAATTGTACAACTTGTGCCTTCAATTCAGATTTATTTGGTTGGAGATGAAACTTCGTATTCAGGTTTTCAATTTTTTTTAACAAGGTTAGATTCTGAATTATTAACCTTTCTTCTATAGATGTATCATAATACCTACACTCTTTGTATCTTTTCCTTACTTGCATGTCTGTTTGATATTACAATTTTCTTAGAACTATTAAATATACGAAAGAATTTGATGTTAAACTGAGTTATGACAAATTATACTCTCATCCGCCTAGGGTCTTCTTTAACAACTTTGTCCTATTTTGAATATCTGGCTTAAAAAATTCTTTGACTTATATAATACAAATTATAATTTAATTTGCATTCAGTTAATTCTATATCATGTTAGGCGTAATTTTTATACTACTGATACTGAGTCTCAAACGAATTTGTGATCTGATTCTTGCAACACCTGCCCATAAATTCAATTCACTAATGCATCTCATGGATTTATTCTGTAAGAAAAAGCCAGATCTACAAATGGGTGGTAAAGTATGTGAACTCAAGTTTATCTCTCTATATACCAATTTTGAAAATAATCTTTAAGTTTCTCAGAATCTTAATTATGTATTCTTTGTATTTGTAGACTTATTCAAAGTTTTGGAAGTATGGAAATCACCTATTTTGTGGTATTCAACTTGCATAGTTTTTTATTCCCCCATTGGTGTAGCTTATAAATGATTCATCGGTGTTAAGGTGTTTACAGGGCTGTTACTTCTACCGATTCTATAGAGCCACATCTATCCACTTAATATATTAATAGAACATACATTAATCAAGATGCAACTAGAAAGCAGATTCTCAAAGATTCAAGAGTGACTTAAAATACATTCTAAGTTAGTTGACATAAACAAATTTAAAGTTATTGATTCACTCCATTATTACTTTTAATTTTGTGTCATAGTATAAATCTGAGACCTTCCCCTGATTTTAGTTTAAGAAATGATCTGCATGAGTCAGAACCAGTCCATGTTCGTCTCAGTTCAGTTGAGGCATTGTCATTTATTGCTAATAAGTCTGAGCATTTTCTCTTATTAACCTGGTTGTTTTGAAATTTATCAGACTGTTTGCTTATTCATATATGGGTATATTTTTCTCTACTAGTTGGTTTAAGCCTGTGTTTGTAGGTCCCCTTCATTTGGGGCCTGACACATGTACTCCTACTATGTTCTAAGCTACCACGGTGGTCGTCATAATTTAGTATACTTTTACTTTTTCTTTTCTACTTATATACTTTTTCTGCCTCTATTGTATTAGTTTTTTTCACTTACATTAACTTCTCCAACCAATGTCATCCTCCTTTATTGTTGGCATTGCTTCTCTTTTGAGCCCAGTGGCGTGATTATTGACTAAACAACTATGTTTCTACACTTTATCAGACGAGGCACTCATGTGACCTGTATTCAGTCCTCTTAGTCTTTCCACTATTTCTCTCATGCATTTATCTAATGCAGTAGCTCCAGTACCTTCAAAAAATGACTAGGAAAAGCTTTGATGTGAATTGAAGTATGCCGTGTCATGGAATTGACGTTTGATATGTGGTCCTCGTGACCAAATCATCTGTAGTAAATGATTCACTCCATTGTTGTATTCACTACTGTCTTGGAGACTTGCAGGATGAAGACAATCATTTTGTGGATGCTAGCAACTTTCTTCTCAGTTAGATACTTACAGTGTGAGAAAAGTTAGATGTTTGGATTCTGGTCTGGTTTTACATGATAATAAAGGCTTTGATGTCTATGAATTGGGTGGACCAAAGCCATCTTTACAATCTCGTTACCAAAATTGGCCTCTTCTACCATGGTCATGCTGCATTCATGCATGTAGGGTGAGTGTCAACCTTGCTTTAGAGTGATGACGTTAATTCTTGTCCGATCCGCTTACAAACTCTAGGTATCTATAGTTGTGTTGTGAAGGTCGTGTCAATATCTTCTTGAGTGATGTAATACTACCATAGGAACTATGAGTTGTTTTGAGTGCATGACCTTAATTTATACTATGGAATCTGTATGACATATATTAATCAAATTGTACATTTCTTTAGAGGTTATGCAATGTTACTCGGATCTGCTACTTTTGTACTTGTACAATAGTATCTTGCTTAAGAGGACTTACTTATATAATATGTTTCCTTCTTATATCAGTCTTCTTCAACAGTGCAAAACTAGGTCCTTCCTAGGTGTTGTGGTTGAATCTGAGTCAGAATCAGACACAATCTAGCTGCAATGGTGATCTTGGCTGCACTTCAAAAGAGGTAAACTTCAATATAGTGGCATAGTTTTTATAGTCCTGATTTGTTCTATTTTAGAACCTTGGTCAGAGTTTTGGCAGTTGGCTTTATTGAATGTGATTTATAATTTACCTACCATCTTCTAGTGTTAAGCAATGTGAATAGAAAAGATCAATGATGATAAAGAAAACTGATTTATAATTTACCTACCATCTTCTAGTGTTAAGCAATATCTCTAGTAAATAGCTGCATAAGTTGTCTGTTGTACTTTTTTAACTCCCTCCTCCCTCTCCACCCCCATAATAGAAACTAGCTTCTAAAAAAACACATTACTGCAGATAGCTAGCCAATTAGCTATGGGTGTACCCCACACAATGCACGCCATAACCAGACTCTTGGTTAGCAACTGTATCATGATAATTGGCTCTTAGCTATAGCTAAGCATCCTTCCTACCATGTTCACCTATGAATGCACCTGATGTGTTGGTGGAGTGACTAACCTGGGTTCCACCTCTACAATGTCTCTAGAATCTTCACCTGCTCTCCTCTTACTGTCGTCTACACCATTACAGCCCAACAAACATTGTGTCCCTTATGTGATTGGCCACAATAGGGCAAAGACTTCCTTCCCTTAGTTCCCTATCATTTCCAGGGGCAAGGCTGTCCTGCACTGGTGTGTGGTTGTTGAGCAAAGATGCAAAATGATTGCCATCATGATCAATAGATGACTCATTCATGATCTTGTCCGGGGATTGATAATGTAATGTCTTTTATTAAATACTCAAACAATGAGCAAAGTAGTAACTAATTCCAAGTTCCATAGACACATAGCTACTGAAGGTAATCATTGTTTTAATACAATGAGATCCTCTTTCAGTATTTTCCAGCTTATGTTTGTAATTATATGTTATCTCATCAGCATGCATTTTGAAGACTATATAGGCTTTTCATGTTATCATTCTCTCACTTTTAGGATGATGCACTAACTAGCAAATATGATTAATCAGGTGGGTCCTAAGAACATATAGGAACTAATAATCTAATTAGTAGAAGCATGCAAATAAAATATTTTTGTTATAGAGGATGAACTAATAATCTAAAATTAGCAACAGGGAAGGCATAAATCACTATAACCTTGAGAAATGTGATACTTTCAATAGATTTTCATGCACAAGCACATGCATGGACATCTTTCAAGCAAAGGACTTCTCCCTATGCAATTGAACTTTTTGTTAAGACTTGCCTCATGTCATAAGAAGTTAATTTCTAGTTAGTTTTTAGTACAACATAATATCTGAAAAGAATTGTATTTTGCTTTGTTATTTGCTAAATGACATTTTTTGAATTGCTTAAGTTAAAACCTTGCTCCTGTTACGCAACCTACTGAAAATGTTGGAATAAAGGAGGGAATAGGTTATTCACTGAACTACCCATGGAATACTGGAGTTGGGTACAATGACACTCTCTTTTCTTTTCAAAATTCGTGCTTCCTATTTCCACTGAGTTTTGGCCTAATTTGACAAACATTTTTAAGATTTGATGCTGCTAGACGTGATCCTTTTAAGGTTCTCCCATGACTCCTATGGTTTATGAACTGATGTCATCCATGTTATCCAATCTGTGAGGTTGCAAATTGTTTGCGATACATGTTGAATACAACTAGCCTGACATGATTATGAATCAATCTAACTGCAAGTTGTACAGTTACAATAGTACAGTTAAGTATTATTGCTCAGTTTTGTTACCTACTACACAAATTCTACTTAGTAGCATATTTTGATTTTTTTCCCTATCAAGTTTCTTAGTCAATGAGTGTTTCTTGAGATTACATTTATGTTTCATTTTTTCTTTAGGAAAATGGAGGCATTTAGAGTAAATCCACCAAAAAGATTGAAGTTTGTTTAATCAAAACAAGGAAATGTATTGTTAGCATAAAGGGACGACACTTAATAGCTGAAGAATCCAATACCACTACCAAGAGAAATCAAAATGAGGCATCCATGGCTCAATTAATTATTTATGGCATAAAGGAACCCCCTTCCTCTAGAGTCTATCATCTTATAAAGAGCTTTATTCCTTCAGGCCTGCCGTTTCTTTCTTCCTCCTTTCCAAATGGAGATTCTAATTAGTCTGTCAGTCCATTCACACAGAACTTAGCAATTTAGTAACCTGCATTGTGTAAGTTGGAACTCTCTTCTTAATAGACTTTGTCAAACTTCCTAGACCTTCCAAAGTCAATGTCCTTGAAGAATAAGAATTAGTCTTTCTTTCAAAGTTAGAGAAGCATGGATTATAAGTGTTCCTCTTCAATGTAGAATGAAGGAGTGGAATTCCTAAATACATACCAAGATCTTAGTTGAGATTACACCCCCGTAACTATAAACCTGACTCCTACTCTTATGTTTCACACTTCTATCTATCATACTTGTCTAGGCGGCCAGGCGGTCCTTCCAACCCAAGGATAGCCTAGGGGGCCTAGGCGGGAGCTAAGGCGGGATCTTTAAACTCCTCTTGAGGATGTTATCCAATACACACTATGTTTGCAGCTTTGGCAGGAAATCCTAATAACATGTATCCTTAGTATGACCCTTTCAACCATAGTGAGAGCACTCAGGGCATCAGGATGTACCAAGCCGACCACTTGTGCCACCATCTCTATTAGATGCTCTACGAGCAAAGCTCAAGATCACTCTCTAATCGTTAACAAATCTGCATCCATCAAGGCAGATATAAGTGACTCCCCAGGTAGTTACTTTTTTTTTCACATGACCTTGTTTCAAGCTAATCAAGAATTCCAAATAAGTCACTATCAATAGGAAATGAGACATCTCTTTGTTGTTGAAGAGATATGTCTCGAGTTTGATTTTCAATATAACAACATATTCATTTTACATAAAATATGCATATAGTTGATTAATTTTACCATATATAAAATCTGCATTTACCTTTTCATTATAACAACATTCATATGCAAATGCATATTACATTTTCAATTTTGCTTTGAGTTTCAACTATTAGTTAACTCAATTTAAAATGGGTCAAAACAAAGCACATTTGAATTCAAACAACCCAATATCGATGTTGTGTTCTTAGTTCCCAACTGCATAATCTCCTTAAAGTTGAATTCAGTTGCTGTTATGTTTATATATGCTCCATGTACTTCATGTATCTTTGTCATTTTGTTTATGTACTTGTCTTTCTCAAAGCTCCCAACCAACTGAATATCAATGATGAGGCCACCAAGATGAAGAGGTCATTTTTGAGGTAGAAGTGATGTCGTTGCGGGAAAGGCCGTGTTCGGAGCAGTCCCGATGGTAGATGTAAGGCCAGGTTGGAGATCGGGGTAGTAGCTGGGGCTGAGGGTAGATGAGAGGAGTGACAGTAAGGGGAGGATGTGGGGCAGTAGAAGAAGAGGCATGGGAGGACGTGGTGCTTAGATATTATCATTCATATTAAGGTAACACAGAAGATATTTGTTGAGAATATGCCACATGTTATGAGTTCTTAATTTCTGATTCACTCAGATGCTTTTTTTATCCTTCTATTTTCATTCAGATCCTTTTGATGCATGCAGTGATCTCTGTCAAGCCACTAAAATTGCATAATATATAGTATGGATTGCTGGATGGTCAGATATTCTTATGTTTGTATATTGGTGTATTTACTAAATTATTCTGTTCATTAAATCAATTTTGTTAGGTTTCAAATTGTAGGATGAGTGACACAATTGACCCATCGCAAATCAAAGAAAGGCCAAGTTCAGATCTGCAATTTCTTTTTTCTTCCAACTATGAATATTAAATCTATAAGTCTTTCTGTAATATGTTAAGAGCAGGCCTTTTACATATAAAAATGAATATGACAAAGTACTATGATGGTTGTACATCTGGTATAATTTAGAACTAATAATGTTATTGTGTTGTACTTTCAAATGGTCTAAATGAATGACCTTATTGTGCAGGTTATAGACTAAAAATTCTGGACATGGCAAGCCTCAATGGTGTAAGTGAACTATCTTACAACTCTCCCATACAATGGTTGGGCTGCAACAAAACATGGATGAGCTGCCTAGATACTTCTCGTCTCTTCAAGGTACTAATTTTGTCATCTTATTCTCATAGCAACCTTCATTTATGCCATGTATGAATGCATATATATCTTTATTAAACTATTTTGATGATCTTTACCTTATTTTTAATGCCTCCCCATTTGTAAAACCTTATTTTCAGGATTAAGAGAAGTACAAGCTTTGCCATCGTAGCAACTTCCATTACTTGAATTAGTGATTGAGCTTAACAACGTCAAGAATTTAGATACAAAGTATAACAAGTATCTAAGACAACCCCGACGCAACAGGTGCTCTCATGTGAAGCATGATGATGCATCTCCATTTGAAGCCCAGGCTCGCCCAGTCACAGCTGCAACAACAGCCACAGACACAACAATGTATCATGATATGTTGCAATTTGATATGGCTCTTTACTGCTATGAGAAGGCTGCATTTCATAGACCTATGTATATATTTGAACAACCACTATCAGCATATGCAAACATAGCAACCAACTTCATAGGGACAATATTCCTTCTATCTCTGCTTAGAAGGTTCTTTTCATATTCTTATCTCGGGTGCTTTTGGACGATGCTGGCCGAACAACAAGAGCTCGAACAAAAGAAGAAGACAATATGGATGTTAAAACTGGCCGAGAAAGACAACTCTTTCGTAAAGATGTTAGTAGATCACTGAATCATTGATATATGTATATACTTTTATTTGTACACATTATGTAATAAGGGCAAGGTATACGTCCTCCCCATGTACATTCGACGTTTCATTATAAATGAAAGTAAGATTGTTGGCATAATGAGCATAACTTGATCTAAATACAACAATTTTGTTACTAAAAGAGCTTGTGTACTAACAAATTACAATATATATATATATATATATATATATATATTCAGGCTAGAATACACTCGAGTGTACAGATCGCACGAATACACTCAAGTGTGTTTGCATATCAAGACTATTTTTTGCAAAATGTAAACCGTTGATCTTCACCGTCATACTATAACTAGGCTACATATAAATTTTGAGCCCATTTGGATGAGTGTAAGTCACTCATCCAAGGGCAAAAAAATCGACGCGCGAAACTAATTTAAAATGCATAATTTTTGCGGTCTTCATAACATGAGCTATACATATCCAAATGTGCTCAAATTTTGTGTTATGAGTTGTTTACGAGATGTTTAAGAAGATCAACAGATTAGATTTTCAAAAAAAATATTACATCATAAAAAACTACTTGAGTGTATTCCGTTCCGGATACACTCGAGTGTATTCTAGCCTAACTCTCTCTCTCTCTCTCTCTCTCTCTCTATATATATATATATATATATATATATATATATATATATATAGTCGAGCTAAGCATATATGTATGTGTAATAAATGGCATTACATATGTAGCTAGATGCATAATAAACTACATATATATGCATATAGTAACCGCTGCCTTTCCCTACACACTAAATACATATAAAATGTATTAACTTCATGTTTTTGTTACATACTGACTATATATGCAATTTTAGTCATACATTTTGCTATAATTATACTTATATATAAATATGTAAGGACAATATCTAGCTACGCTTCCGGATACATATGAATATGTAGCGAATGGATTATCTAACTACATATTTGAAAAATATAGTTAAAGGCTTTAGCTATACGAGCATATACTACAACTTGTATGTGTAAAGAAATATGTAGTTAAAGCCTTTAGCTACAAAATATGGGGTTTTCGCTACAATTTTTTTTTTATAGTTAAAGACCCTTTTTTTTTGTAGTGCCTTAACTATAAAATGATAAGACTCGTCTGTTTACGGGTGGTATTATTGCACATTGGTTTGGGTAAAAGTTTGGGGATTTCAACCCCGAGTGAGTTTGTTAATGCGATAAAATCCCACGTCAAATTCTGGCGCCGTTTCCGGGGACAACGGAATCAGTTAGTCAAATCCAGTTCTTTTAAGGCTAATATAGGATTTTGTTTTTCTTTTGATACAATCAATGATCTACTTGACTTTAACTCTACTTTGTGGATCTCATTTTCAAAATCCTTCTAATTTTAGGTACTTCCAAAGGATTAGTGCATGCACCGTTTGAACAGTCCCGGACTCACCGCCAGCTTTGATCTAGAGATTGACAGAATCTTCCACCGACAAAACAGAGAGAACCAAGCAAGAATGGCTCAAGAGGAGGAGATAGCTCGAAGGGTGGATCAAGCCCTTAATGCACAGAGAGAAAGATTCATGCAAGAAGCTAGAGCTGCGATTCAAGAAGAAATTCAAGCAGCACAGGCAGCAACAGAAGCAGCTGAACTACAAAAAGATATTAGAGAATTCTCAATCCCGAAAGCTACAAATGTTCATCATCCAGTACAACCTCCTCCCATCAGTGCTGCCAATTTTGAGATTAGGGCACATTGGATCACATTGCTTCAAAACAGCCCATTCTATGGCAAACAAGGAGAGGATAGTCAGGAACATCTTTTGAGGTTTATTGATCTATGTGACATGACAAAGCAAAATGGAGTATCCGATGATGCCATTCGACTCCGTCTCTTCAAGTATTCCCTTGTTGATAGAGCTATAAGTTGGTACAATTCGTTGCAAAGTGAAATACCCATCACCACTTGGGAACAACTCCAAAATGTGTTTCTAGAAAAGTTCTACCCTCCAACTCTCACATATGAAATTAGAGGCCGAATAACAAATTTCACTCAAGTCCCTGGAGAAACCCTTGTTGAAGCTTGGGATAGATACAAAGAGCTTCTACGCAAATGTCCACACCATGGAATTCCTTAAAATCAACTCATCAAAATTTTCTATAGGGGCGTGGACGACGATATCAAGAGATTCTTAGATTCCTCATCTAGAGAAAACTTCATGCGTCAAAGTTTTGACAGCGCATGGAGGGTTGTAACTCTTGGAGCTGAAAATCAAGCTAATTGAGGTAGATTTGTAGGTAAAGGAGTCTTGAAAGTAGCTATGGCTGAAGCTACTCTCGAGTACAAATCTATCACTGAAACCCTAAAACTCTTAGTTGCCAAGTAAGACCATATTGAATCATCTCTTGCTACTATTTGACGAGGACGTTCGCCCACTCGATAACAAGAACAGATCAAGTCAGCTTCATTGTTCTGTGAAGCATGTAAAAGTACTGATCATTCCACCTTAGCATGTAATGTTCTTTACGATGTTGGTCTAAGAAACGTATGTGGACAAGGGGATAATAGTCAAAAGGAAAATCTTAATGCTGTTAATACCATCCCTGGTCAAAGTTACTACAATCCGAATCAGAATAGGAATCATCTAGGATTTCAGTATGGAAACCCCTCTGGAGCAGTGAACTCGCATCAATTTGGTTCGAACAACCAACGACGAGGCCCACCAGGATTTGAGTATAATGAACAATAGAATTTTGGAAATCATGGAAACTTCAAGGGAAACTTCCAGAATAGGAACTTCAATAATTATCAAAACAATTCCCAGTACCAGAGTCTTAACCAAGTTCCTTATCAACAACAAGGACAACAAGCAAGTCCCGTATCACCTGATGACAAGCTATCAGCCATTGAAAAGATGTTGCAAACTCAACAAACTATGATAGCTAACCAACAAGCTCACTAGAAGGCTATTGAATCCCAACTAGCTCAACTTGTAGCTAGCATCAAGCCACCAACTAGGGTTTTTGCTGGCCAACCCAAGAATAATCCTAAGCATCCTGAACAATTGAAGGCAATCACCACCAGATCGGGAAAAGACTATTCTGATCCTCTATCAAGACATTTGTGGTTGTTATAGATGAAGATGAACCTATGATTGTCTAAGACTCAACAACACTGGAGTCTCAACCGAAAGAACTAGTAACTGTTGATAAGACAGACAAGGAAAGTCCTGAGAAACCTATTGAGGAAGAAACTGAAACACCAGTGTGGCGAACCAACCGTCTTAACCATTATAACAACATTAACTACTGCAAAAGCGATCATTTGCAGCGGATTACTGAAAATCACTAAAAATTAAAACCATTTATCAAGAGATCCATTCACAGGAAAACTCTTTCATTCAGAACCAAAGTAAAACATTTACAACCTGGTTCATAAGTACATGCCTTGTGCCACCTCTTCTCAAGGATTACAAACATTAATAGTCCTGTTAACACTATACACAGACAGTATAAAAACCTCGAGGCATCAAGCCAAAATCTCAGATCGATTCGCTAAAGCACTAACTATTAACTCCTAGGACCTAAGAGTACAGAGATGACTCATAGGATTAACTATAATCAACTAGATAGCCAATATCTCCACCTGATGAATCACTGATGTCCCTGTTGCTACTGCTACTGCTCTTCCCTTGCAGTAGGGTTTCTGCCTTTTTGTCTGCGTCTACCTAAAAATGTTGGATCCCACAGGGGTGAGACAATTATAATAATTGCCCCTGTGGGAGATATAACTCTATGCCGAAAACATTATTATTGCAGTTTAATAGAAATAAACTGAGCAGTGGAATCAAAATAATCAACAGCAGATAATTCACTTATTTAAAGTAGATTAGAGCAACATTCCCACTTGAGCTTGTTAGCTGAAACATGATAAAGCAACATGTCAAATATTCAATAAAGATTTGTAGGACATGTATAACATTTATCGATATAGGATATGTTAAGCAAAATAAACATCAACCAATGATTCTCATATTTCAGTCTTGTGCAAATATGCTACACGACTGATTACATTTTTTACAAACATACTTAAGCTCTGAGGAGATGAGGTATACCGCTCATACTCCAACCAACCATTACTAAATTGAAATCGGTACCATACATACGTTAATGGAAGAGCCGAATTCCCATGACCTCCCACATCTCGGTCAGTACGGGACCACAAGAAGGACTATGTCAACTGCTCAAAATAGCTTTCCAGGGTATACTGGCAACTTCTCTATAGAGTTGCAGCGTCAACTGCACTCTCATCGACAATCGAGAGATTTAATGTTTATCTCTATCGACCCGACATTGAATAACATTGGGGGATTAGTGATACATCCATCCCAACCATCGGGAGATTTGTGATACATCCATCCCGACACATGAAGGATTGAGAGGTTTAATGTTTACCTTTCATCGAATCTCTTCACCAGGACATAAGGATATTTTTGCCAATTTACCCCCGAATATTCAAAATATGCAAACTCGAGGAAATTCCATAAGAAAACCTGTTTCACCATCACCAACTACTGACGATGATGGATCTATGGTCAGAGCACTACCTCGATTAATTAAGTACATTATCATATTCTTTTAGCATCAGCCACATTCTCAAACATAACTTATTATGATAATTCTATAAAGAAACATGTACTAATTTCATCAACTACTTTACAGTTTTCACAAGAGATTGGGATCTCAGTCCCTTATTTCAATACTGGGAATTTTCATCCCTTCACAATATCATTACCATAATCATATGGTTCTGGGTATTCAAACCCTTAGCTCATCACTGAGCATTGTTACCACTTTCTCCGGTAACTATCACCTTCAGGTCATCTGACCAAGGTAAGCATGGAACTTGCTATTACAAGCATCACTGATGGTACTTGAGGCCCATTAACTCTCTTGTTACCTCTTATCAGGTAGCAAGGTATATTATGGCACACAAGGCCCAATCACAATAGTGAATTAAACATCATAGCTCATACCTGGCCATGATCACCATTTCAGAATACCTACATGGTTAGTGCAGATAATAACATTAACTTTAATTACATATCAGTATCATGCAGAACAAATATGGATTCACTATTCAAGGGTAACAGCACCATTCCCTTACTAGGGTTAGGGTTTCCCATTTCATGTCATTTGGAAAAATTCATCCCATTACCCAGATCAAGGTTACGGTTTATCCCCATATTCCCCAAGATTAGGGTTTCATAGAACATTACATAGCATCACCCTGGATTTGAGCTCCACATCACATCAAACATCAGGGTTTCTCATAAAATCACCCTAAGTTAGGGTTTCACATAATTTCACCCCAGAATAGGGTCTACAATCAATAACCCACAATTAAGGTTTACTATTCATTCCAATTAGGGTTTCATGTGTAATTACCCAAAATTAGGGTTTATTATTCATCCCGATTAGAACTTTTGCATCACATTACCCTAAATTAGGTTTACACATGTCATCACCCTGGATTAGGGTTACATCCTTACCCTGGATTAGGGTTTCACTCAGAATTGCCCTGAACTAGGGTTAGGGTTCAATAACCTTGTCAATTAGGGTTTATGCTCATGATTAGGGTTTCACAATCTCTTTGCTAAGGATCATACCATTAATCACCACATGAATCATACTCATGTAGGAATTTCATTCTATCATCCTCTCAACTTGATTAGGTTATATCAACCCTTCAATCAAGTACATACAACTATGATTGGCATAGTGTACTAGGATATTGTTTTTATAAGAAATTAGGGTTTATCCCTTTAAAAGGTATTAATCAATTAGGTACTTTAGGGATTACACCTTTGTACCTATCATTGATTGTCATTACTATCAATCATTGGATCATTGGAACAATCATTATCTTCAATTTCTAAATGATTGAATCACAATTGACCTTTATTCAGTTTTGAAGTTTCATCACCAAACGGTTTCGAAACCGTTTCACCCCAAACGGTTTCAAGAACATTTGGACTCAAACGGTCTCAAGACCGTTTGGGCTAAATAAGTCTCAAAACCGCAAGGGCTCATTAGTTACATCCATTAATTAGTTGAACATGATTTGCTACATTGAAACCTTCAATTAATTGGGTTATTGAAGTTCAACAATTATTGGCTCTTGGATCTCCAACCCTAAAATCTCAACCATTGGACCACCAAACGGTTTTGAAACTGTTTGATCCCAAATGGTTTCAAGACCATTTGGCCTCAAACGGTCTCAAGACCATTTGACCCAAAAAGTCTTGAAATCGAATGGATCACCTTATGGAACCTCCAACAAAACGATTACGGTTGTAATTGGTGGATTGTCCATACATTTAAACAATGAATTGGGTCCATTGGATCATCATCCAACATGTACTAGGGTTCATACCTCAAATAGTCAACCCATCCAAATGGTCAACACTTTCATGTGGTTTGGGACTCAAGACACCAAACGGTTTGCAAACCGTTTGGTATCCAGACGGTTTTGTGAAACCGTTTGGACCAAAGGTCCAAAACCATTTGCAACTCAAATCTGTTGGAAAGTGTGCCTAATATGATTTCATCATCATCAACCTTCATCCCCACGAAATCTACTGCCATAACCATGGAAGTTGCATCAATTAATCAAAGGTATTGCAAGAAGAACAATTGAATCGATTGAATTGAGAAATTGAGTTCAATAACAATGATTAAGGGTTCAAGTTATATAACCCGCCTTCAATTGAGCTTCAAATCTTGGAGCTTCACATCAACAATGGTGTAAGAAGCTTTTGCAACTCCCCTAAGGCTCTTCCTCAAGTTTTGGAGTGAAAAGATTGGCTAGAGTTGAAGATGGAGTGAAGAAAAGAAGAAATTATGCATTGATTTATGATTTCCACCATTAAATCAAAATGAAAGAAGGTCAAGAAGCTTACCAACAGGTTGGGGGTCGTCCTTATGGTCCTTAAAAGCTTTCTTGGTCGTTTGCAAGCAAAGGGTGGAAGTGAATTCGAAATTATCCTTTTACTCTATGGATAAATGAGCTTATATGTGAATCTTATTGAAAATTCAATTAGGAGAGAGAAAGTAGGAATTATCTCTCCCAAATTCTTGCCACATGCCCCCTTCCTTTCCTTAGGGACGAGGATATCCTCTTTGCCTCTTATTCCTCTCAATTATCCATGTTTTAAAGAAAAGCAAATTAAGCACCTTAACCCCTTTTATATTAATATCCATAAGTGAGTGGATATTTCTTTTTCTTATAAAAATGTGAGTGAAGTTTTCACCTCCTTAAGATATTTTCGTGGCTTTGCAAAGCAAAAGGACGTACACACACATATGAATTCAACCATTTCAATTTTGGTTGGAGGTCATTCAATTATTTTATTTGTTTTTGCATTAAATTGAATTAGGGTTTCAATTATGCTTAAATCTTGATTATTTCAATATCAAGATTCTCTCTCCTTCAAAGAGATACAAATGAGACACCCCTCTCATTTTCTTTGCTCCACATGATCCCAAGAAATAGTAGGGACCATTTTGAAGTGGTAATTTACATATTGAACCCTAGGTTTTGGGTAAATTGCACATTACATCAAAACTAGGTTTTAATGAACAAACATTGCTTTATGAGCTCTTTCTTGGTATTAAGGCTATCACAAGCCATACCTCTACATCATCTTCACTCTCATGATGCTTCAACACTTGAGGAACATATTATCATGCACAATTTGCAAATAAACCCCTCAACTTGGGTAATTTGCACTTTAGTCCAAAACAAGGAAAACATTTCAACAATATTCAAAAAGGACTAAAATTACAATGTAAGTTCCTCTTGAGCCTGAATTACTTTTCAAAAGATAAGAGCAAGCATATAATCACTTTTACTAAACAGAACACCTAGGGTTAAAACATAACCCAGGTCAGGGATGTTACAAGTTATCCACCCCTTACAAGGATTTTGTCCCCGAATCATCAACGAAAACATCAAGAGAAAAGAGAAGGGTACTTCCTCCTCATCTCCTCCTCTAGCTCCCACGTAGCTTCTTCAATGCCATGGTGATGCCAGAGAACTTTTACAAGACATATGTCTTTCTTTTTTAGCTTCTTGATTCTTTTGTCAAGAATCAACGCAAGTCCTTCAACATAAGATATATCATCATTTAGTTCTACCTCCATAGGTTGCAGAACTAACTCTGTGTCAGGATGACACTTCCTCAACATGGAAATATGGAATACCGGATGCAATCTATGCAACTTAGGTGGTAACTCCAGCTTATAGGCTACCTTTCCCATCCTCTCAATGATTGGATAAGGCCCCATAAATCTTGGAGCTAACTTTCCCTTCTTTCCAAATCTAAGGATACCTTTCCAAGGTGAGACCTTGAGATACACTATGTCTCCAACTTGGAATTCTAAGGGTCTACGATGCTTGTCAGCATAAGATTTCTGCCTATCCTGGGCAGCTTTCAACTGTTATTGTATGACTTTAATCTTCTCAGTTGTTTGCTAAACCAGCTCAGGACCCAAGAGTTGGTACTCTCCTGTCTCATACCAACCTAAAGGAGATCTACAACGTCTACCATATAAAGCCTCATATGGTGACATCTCAATACTGTGCTAATCGCTATTATTATAAGCAAATTCTATCAAGCGCAGGTGTAGATCCCAACTTCCTACAAACTGAAGGACACATGCTCTAAGCAAGTCCTCCAAGGTTTGTATGGTCCTCGCAGATTGTCCATCTGTTTAAGGGTAAAAGGCTGTACTAAACCTTTACTGCGTACCCAAAGATTTATGCAGTCGTTCCCAAAAATGACTCATAAATTGGGGACCTCTATCAGAAACGATAGTAGCTGGAACTCTGTGCAAACACACTATCTCATCTATGTATATCTGGGCCAGCTTATCAGCAGTGTAGGTTGTTTTGACAGGTAAGAAATATGTTGTCTTTGTAAACCTATCAACTATCACCCAAATGGAATCATGAATTTTGGCTATTTTAGGCAAACCAACCACAAAGTCCATGGTTACATGATCCCATTTCCACTGCGGTATTGGCAGAGGTTGCATTGTTCCTGCGGGCTTTTGATGTTCAACTTTAAACTACTGACACACTAGACACCGCATAACAAACTCAACAACATCTTTCTTCAATCCAGGCCATCAATACATATCTTTTAAGTTATGATACATCTTGGTGCTTCCTGGATGCATAACATACATCAAAGAATGAGCTTCTTCAAGGACTAACTTCCTTAAGTCATCAGCATCAGGTACTACCATCCTTTCATGGTAACAGACTACCTGATCATCTGAATCATGGAAACCATCTCATTTCTCACTACCATACTCTGATTTAATCTATTGAACTACAACATCAGCTTGATGTGCTTCTTTAATCTACTGCCTCAGAGTAGGTTTTATTTGCATCTCGGCTAATAACCCGGCTAACAATGATACTTTAAACTGTACATTGTCTTGCCTCAAGGAGATAAGCATATCTCTCTTAAAGCACACTTAGGAGTTCAACTATGCTTTGTTTAAAGCTGGTGTTGCTGACTTTCTACTTAGTGCATCAGCAACCGCATTGGCTTTCCCTGGATGATTATCAATTGTACAATCGTAATCCTTGATTAACTCCATCCAGCGACGTTGTCTCATGTTCAACTCATGTTGTGAGAAGATATACTTTAGGTTCTTATGGTCTGTGAAAATCTGGAATGTTTCTCCATATAGATAATGACTCCAAATTTTCAAGGCATGGACCACAACAGCTAGCTCTAGATCGTGTATCAGATAATTCTCCTCACGTTTCTTAAGCTGTCGAGAAGCAAAAGAAATCACTTGCTTATCCTGCATCAACACACATCCTAAGTCATTCTAAGATGCATCACAAAAGACTATATACCCCTTCCCTTGCTCAGGTAGCACTAACACAGGTGCACTTGTTAACCTTTCCTTCAGCAACTGGAAAGATTGTTGACACTTGTCATTCCAGACAAAAGGAATCTCCTTCCTGGTCAACTTGGTTAGGGGTAAAGCTATTGAACTGAAGTTCTTAATGAACCTTCTGTAATAGCCTTCCAGTCCTAGGAAACTGCGTATCTCTGTCAGTGTCTTAGGCTGTTCCCATTGCAGGACAAATTCTACTTTCTTAGGATCAACACGAATACCTGAAGCAGATATTACATGTCTAAGAAAAAAAACTTCTGGTAACCAAAACTCACATTTGCTAAACTTAGCATACAACTTATGCTTCCTTAGTAAAGTCAAAGCTTGACGAAGATGCTGCTCATGTTGTTGAGCATCTCTACTATATATCAAGATGTCATCTATAAAGATGACTACACATAGATCAAGAAAAGGTCAAAAGATTCTATTCATGAGTTCCATGAATGCAGTTGGTGCATTAGTTAGTCCAAACGACATAACTATGAACTCATAGTGACCATACCTTGTCCTAAAGTCAGACTTAGGTATGTCACTCTCCATAATACACAACTGATGGTATCCTGACCTCAGATCTTTCTTAGAAAAGATAGTTGCACCATGCAACTGATCAAACATGTCATCTATCCTTGGTAGAGGTACTTGTTCTTTATTGTTACTTTATTTAACTACCTATAGTCGATGCATTAACGCATAGACCCATCCTTCTTCTTAACAAAGAGGACCGGAGCACCCCATGGTGAAGTACTCGGTGGGATAAAACCCTTCTCAAGTAACACTTGTAGTTGTTTCTTGAGCTCTGTCATTTCAGCAAGTGCCATTCTATACGGCGTTTGTGCTATTGGTTGCGTTCCCAAAATTAGATTAATTTCCAAATCAATCTCTTAGGGCGGTGGAACTCCTAGAAGTTCTTCAAGAAATACATCTTCAAATTCCCTGACTATTGGAACTTTAGAAAGATGACGGCTCTCCATTATGGTATCAACCACATGGGCTAAGAATGCAAAGCATCCTTGCCTCATCAACTTCTCAGCTACCATAGCTGACATAGGACATGTTGGAAGAATCTTTCTATCTCCTTGAAAGATCCCTGTGTCACCATTATCTGTGAACACAACCTGCTTGGAACCACAATCAAAGACAACTTTATACTTCTCTAAGGTGTCCATCCCAAGGATTATATCAAAACCCTACATCTCAAGTGGTATAAGATCCACCTGAATGCGGTGATCAGAAGAGGAAAGATTGCAGGAAGAACACACTTCCCGCAATACAGCAGATCCCAGCAAAGGTGTTTCTAACAATAGGCTATCTACTCTATGACTGCCAATCATGTTGCAGTCATGAATCACTTCTTGAGTGATAAAAGAGTTTGTAGCACACGAATCAATTAAAATAGATAAGAAGCAGGATAAAGACATATCAGAATAAAATAATTCCATCTGACATGTCACAACCCGAGGGTTGACTACTGCTTCAGGCTGATTCATAGCATAGAATCTAGTCGTTGCTTGCGGTTGATCCTGTGCACGGTTGTTAGATGTTGACGAACTGGCTTGGGATGTTTGTCCACGTCCTCTAGCATTACTGCCAGACTGTTGCCTCTGAGATCCATGCTGACTCTGCCTCGATTGTTGGGTCACATTCCTGACTTTTTCAGGATAGTCCCTCACCACATGGCCTTCTCTCCCACATCTATAACATGTTACATTTCTCCTCTGTGGTCTGGGCGGTCCTGTTACTGACATTGAGGCTGAGGTGTGAGCTCCCTTCGGTGGTAAATTATGGCCTCTACCCTTACTTGACGTCCATTGCGTCTGGGTATTGAACCTTGGTGGTGGTGTAGGCACAAAGTACCTTGGTTTCTTGAAACTTCCAAAACTCTGTCCTTGGAACTGTGGGTACTCTTTCTTACTCTTGGTTTGTCGCTTCTCAATTATAGACCTCTCTATTCGTCTTACAGACTCCACAAAAGTGGAAAACCTCTCCCGGTTCTCCATAGAAGACACCAGAGTGGTTAATTCAACATTCATTCCCTTCTCGAATCGCCAAATTCTCTCCTCATCTGTAAATGCCATATGCGGACAAAACTGCAAAAGTTCCATGAACCTAGCTTTGTATTCGCTAATGTTCATTTGTCCCTACCTCATCCTCTCAAATTGAGAGATTTTCTCATCTAGATACATCTTGGGAAAGTATCTAGCAACGAATTCACGTCGAAATTCATCCCATCCGATCACAACACCAGATCTTTTGCCTTCCTCAATGGTCCACCAATGGCCAACACTCCCTTTTAGGAGATATACAACATGCCTCACCTTCTCATCATTAGGAATCATGAGGATTCAGAAGGCTTTCTCCAGTTCAGTCAACCATAGATCAACATCTGCTGGGTCAGATGTACCATCACACTCTAAGGTTCCCACCCTCCTAAGCCATTCAAAGGTCTTGTCGGCTCCATGTCTTTCATCATGGACTGGTGCCTTAGGTGCAGGTAATGGCATCCTATCTGTCGTATGGGTCATAGCTGCCATAAACTGTCCAAACATATTTTGGAAAGCTGGATTCCCCATATCAACTTGGTCGAACTGGGGTTGATCAAGTACATGCTCCTCTGTATCTTGATCTCTTACACCTCCTCCTGGTGCAGCAACGCTGCTTTCACCAGCATGTTCATCGTGTGATCCAGACATCTTTAGTTCTTCTTCTCCTCTTATGTGAGAAGAAGACACTATCAGACAGATTGGAAGACACTAGAACAAACTCAACAACCTTAATCCTATGTCTTTGTAGACTCAGCGAACCTAGAGCTCAGATACCACTAAATTGTGGCGAACCAACCGTCTTAACCATTATAACAAGATTAACTAATGTGGAAGCGATCATTTGCAGCGGATTACTGAAAATCACTAAAACTTAAAACCATTTACTAAGAGATCCATTCACAGGAAAACTCTTTCATTCATAACCAAAGTAAAACATTTACAACCTGGTTCATAAGTACATGCCTTGTGCCACCTCTTCTCGAGGATTACAAACATTAACTGTCATGTTAACACTATACACAAGCAGTATAAAAACCTCAAGGCATCAAGCCAAAATCTCAGATCGATTCGTTAAAGCACTAACTATTAAATCCTAGGACCTGAGAGTACAAAGATGACTCATAGGACTAACTATACTCAACTAGACAACTAATATCTCCACCTGATGAATCACTGTTGTCCATGTTGCTGCTTCTACTGCTCTTCCCCTGTAGTAGGGTTTCTGCCTTTTTGTCTGCACTTACCTAAAAACGTTGGATCCCACAGGGGTGAGACAATTATAATAATTGCCCCAACGGGAGATATAACTCTCTACCAAAAATATTATTATTGCAGTTTAATAGAAATAAACTGAGCAGTGGAATCAAAATAATCAACTGCAAATAATTCACTTATTTAAAGCAGATTAGAGCAACATTCCCACTTGAGCTTGTTTGCTGAAACTTGATAAAGAAACATGTCTAATATTCAATAAAGATTTGTAGGACATGTATAACATTTATCCATCTAGGATATGTTAAGCAAAATAAACATCAACCAGTGATTCTCGTATTTCAGTCTTGTGCAAATACGCTACACGGCTGATTACATTTTTTACAAACATACTTAAGCTATGAGGAGATGAGGTATACCTCTCATACTCCAACCGACCATTGCTAAATTGAAATTGGTACCATACATAGGTCAATGGAAGAGCCGAATTCCCATGACCTCCCACATCTCAATCAGTACGGGACCACAAGAAGGACTATGTCAACTGCTCAAAATAGCTTTCCAGGGTATACTGGCAACTTCTCTATAGAGTTGCAGCGTTAACTGCACTCTCATCGGCAATCGAGAGATTTAATATTTATCTCTATCGATCCGACATTGAATAACATTGGGAGATTAGTGATACATCCATCCCAACCATCGGGAGATTTGTTATACATCCATCCTGACACATGAAGGATTGATAGGTTTAATGTTTACCTTCCATCAAATCTCTTCACCAGGACACAAGGATATTTTCGCCCATTTACCCCCGCATATTCAAAATATGCGAACTCCAGGAAATTCCATAGGAAAACCTATTTCACCATCACCAACTACTGACGATGATGGATCTATGGTCAGAGCACTACATGAACAGATTTCACTTGAATTATCATATTCTTTTAGCATCAGCCACGTTCTCAAACATAACTTATTATGACAATGCTATAAAGAAACATGTACTAATTTCATCAACTACTTTACAGTTTTCACAAGAGATTGGGATCTCAGTCCCTTATTTCAATACTGAGAATTTTCATCCCTTCACAATATCATTACCATAATCATATGGTTCTAGGTATTCAAACCCTTCTCATCAGTGAGCATTGTTACCACTTTCTCAGGTAACTATCACCTTCAGTTCATCTGACCAAGGTAAGCATGGAACTTGCTATTACAAGCATCACTCATGGTACTTGAGGCCCATTAACTCTCTTGTTACCTCTTATCAGGCAACAAGGTATATTATGGCACACAAGGCCCAATCACAATAGTGAATTAAACATCATAGCTCATACCTGGCCATGATCACCATTTCAGAATACCTGCATGGTTAGTACAGATAATAACAGTAACTTTAATTACATATCAGTATCATGCAGAACAAATATGGATTCGCTATACAAGGGTAACACCACCATTCCCTTACTAGGGTTAGGGTTTCCCATTTCATGTCATTTGGAAACATTCATCCCATTACCCAGATCAAGGTTATGGTTTATCACCATATTCCCCAAGATTAGGGTTTCGTAGAACATTACATAGCATCACACTGGATTTGAGATCCACATCACTTGTAACATCAGGGTTTCTCATAAAATCACCCTAAGTTAGGGTTTCACATAACTTCACCCCAGAATAGGGTCTACAATCAATAACCCACAATTAGGGTTTACTATTCATTCCAATTAGGATTTCATGTGTAATTACCAAAAATTAGGGTTTACTATTCATCCCAATTAGGACTTTTGCATCACATTACCCTAAATTAGGTTTACACATGTAATCACCCTGGATTAGGGTTACATCCTTACCCTGGATTAGGGTTTCACTCAGAATTGCCCTGAATTAGGGTTAGGGTTCAATAACCTTGTCAATTGGGGTTTATGCTCATGATTAGGGTTTCACAATCTCTTTGCTAAGGATCATACCGTTAATCACCACATGAATCATACTCATGTAAGAATTTCATTCTATCATCCTCTCAACTTGATTAGGTTATATCAACCCTTCAATCAAGTACATACAACTATGATTGGCATAGTGTACTAGGATATTGTTTTTATAAGCAATTAGGGTTTATCCCTTTAAAAGGTATTAATCAATTAGGTGCTTTAGGGGTTCCACCTTTGTACCTATCATTGATTGTCACTACTATCAATCATTGGATCATTGGAACAATAATTATCTTCAATTTCCAAATGATTGAATCACAATTGACCTTTATTCAGTTTTGAAGTTTCATCACCAAACGGTTTTGAAACCGTTTGATTCCAAACGATTTTGAAACCGTTTGACCCCAAACGGTCTCAAGACCTTTTGGACTCAAATGGTCTCAAGACCGTTTGTATTCAAATGGTATCAAGACTGTTTGGGCCAAAATAGTCTCAAAACCGCAAGGGCTCATTAGGTACATCCATCAATTAGTTGAACATGATTTGCTACATTGAAACCTTCAATTAATTGAGTTATTGAAGTTCAACAATTATTGGCTCTTGGATCTCCAACCCTAAAATCTCAACCATTGGACCACCAAATAGTTTTGAAATCTTTTGATCCCAAATGGTTCAAGACCATTTGGGCTCAAACGGTCTCAAGACCGTTTGACCCAAAAAGTCTTGAAATCGAATGGATCACCTTATGGAACCTCCAACAAAACAATTAGGGTTGTAATTGGTGGATTGTCCATACATTTAAGTAATGAATTGGGTCCATTATATCATCATCCAACATGTAATATGGTTCATACCTCAAACGGTCAACCCATCCAACTGGTCAACACTTTCATGCGGTTTGGGACTCAAGACACCAAACGATTTACAAACTGTTTGGTCTCCAAAAGGTTTTGTGAAACCGTTTGGACCAAAGGTCCAAAACCATTTGCAACTCAAATATGTTGGAAAGTGTGCCTAAGATGATGTCATCATCTTACAACTTCATCCCCATGAAATCTACTGCCATAACCATCGAAGTTGCATCAATTAATCAAAGGTATTGCAAGAAGAACAATTGAATCGATTGAATTGAGAAATTGAGTTCAATAACAATGATTAAGGGTTCAAGTTATATAACCCACCTTTAATTGAGATTCAAAGCTTGGAGCTTCACGGAAACAATGGTGGAAGAAGATTTTGCAACTCCCCTAAGTCTCGTCCTCAAGTTTTGGAGTGAAAAGATTGGCTAGAGTTGAAGATGGAGTGAAGAAACAGAGAAATTATGCATTGATTTATGATTTCCACCAAGAAATCAAAATGAAAGAAGGTCAAGAAGCTTACCAACAGGTTGGGGGTCGTCCTCCTGGTCCTTCAAAGCTTTATTGGTCGTTTGCAAGAAAAGGGTGGAAGTGAATTCGAAATTATCCTTTTACTCAATGGATAAATGAGCTTATATGTGAATTTTATTGAAAATTCAATTAGGAGAGAGAAAGTAGAAATTATCTCTCCCAAATTCTTGCCACATGCCCCCTTCCTTTCCTTAGGGATGAGGCTATCCTCTTTGACTCTTATTAATATCAATTATCCATGTTTTAAAGAAAAGCAAATTAAGCACCTTAACCCTTTTTATATTAATATCCATAAGTGAGTGGATATTTCTTTTCCTTATAAAAATGTGAGTGGAGTCTTCACCTCCTTAAGATATTTTCGTGGCTTTGCAAAGCACAAGGACGTCCACACACATCTGAATTCAACCATTTCAATTTTGGTTGAAGGTCCTTCAATTATTTTATTTGTTTTTGCATTAAATTGAATTAGGGTTTCAACTATGCTTAAATCTTGATTATTTTAATATCAAGATTCTCTCTCCTTCAAAGAGATACAAGTGAGACGCCCCTCTAATTTTCTTTGCTCCACATGATCCCAAGAAATAGTAGGGACCATTTTGAAGTGGTAATTTGCACATTGAACCCTAGGTTTTGGGTAAATTGCACATTACACCAAAACTAGGTTTAATGCACAGACATTGCTTTATCAGCTCTTTCTTGGTATTCAAGCTATCACAAGCCATACCTCTACATCATCTTCACTCTCATGATGCTTCAACACATGAGAAACATATTATCATGCACAATTTGCAAATAAACCCCTCAACTTGGGTAATTTGCACTTTAGTCCAAAACAAGGAAAACATTGATTTCAATAATATTCAAAAAGGACTAAAATTGCAATGTAAGTTCCTCTTGAGCCTTAATTACTTTTCAAAAGATAAGAGCAAGCATATAATCACTTTTATTAAGAAGAACACCTAGGGTTAAAACATAACCCAGGTCAGCGATGTTACAACCATAATCTGATATCCCTGTATACAAGCCTCATATTCCTTTCCCTGCTCGTTTAAGGCAAACCAAGCTTGATACTCGGTTCAATAAGTTTAAAGAAGCTATGAAGAAACTTCATGTTGATATACCCTTTTTGGATGCGCTGGCTGAGATACCAGCCTAGACAAAGTACTTAAAGTCACTCCTCACCAGGAAATATATAACTAAAGAATATGAGATAGTGAAGTTAGCTAAAACCACTTCCGATATCATCCAGAGTAAGATGCCAAAGAAATAGAAAGATCCAGTATCTTTTCAAATTTCTTTTCATATCAGTGATTCTTCATGCAAGAAAGGACTGGCAGATCTTGGTGCTAGCATCTCCATCATTCCACTCAGCCTTTGCAAAAGGCTAGGGTTTGTTGAACTTCTTCCAACAGGCATGACCATACAACTCACAGGCAATTCGATAAAACACCCGTTAGGAATTATTGAGGATGTACCTGTCAAGGTAGGAAAAGATTCCTATGTTCCTTGTGACTTTGTCATCATGGAGATAAAAGAGGACGCCAGATATCCTCTCATCTTTGGACGTCCGTTCCTCGCCACTGTAAGAGTTCTAATTGATGTTGAAGTAGGAACTTTGCTTCTCAGACTTGGTAAAGAAACTCTTGAATTCAAGGTTTTTGAAAGCATGAGAAGACCAAGTATGAAAGAAGAAGTTTATCTGATTGACTGCATTGAACAAATGTCACTCCTCACACAAGTGGGATATGAACAAGACGATCCTTTAGAAGTGACTCTAACAAACCCCTGTACTGGTAATTCCATTAGTGAAAGAGTTAAAGAGTGTGTTCTTGACGTTGACACTACTGAAGAAGATCCCGAAGCTACGTTTGAAGGACTCAAGGCTGTGGAAGCTACTGAAGAAACATGCGAAAAACCAGAGGCCCCTGAAATGAAGCCCCTGCCTGAGGGACTGAAGTACGTGTTTTTTGATGATCTCGAGGTTTGTCCAGTAATAATAACTTCCGATCTTACAACCGAATAAGAAGATAAACTCCTGAAAGAATTGAAGGAAAGGAAGAAAGCGATTGGCTACAAAATGAATGACCTAACTGGGGTTAGTCAAGCGATGTGTATGCACAAGATCCCTATGATGGAAGATCATAGGACAAATATTGAGCATTAATGGAAATTGAATCCAAATATGAAGGAAGTAGTCCGTTGCGAGGTCATTAAACTGCTCACAGCTGGAATAATCTATCCGATATCAGACTCGCCATGGGTGAGCCTAGTGCATGTAGTCCCAAAGAAAGGTGGAACAACTTTTATACAAAATGAAAATATTGAACTCATCCCCACTTGAACAACCACAGGGTGGAGGATGTGCATAGATTATAGGAAGTTAAACAAGGCAACTCAAAAGGATCACTTTCCAATGCCTTTTCTTGATCAAGTATTAGAGCGGTTGGCTCATCAAGAATACTTATGTTATCTTGATGGCTACTCTGGATTCTACAAAATACCTATACATCCAGATGACCAGGAGAAAACCACCTTCACCTGCCCATTCAGAACATATGCATTTAGAAGAATGCCATTCAGACTCTTCAATGCACCTGCAACTTTCCAGCGTTGCATGGCTGCTATATTTGTCAGTCTCACTGAAACCATTATGGAAGTTTTCATGGATGATTTTTCTGTATACGATGATTCATTTGATTTATGTCTAAAACATCTCTCCCTAGTCCTCAAACGATGTGAAGAAGCTCATCTAGTGCTCAACTGGGAGAAGTGTCATTTTATGGTAAAGGAAGGCATTGTCCTCGACCATAGGGTTAGTAACCAAGGTATTGAAGTAGATAAGGCCAAGATTGAAGTTGTTTCCAAGCTCTCTATCCCTATTAATGTAAAGGAAGTTCGAGCATTCCTAGGCCATGCATGATTCTATAGATGGTTTATAAAGGACTTCTCAATGATAACCAAGCCAATGACAAATTTGTTACTAAAAGATGCTGAATTCAATTTTGACGGAGAATGTGTTAAAAGTTTCAACACATTGAAGCATGCCCTTACAACCACACCCATCATTAGAGATCCCAATTGGGACCACCCTTTTGAAATCATGTGTGATGCAAGCGATTATGCTGTAGGGGATGTATTGGGCCAATGTATAGAAAAGAAACATTATGTGATCTATTATGCATCGAATACCCTCGATGAAGCTCAGAGGAATTATGCTACTACTGAGAAAGAACTTCTGGTAGCCATGTATGCCTTTGACTAGTTCAGATCCTACCTAATTGGTTCAAAGGTCATTGTATACATAGATCATGCTGCCATTTGTTACCTTCTGGCAAAGAAAGATGCAAAACCCAAGCTAATTAGATGGATTCTCCTATTGTAAGAATTTGATTTAGAGATAAGAGATAAAAAGGCTACAGAGAATGTGGTAACAAACCACCTCATTCGCATCCACACTCTGGATATAGAGAAGATCTTGATTAATGATTCCCTTCCAGACGACCAACTAATGAAGGTCTCAGAAGCCACACCGTGGTACTCAGATTATGTGAACTACCTTGCTGCAGGGGTTATTCACCCCCAATGCACCAGGAATGCGCTGAAGAAATTCATGCATGATGTGAAGCAATATCACTGGGATGAGCCAAATCTCTTTAAGCTATGTGCTGATGGTCTTTACAGACGATGTATCACTGAGAAAGAAGCTCAATCTATTCTAGAGCACTGTCACTCTGGCCTAGTTGGAGGCCATATGAGTTCGAAGAAAACTGCTATAAAAGTTTTGCAATGTGGGTTCTTTTGGCCAACCATATCCAAAGATTCCCATGGCTTTGTCCTATCATGTGACAAATGTCAAAGATCTAGCAATATAACAAAGAGAGATGAGATGCCACTAAATATGTGGCAAGAAGTAGAGATATTCGATGTTTGGGGGGTGGACTACATGGGTCCATTCCCATCTTCTCATGGATTTTCTTACATTGTAGTGGCGGTAGACTACATCTCAAAATAGGTTGAAGCCATACCAACCGTCACTAGTGATTCCAAACCCGTCATAAAATTATTCAAAGATATTATCTTCCCCCATTTTGGAGTACCACGAACTGTGATATCCCACGGAGGGTCACATTTTCTAGAAAGAAGCTTTGAAGCGTTACTAAGAAAGTATGGTGTACACACAAGGTAACCTCACCCTACCATCCACAAACTAGTGGACAGGTAGAGGTTTCCAACCATCAACTCAAGGCTATTCTGGAAAAAACTGTAGGTCGCAATAAGAAAGATTGGTCAGTGAAAATCAACGACGCATTATGGACCTATCGAAATACTTATAAAACTCCCCTCGGGACTACACCTTTTCGATTAATATATGGAAAGGCTTGCCACCTTCCAGTAGAATTGAAACACAAGGCATGGTGGGCAATAAAACAACTGAATTTTGATATGAAAAAATCAGGCCAAGCCAGGATTCTGCAACTCCAAGAGTTGGACAAACTCAAGATGACAGCTTATGAGAATGCACGAATCTACAAAGAACACACCAAACTTTGGCATGATGGTCATTTGAAAAGAAAAGACATACAAGTGGGAGACCAAGTTCTACTATTCAACTCAAGGTTGAAGTAATTCCCAGGGAAACTCCGCTCCCATTGGTCTGGACCGTACATTGTCAAAAGTATCTCCCCACATGGTGCTTTCTCTTTATGGAGCGAAAAGTCAGGTGAATTCGTGGCGAATGGTCAGCGCTTGAAAAGATATTTCACCACAGCCGACATAAGCACCAAAGCAATAATAGATCTCTCCAATCCAAAGGAACCATCGTGAAGTTGAAGATATCACGTCGAGCCATCGACGTAAAACAAAGGTGCTTATCGGGAGGCAACCCGATAAATAAAATTCATTTTAACTTTGAATTAGATTTTTTTTCTCAATTTTGTTTTTACTTTTTAGATAATTTTTTACCAAATAAGAAACACATCACGAGATGCTATTTTGAGTTCTGAGTAATCTTCATTTTTGAGATTTTCAGATGGAGGATGCACGCTAATTGGAATGCAACCACATTCAGTGGTCCAAATGGCATGAACTTCCCCCTCCATCTCGAATTTAGAGTTTGCCCGAGACGAGCAAATTTCTAAGTTTGGGGTGGAGGGTGGGTGGTACGTATCTCACTTTCCACCTTCACCCATCTAATTCAGACTTAAGATTGCATCGTCGCATTTTTTATAAGAAAATTTCAAAATTTTTAACAATTTTTAAAAGTTTTTCAAAGAATTTGAACATATTCTTGATGAATTTTAGACACTTCCTGGTTTCATTAAAAGTCACTAACTAACCTGCTATGCATTTTGAATCATTATATCCTCCTTATTCGAAGTAAATCCTCAAAAGGATCACTTTTTGAAACTAGCCTTTGATTGAAATCATTTTGTGAAGCTTATGACTCCTAACATCATGATACTTATGCAATTATGACAAGTGTATTTCAAATGAATAGGGATCAAACACATCATGATTCCTAACTAAGTAGTGGAACAATAGCAAGGAATCCCCACCGGATCCTCATCAAGCCAATATTTGAGCAGAGTATGATAAAGAGAATGACCTAGTGCACGGAATTGTAAATCAAGTTGCATTCTGATCTGAACTCTCTTCTACACTTCTTCCATCATCTTCATACCCCTCCATCCATAAAAAAGAAACAAAAATAGCCAAAATAGTGCCAAACCCTAAGTTCAGGGTGCCACACCACTTCCCTCTATATATGCTTCTTCCATACCCCTCGCAAATTAATAGGGGCATACCACAAAAAATGCAATCTCGAGTCTAATAGAGGAGAGATTCACACACAAAAAGATGCCAAAGCGTACATAAAAAGAAATGCAATCTCAAGTCGAATAGAGGAGAGATTCACACAAAAAATGCAATAAATGAAATTGTAAAACAAATAAGAAGAAAATCTTGAGTCGAATAGAGTAGAGATTTATTTCTTCCTTCCATACCACCATTCACTCCATCTTCTACCTAATGGCACAATGCATGCCCCCTCTATCCTGAAAAAGAAACACTAGTGTCAGATCAGATGCACACTTGCTGTTCTGCGGGTATCTCTGGACTCTTACGAAACTCTTTGACATGCTTGTTGTTGGAAAAAGTAAGGAGGAAGTGATATTGGAAAGCAAACTCAGGTACGAAGACATGGTAAGATGTGTTTAGTGGTCTCAGGAGGTTGAGATACTGAGTCATACTAAGTAGAAAGAAAACAATCATGATGTGAAGATGAGGCAATCACGTGAATTGAAAGTATTTATTTGGCAACTGTTTCAGATTTTGTGTTACTCGAGGACGAGCAACGTTTAAGTTCGGGGTATTTTGATGAATGCATATTCATCAGGAATTTCAATCACTACATTGGGTCAAATTCGACTCAATGCATTCAATTTCATTTACTGAATATAAAAATTTGTGAAATTACTAAATTGGTCCAATTATCATTATTTTAACTGAAATTATGTTGATTTGATGCAAGTCTTGATAAAGCTAAACAATTAGCTAGGGCCCACCTTCACTCACCATTGGTTCTGACCAATCGATCTAACCAAGCAATTTCATCCATTCGGTCTCAAGACCGTTTGAGCCCATTCGGTCTCAAGACCGTTTGAGCCCATTCGGTCTCAAGACCATTTGGGCCCATACGGTCTCAAGACCGTTTGGGCCCATTTGGTCTCAAGACCATTTGAGCCCATTCGGTCTCAAGATCGATAGACCAGTAGAGACCGATTGGAGGCACACCTCAAAACCGTTTGGAGAGGTCACAGTCTCAGATCGTTTGGACGTCCGCATTAATTCAAGACCATGAAGCACTGTCCTTGCCACGACCATTTTGTACCACCACGGCCGTGTTCCACTGTCTTAGCCATGACTGTGTGGTGGGGTCACGACCATGGTGAATCATCCTGAGCACCTATTCTTTCTCACCCACCACGCCCGTGCGAGGCGGCACGACCGTGGGGTTGTATCCCGGCCACGACGGTGTTGTCACGCCACGGCCGTGGCACACCCACCATCAGAGCCCGAGTCTTCACCCGCTACGCCCGTGCGTGGTAGCACAGCCATGTGGCAGCAACCTCACCACGACTGTGTTGTCGCACCACAGCTGTGGCGTGTCATCCCCTACCTCCCACAACCATGAACCCTGCTACCGCGACCTCCACCTCCAGCGCTACAATCTGCTCTTCCGCATCTAGTAGTAGCTCTGACTCCACCTCACCTGCTGTTGCAGCACCACCGCACGTACTACCTTCAGCCACCATGTCTCCGCCAACACCGACACTTTGCCTCCCTCCGCCTAGACCTACAGCACCTTGCAACAACCAATGTCTCCAGCAGTAGCTAAACGGTCTGAGACCGTGACCATTCCAAACGGTCTGTGACCGAATGGAGGAGGGCACCTCAAGACCATTTGGTCTCTTGGTTTACTTGCAAACCGATTGAGCAACAAACCGGTTGATGCCGAGGTCACAAAGACCGTTTGAGTACTGATCGAAGACCGAATGGAGGCCAGGTATGCAGACCATTTGAGTGGCTGAAGCTAGGACCGAATAGTGCATACTCGCAGACCGATTGGGCACTTGATACAAGACCGAATGGAGGCTACATGAAGACCATTTGAAGATATTATCACAAGACCATTTAGTTCTTTTGGCATGTAGCGAGACCATTTGCTCCAGCAAACCGTTTGGCAAAGTGCTTGCGAAGACTGTATTGGCAGATGAAGACCGTTTGCTCATGCAATTGAGAGACTGTTTGGAAAAGTTGATAAACTGAGACCATTTGATGAAGCATGATAACGCAGACCATTTGATAAAGTTGGCTCGCAGCCAGACCGTTAGAAAAAGATATTAACCAAACCGTATGAAGACTAAAGCCTTAAGACCGTTTGGACATCAAATTATCCCAAACCATTTGGACTCACACCAAAAGGGTGGAGGCCAGATTTGTGCCTATAAATAGGACCAGCAGGGTCCCCATTTTGGGGTATCAGTTCTGGGACACCGACATGCTACCTATACATAGGACCGATCTAGATCCAGTACCATCCACGCTAGTTTCACTCCACCTACTTCCCATGTTGCAAGCAAGGAGACTAAGATGAGAAGGAAGACAGGGCGAGAGAGACTGTCCGGTCTGTCTTCACATCTCCCGTTTCGCATCCAGATCTTCTCTGACACGACGTAGAAGACCGCATCATCTTCACCGAGATGTGACTACCTTGTGCACCGTGCTCATGGTGGATTTCTCTCTCTTCCTCATTCTTCTTATTTCTCGCATCATGTGTGAGTAGTTTATTTTTGCTGGGGTGTGGGGACTAGCCCTGCTACCCATGCAACCATGTTCTTTTGTTAAAATTTCCATGGAAATGTATATAAGTTTTCATTTCATGGTTAGTCGTTATGTTTGTAGTTAGATTAATTGCTTGCTTTCATCTTTGTTCTTCCTATGTTGTGAGAACTTCTATACATAGGATTGAATTCCGTTTAACAAGTTGACTCCCAAACTAGAAATAGAATGGGATTCCTTGAGGTCGTAAGTGTATGATCCGCGAGGGGATGATCCATCTAGCCTTCGATGATGCTTTTGTGCACCTAACGCCTATATAGGGGGTTCACAGCCTTTGTTGGATTTAATATATTCTTGTTAATCGTCGATGTTTGTTTGTATATTAATTGCCTACTTGCTTATGGATTAATGCGGTTGACTCCCAGACTAGAAATATAATGGGATTTCTTTAGAGTCGTAAGTAAGTGATCTGGATGGTGACGAGACATTTGATGCCTAAGGTGATTCTTATGCAAACCTAATGCCCATATGGGGGGTTTTGCAACAACTCTATTTGGATCGTTATATCCTGCCTGGATTGTTTGCGATTGAATGTGTTTGCATGTGTAGTGGTGGTGAAACTTGATACCATCCCAGAAATTCCATATCATTGATCTAAATCCAAATTTAATTCAACCTTTACTTTCCTACATTTAGTTTAATTAACCACAAACCAACCAATTGTTCTAAATATTAGTTTTACTTGAGCTAGATTCGACTGACAAAGATTCTTAAAAACGTTGTCCTTTGGGTTCGATCCTTAACTATACTATGATAAGACTCATCCGCTTGCGGGTGGTATTATTACACATTGGTTTTGGTAAAAGTTCGGGGATTTCAACCCCGAGTGAGTTTGTTAGTGCAATAAAATCCCACATCCAATTCTTGTGCCGTTGCCGGGGACAATGGAATAAGTTAGTCAAATCCAGTTCTTTTAAATCTAATCTAGGATTTTGTTTTTCTTTTGATACAATCAATCATCTACATGACTTTGACTCTACTTTGTGGATCTCATTTTCAAAATCCTTCTATTTTTAGGTACTTCTGAAGGATTAGTGCATGCACCGTTTGAACAATCCCGGACTCACCGCCAAATCCAGAGATTGACAGAACCTTCCACCGACAAAACAGAGAGAACCAAGCAAGAATGGCTCAAGAGGAGGAGATAGCTCGAAGGGTGGATCAAGCCCTTAATGCACAGAGAGAAGATTCATGAAAGAAGCTAGAGTTGCGGTTCAAGAAGAAATTCAAGCAGAACAGGTAGCAACACAAGAAGATGAACTACAAAAAGATCTTAGAGAATTCTCAATCTCGAAAGCTTCAAATGTTCATCATCCAGTACAACCTCCTCCCGTCAATGTTGCCAATTTTGAGATTAGGGCACATTGGATCACATTACTTCAAAACAACCCATTCTATGGCAAACAAGGAGAGGATAGTTAGGAACATCTTTTGAGGTTTATTGATCTACGTGCCATGACAAAGAAAAATGGAGTATCTGATGATGTCATCCGACTCTGTCTCTTTAAGTATTCCCTTGCTGATAGAGCTATAAGTTGGTACAATTATTTGCAAAGTCAAATACCCATCACCACTTGGGAACAACTCCAAAATGTGTTTCTGGAAAAGTTCTACCCTCCATCTCTCACATATGAAATTAGAGGCCGACTCAAGTCCCTGGAGAAACCCTTGCTGAAGCTTAAGATAGATACAAAGAGCTTCTATAAGACTACGATAAGACTCGTCGACTTGCGGGTGGTATTATTGCACATTGATTTGGGTAAAAGCTCTGAGATTTCAACCCCGAGTGAGTTTGTTAGTGCGATAAAATCCCACATCAGTCTGCGCCCTTCCCAGCCTCCTCTTTGGCTCTTTGAGTTTGTTAGAACATCATGAAGATGACCGGATGCTAGTTGACCTCTAAGGAACTGCAAAGTTCCATTCCGACAACAGTCATGAGCTCCAGGCAGGTGTTTGACCTTTGGTCCGCACCATGGCTCCCAGTTTACAATTTAGGGATTTGAATGACCTGGGTGACCAGGTGTGAGTAATCACATTATCTAATGAGCGTGGTTATTTTGGGCATTCCATATGAGTTTTATTTTATTAAACACAATAAAGGTCATATGAAATTACATCGTTATTCCTAGTCGTTTAATCAAATCATAAATTGTGTATGTGCATTCTCATCATTCATGATTTGTTTTAGTTGAGCACTGATTCGAGCCGACCCAGCTAGCTCGCAGGTTTCTATTGGCCCAAGTCAATGCGGGCCTAGGTCCTCTCACCGCTGATCGGATATTTAGATATACACTCGTGGACTTTTATTGTAATGTCATTGGTCAATTTTCAATAACTCCTAGTAATTCGTAGGTTTATCAAAAAACTACAAATAAATATTCATTTGAAAGCATTTTCATGTATATTCTGAATTTATGGTTTTTGAGTATCAATTTGAATCCTTATTTCAAAGTAAAATATTAAAACCATTTTAATTATAAAAATGCCTTCAAATATATATATTTAATCCATTTTAGCTCCAAATTTAAGAAATAAATATGTTTTTTAATTAGGAGAATCCAAGTAATAAATTGGTCCTAGTTTTGAGTCCTAAATGGATGGTTCTCAAAGAAGGTCCAAAAATTAGGGTTTCTCACATAATATGATTTATAAATCCTAATCCATGTGTATAAACTTGTATCTAGGACAAAAGTACATTGGACAAATTTAATTGATGAAAGATCTTTTCTAGGAATCTCAAGTGAGGTATGTGTGTGTATTCGATCCCTTAGTTGGGAATTTTTACCCAAACCTATCTTCCCATTGAGGCATGAGCCTATTTTTAATTATTCTTTCTATTTCACTATAATCGTTTAAGGGTCTTGGACCCCACTTGTAATGTTGTTACATTTCATATATTTGCCATTGAAATACTTTAGCATGATGATAAAAATGACTAGTTAACTAATGTAGTGTACATGAGTACAAACCACCCATAGTTTTGGGCATGAACCCAGGGGAATGTGACGACTCTCCCAAACTATAAAAATATTAGGGTGTTTGGGAATGTGTTACTCTCCCTCACCCAGAGGTTGAGGTCTGGTAGGAGCCTCAACCCTATATTAGTTTAATTTAGTCAAAATTAATCATGCATGTAACTTATTATTGTTTAACTTGCCTCATACTCTTGACATCTCATAGTTAGTGAACCTTTATTTTAGTCATATTTGACCTATTAAATTGTCCTTTGCCTATAATTGACACATACATTTTATCTCCTTTTCTTGGGTGACCCCAACCACATAGGTTAGGATCAGAGTGTGTAATAGGAGCATTGTGGACCAGCCTAAGACTAGGAGAAGGACTTCACCCTTCCATCGTGAAATTATTTTTTAAGTTATTTTTATTGGATACATATTGTTGTAGTCTTATGTCCCTCTACTTAGATCCTCTTTTGTATAAATCTTGTACACCCTTTTGGGAAAATTTATGTACTCTTTATTTATATTGAATATAGTCAAAAATTTATCTTCTACTGCAATCCAAATTGGATTTTGTTTACCATTGTTATTAGTAGAGAGGTGATTGATTTCACTTCTTTACAACATGGTATCAGAGCCAATGGTAGTCAGATCCTTGACTATTTCAATTGGTCTCCTTAGTGAGAAACCCTTAACTCATATAGTTTTCCTTTAGTTCACCTTAGAATTAACCTATGACAAAAGGTTGATCTAGAACCATAATAGTTTCATATCAGATACATCTTTAATAAACTTTTAGGTGTTTAGCCTAATAGGTAGCTACTAGGGCACGAAATTGAAAGTGATGGTGTCTCTAAAGGGTCAGAACGTGGGGGGTGGCAATATTTTCCTCTATGCCACTAGCTTGGTTTACGGGGATTCCCGAGTTTGTATGATGCCAACCTGGCCTATCTGATACGGAATGCTCAAAATAGCATACCTTTAGGCAAATAAACTCAATGTTGAGTATACTTCGAAAATCTAATATGATGATTTGACTACCCAAAAAAAAATCATGTTATAATCCTTATGTTCTTTATATGCTACTTAGATTCCCATGTTTATGGTTAGTGTACCCTATACTAGACTTTGAAATTTGGTAATAGTGATTGTTAAGACAATTAAGCGTTGGCTCTTATAAATGTTAAGACTTATTCTTTTGCCTCAAGTTTAGTTTGACATGGTGGGTCAACACTTTTAAGGGGTGGAGTAGTGGTACCTTGATAGATTTTGAAATTGTTGATTTTGAGGACAAAATCCCTTTTTAGGGGGATGGAATCATGTACATAGAAAAATATAGCCACTTTGGAATTTGGAACCCTAACTCCATAGACAAGAGATTAGTAAGATTATATGATTAGTATTGACTAAACAAATTGTAAATTAACCTATTTGTTGATATAAAAATTAATATATAATAAATCAACTAAGGAATAGTTGATATGCTTGAACCCCAACAAATATTTAAGGCACATAATATGAGTAACTCACTAATTGTAAATATACATAATGTTGACCACATCAACCTGATGATATAATAAATGGAACTAATACATGATCAGAACACATAACATGTAATGGTCATGTTGGCCTAAACCCTAATATGTAATTATCTATCCCTAACATATATACATACATATCCTTTACGCCTCATGATCCCTTAATGACATTAGGTGCCACCATCAGACAATATACCTCAATAAATATAAATGGATTATAATCACCTAGTCATAGTTAAATCAAGTTATCAATATATGTAAGGCATATCACTTTGTTCTCTAAATACACCTCTCATTAATCACCTTATGTTAATTTGGTATATGCATCAATTTATTAATATACAATGTGTTTCACCATATTCAACTCAATTAAATATAATGACTCAAATGGAATAAGGAGTAATTGGTTTCATATAAGCATGATTAAGTATCCAATAATTCCAAATACCTAATGTGATGTTAAATGTATAATTTATAATATGAAGTATAAGTAGGAGAAAATGGTTAGTGATGACATTAATGTGAGTGTAAAAGGTGATATGGCAATGTGTAAAATAGGTGTAATGAAGTAATGTGATATTATCTAAGACTTCATAACTTGTTGGATAATATTATCTAATTCTTACAAAATGATCTATAAGAATTTCACATGGTAGTAACATGAGAATAATGGAGAATAACTTCAAGTTATTAAGTGTCGTGACCTAATACATTAATAAATATTGAGATTAATTAGTAAACCCTAATTGTGCTTAAAATTCTTATGTAGTAAATAAGAAATACATATGGTTTGTACATAATGTTGAGATACAATTCTTTTTACAAACAATGTGAATACATTGTGACACAATTAATATAATATTAAGGATGATGAAGATTTCATAATAAAGATAATTCTTATAAGATAGAAATGTTAATTGGTTATATTTGATGAAAGGTAATATCAATCGTGGAAACTTTAGTAAACATGACTTATGAGTAGAGCATGTGAAGTACCCTAGATTAGGGGTTATCACCTAGTTGCTTAAGGATGGGTTATTACGTACTCACCCTTACCTCTGGTTGAGATTTTAGGGACGAAATCATCTTTAAGGAGTGGAGTGATGTAACATACTGAATCTCAAGTCTATTTGCAATTTCACCCATTTTTCATCCTTTCATTTCCTTCTTATCCTTTTGGACTTTTCCCTATATTTTTCTAGCTTTTTCTATCCCTTTGACCTCAATGTTAATTTGAGCTATAGTTGATGCCTTGAACTACATTTACCCACATTTATGATAATGAATGGGTGTTTACACATATATCTCAAATGATGTGTTGATTAGAGTCTAATAATGCAAAATTGGACAATTATGAGAGATAATGAGTAGATTATGTTAATTTAGAGTAATTGTTGCTCTTTGGAATAAGAAATAAGAATTAAGGAGAAATTGAGTTACTTTATGAGATATTCACCCTCTTATCTCCTCTCCCCTCCAAATTGTTATTAAAGCATTTAAAGGGAGAATAAGAGGTGGGGAATGACACTTGAATGACATTAAATTATTTCTCTCGAATTTTATTAAAAGATTTGCTAAGAAAATACCTTTGTATTAATTCACCCTTTTAGAATGCATTAATATACACATTAATGGACAATGTAGTGGTTGATGGCCATATCTCATAAAAAATGAAAAACTAATTATATAGAATTAATCTAGAAATTAATATTAGACTATGGTTCAAATTTGAGGTGATTTGAACCTTCAAATAAATTTTATGAGATTTGACTAAAGTGTAACTATGGTTTTGAATCAAATTGCATTCAATGCATTGATTTCCCTAAGTTTCTGTTATTTCTCATTTTGTCACACGTTACCATGTCACTCGCGATCATCGGATGACCTATGATTGATCATCTAGACCTCAACCCAATCCAATGGTTCTAAGGTCATCCCCAACCTCACAACAACAATATTGTCATGGCCGTTTCATTTGATTTGTCCGATCTCGCTCATTACTCAATCATTTTGAGTGATTTTTCTTCCTCCGGATTCATCTCTTTCCATCGGTTCTAGTGATCCTTAACTCATGCTCCCTCACAACCTATAGATGAAATGCCCAATGGACATTCGTTGCCGTTCTCCACCACCATTTCACAGAGGAGCCATAGGCTCACCTCCTGCCTATATAAGGGAATGTAGAGAACCCTCACACACCGCACAACTCTCCTCCACCTCCAATTTCTCGTCAACTTCCCCCAAACTCCCCAACCTAGTTAGTTTCCTCCTCCTGCAAGATGGACCTCACTTCAACACTCTACACCACCTTCCTTCGAATTAACAAGCCAGTGAGCATCCTCAACACCCCCTTATTGCATTCACATTAGTACCTTGCAGTAAATTTCCTCGAGTCGCTGTAACATGTACCACCATTTTCTGACCTTCACCGACAGGTGTCATCTCAGCACCTCAATGCTCCTCCACTACGGAAACACCTCCCCTAAACTTGCTGAAGCTCCGCGATCATTTATTGGCATTTACTTAGTTGTCTCAAGATATTCTTCCTTGGTTGTGTACCCTCAACTGCATCCTTGGTCTTCGGCTCTCCCCAACGCGCATGCGCCCTTCTCAGCATACTCTTTGGCACTTTGAGTTTGCCAGAACACCACAAAGATGACTGGATGCTGGTCGAGCTCTGGGGAACTACAAGGTTCCATTCTGATAAGAGTCATGGAGCTCCAGGAAGGTGTTCGACCTTTGGTCCGCACCATGGCTCCTAGGGTACAATTTAGGGCTTTAAATGACCTGGGTGACCCAACGCGAGTAATCACATTATCTAATGAGCATGGTTATTTTGGGCATTCCACACTAGTTTTGTTTTATCAAACACAATACATGTCATATGAAATTACACCACTGTCCCTAGTTGTTTAATCAAATCATAAATTGTGTATGGGCATTCTCATCATTCATGCTTTGTTTTAGTTGAGAACTAAGTGGAGCTAGCCCGACTAGCTGGTAGGTGCCTATTGGCCCAAGTTAGTGTGAGCCCATGTCCAGTGACCGCTGATTGGATTTCTAGTTATACACAGGTGGACTTTTCTCGGAATGTCATTGGTCAATTTTCAATAATTCCTAGTAATTTGTACGTTTATCTGAAAAATACTAATAAATACTCATTGGAAAAAAAAATTCATGTTGATTCCAAATTCAATGTTTTTGAGTATTGATTTACATCCTTGTTTCAAAGTTTAATATAAAAACCATTTTAATTATTTAAAATGCCTTAAAATATATATTTAATTCATTTAACTCCAAATTTAAGAAATAAATATGTTTTCTTAATCAGAAGAATCTAAGTAATCGATTGGTCCTAGTTTTGAGTCCTAAATTGATGGTTTTCATAGAAGGTACAAAAGGTAGGGTTTCTCACATAACATGATTTATAAACCCTAATCCATGTGTATAAACTTGTATCTAGGACAAAAGTACATTGGATGCATTTATGTGATGAAAGATCTTTTCTAGGAATCTCAAGTGAGGTATGTATGTGCATTCTAACCCTAAGTTGGGCATTTTTACCCAAACCTATCTTCCCAATGAGGCATGTGCCTATTTTTAATTATTCTTGCTATTTCACTATAATCATTTAAGGGTCTTTCACCCCACTTGCAATGATGTTAAATTTTTTATATCAACCATTGAAATACTTTATCATGATGATGAAAATGAATAATTAACTAATGTAGTGTACATGCATACAAACCACCCATAGTTTTGGGCATGATCCTAGGGGAATGTGACCACTCTCCCCAATTATAAAAATATTAGGGTTCTTGGGAATATGTTACTCTCCCTCACGTTGAGGTCCGGTAGGTGCCTGAACCCTATATTAGTTTAATTTAGTCAAAACTAACCATGCATGTAACTTATTATTGCTTAACTTGGAAGAAATTCTTATTTGTTATACTTTCCTCATACTCTTGACATATCATAGTTAGTGTGTGAACCTTTATTTTGTATTATTTTAACCTGTTAAATTGTCCTTTACCTATAATTGACATGTACATTTTATCTCCTTTTGCTGGGTGACCCCAACCACCCAGGTTAGGATCAGAGTGTGCAACAGGAGCATGGTGGACATGCCTAAGACTAGGATAAGTACTTCACCCTTCCATCATTAAATTATTTGTTAAGTTATTTTTATTGCAGACATATTGTTGAAGTCTAGTTTTCTCTACTTAGATCCTCTTTTTGTATAAAGCAAGTACACCCTTTTGGGAAAATTTATGTACTCTTTATTTAAATTGAATATAGTCAAATATTTATCTTCCACTTTTATCCAAATTGGATTTTGTTTACAATTGATATTAGTAGAGAGGTGATAGATTTCACTTCTTTACATCACGTTTGGGTGATGGGTTTTTACATGATTTTTTGGGCGGCCAAGCCTCTTTTCATTCCAAAGCGGGGATAATTAAACATGGAAGGGGCAGCTGTTTCCTTCTCGAGTGAGGTAAGGACTTTCTAGCTAGAGCCATCAGGTTAGGGTGATTGGTCGGGAATATGGCTTGGTAAAGTCCTCTAGTTTCCAGGGATTCCATAGACTTAGGATTGTTCCACACACAACATTTTGTTGTAAGAATTAGATAAAACTACATTGTTGTGCTTCTTGTTTTTACTATTATGTGTGTTAGTTGCTCATTTACTCCACTCTATAAACAATAGCACTACAAAATTTAGCAGCGGCACTGACAAGTCTAAGAAGTGGCTAAGCAAAACTACAACTTATAACAAAATTTCTAAAAGTAAATTTTAGCAAAATTTGATTTTGAAAGTAAACTTTAGCAAAATTCATTTCTCATACTTAATTGTGGCAGAAACGAGAATATGTAAAAGAAAAAATTATTTTAGAAAATTTTGGGGATGAAATTGTACCTCTCATGCCCGTTTATGAATCCTCCCTTAAACTTATCATTCACCCCAACCCAGTGTGTCAAAATTAGAGTTGGATGTATAATCATGCTTTCTTTATTGCTGGTAGTTGTTTGTGGTGGCCCACTTTGACTCGAGGAGCATGCTGGCATACACTTTGCGTAGTGGGTGGTATTGTTCATGTTGCATGCCCTCCAAATTCATATTCAATGTAGACAAGGCAATAATCCAGTCCAGACAATTGAAGCCGCAGTCATTTGATAGAGGTACTTGTTGAGGGCTTCTATGATAGAACTGTGTCTTCCTGAAGTCCTTATTTTCTTTATGCTTGTACCCTTATCCATGGTTTTTGAGCATCTCAACAACTTCTTTGGCACATGTGACTGCCTTCTCATCAGTAGGTGTCTTTGTAGTAGTCATGTTCATTCTTTTGTTGAGTGCAAAGGCTGCATTTGAGCTGTTGTAGAGAACTACAATCCTAGGTATTACAATGACTACTAGTAGAGTCTAATGACTACCATGTAGAATGGGCAAGAATAGATAATATGGAAGAGTGGTCTCCAGGTGTTGTAGTAGGCAGTCTTTTTCACCCAACCTTTTATCCTTTAAGATGTCATCTACTAAGAGGAAGTAGGCCATATGCACGTTCGGCCTGTTGTCATTCAGCAACGCTTGGTAGGCTGACATAGTGTTGACTGAAAGGTACTCTCCTACTTTCAAAGTATCTCTGAGGTCATCCTTTAGAACACAGATGACATCCCTTTCAAAGATTTCCTCCATCGTGGTGTCACCTTTCCTTAAGCATTTCATTATCAGCTGTAGGTATTCTAGTGACAAGCTTTTGTAGCTCCACCTATCAAAATCCTTGAAGGTTAGCACTATTTCTCCTACTGCCCATCAGGTTTTATCTCTAGCATATCCTCTTCCTGTATCTCCCCTTCTATAGGTTCATGAGCAAGAGGTTTCTCTTTGTCTATTTCTTCTACAAGAGCGTGTTGTGGCTTTCTCTCAAGTTGTTTCTCTACTTTGTCAGGAGTGTCAACTACCCATCCTTCCTTCCAAGCAGATGATCTAGCAGGTTATTCTGGATCGACCCATAGGGTTTTAAGTCTTTATATCTAGGTTTTCTTTTCAAGTAGAGGTATTTCTTTGTGCAGATGACATGGTACTTCATCTGAAGCATCGCCAGGTCCTTGAAGAAGTGATGATCATAGATAGCCTCCATTTCATAGACACCATGTAACCCATGTAGATCTTTTGTGTAGAGGTCTTCCCGTAGGATTCTCTTATTGATTGCTTCCATCATCCTGAGTACTATGAAGGAACAATTCCCTAAACCAACCTTTTCTTGAGGTACCTTTTTACAGATAGAGAACTATTTCCACATCCCTTTGTGTTTGTTGTCTGCCATTTTTATAGCCCACTACAGACGTAGTGGCACCTTTAAGATGTCTCTTTCTTCCTTTTTTTTGTTAATTAGAGATGTGTTGTCCAATTTAGTTGCACAAAAATTGAACACTATTGTACATCTCTCATATAGGTTGATGACTATCAGTTCCCAGTGCTTTACACTCCTTATAGGAAAAACTACAAATTTTTTCTATCTCTACTCATTGTACATTTAGTTCTTTCACATCAACAACTTTGTGATTTTTATCGAAGAGTTGACCTGCTAGATGCGCTGTGCCATTGAAGACAAGTTGCATTTTGTCAGGATGTAGAAATTCTTCAAGCAGAGTTGCGTAGAGTACTTATAACAACTTCTTATGTAATCATGCTCATTTTAGAAAGATCCCTCTAAAATGGCCCCTGTTAAGTGACCTTCCTTTGTTGTGGTAGAGAATATCAATGTTTGGAAGGTTGTCATCGAGTACGTCTACAAGGATATTGACATTTCTTCATGTAATTCTTAATAATGAGGTAATGTCCATGCCCGCCATCTTGTAGGGTAGAGGAGGGACAACACCTAATGGTACATCATGAAGTGGTGCACTCCACTTTCTGACCAGTTCATCAGTGAAGAAAGAGGCAAGTCCACCTTATTCGTCTTTTGAGGTACCATATTCTACTGTCTAAATTGTTGTGGGTTGTACCTCTGTAGTGGAAAGTTGTATCATGGTCTGCAATGGTGTTTGGTTTGATGATTTGCTTTCATTATTTGTGGATATCTGGGTAGTTAAGTCTTCTATGGGTTTGTTCTCTTCTGACAGCTACACTAATTCTATAGAATTGAGCACGGTTAACGTCCCAACAATATTTCCATCATAGAGTGACTCATCATGCTCGTATTGCACTGAGCATGCCGTCTAAGAACTTGTTGAGATCTCTTATTTCTTGTGATGTGAGGTCTTCTATGGTAGTGCTTTCATCCCTGGAAATGATTACTGGTCGAGGTTCCTTAGATGTAGCATTGTCCTGTTCTAGGCTACTGTTCAAGTCGAATAATTTCTATAAGGCATTTGTTTTCTTCGTCACAGCATCTTGATGAGGTTATGATTATTGTAGTGCTTCTTTTACAGGTGGTTCCACCCTTGGGATGGCCTTCATGTTGGCACTCTTTTCCTTTGAAGTTGTTCTCTCAAATGTCCCTCCTATGTCATCATCATCTTTATCTGGGCTCGTGGGGCTTGAGGAAACTTGTGATGTGGAAGGGCTGGTTAGATGTTTCGACTTCTTTCTTTGCCGTCAACTGTCTATCTCTTAGCATTCTACATCAAGCTGTCAAAGTTCCTCATCTAAGTGCTAATGTTCTTTCTTTAGGTCATCTAAAGCTTCTTCATACCCCTTGCGTATTAGTTCTTTATCTGCTATGATGCCATCTTGTTCCATTATGAGGTCTGCCATTTCTTCGGTCGTTGTCTTCAAAGCCCCCATCATTGCACTCTGCATGTTGATGACCCCTTTCATGAAGTGGGGGATCACATCAGCCCGCGTGTTTAAACTTTGTACCAACGTAGTTAGTGTGCACATGCTATAAGTAATATTGAAATTAATTTCAGAAGTATGTTGCATGTGTAACCACATGGCATCAAATTTGTGATCTAATACATCACCAAATGTTTGTGGGTGTTGATGTTGCTACTCTCTAGGCATTGTTGATAGTGTCATAGACATTACAGGCTCCTTAGGTTGTGGAGCTAGCTTGTTTTTCTTAGGATCAGTAGGGGTTGCTTGGGCAGAAGTTCTCACCTCCAGTTGCTCTGGTACTTGCAACACCACTTTTGAGATCACGAGTTCTGGGTGCAACATTGGGGTCTTATGACCCTTGGCGGGGTTCTTGTTTGACTTCTAAATGTCGTTCTCCTTTGGTGGCCTCGATATGTGCCTGGTCCCCTTCTTCATTTACTACTACCTCAGGTTGGTCTTCTTCATTTACTGCCATCTCTATACGAATATGTGGTGTAGGTAGAGAATTGTCTGACATTTTCTTCTTTCTCTTCCTTATCACCAACTTCTTTCTTACCTCTGGCTTTTATATATCTATTTCTGAAGTTTTATCCTTCATGTTCTTTTCACTAGCAGGTGATGATGGGCCTGCGGCAATGCTGGTAGCACCCGAGTACATTTTCTCCACATCCTCCTATGTGGGCCGCAGCTTGTGGGCATACTAATATGCCATCTCTGGTAGGGGTAGAAGTACCTTAGAGAAACTTTGATTGTAGAAATGTTTACTACCTTCTATGCCAGAATGCCTATGCTGATGAGGGACTTAATGTAAATCTTTGTATGTTCATTGGCCTTCTTGTATTTCATCAACAAGTCTGACATTTTCTTCTTTCTCTTCCTTATCACCAACTTCTTTCTTACCTCTGGCTTTTGTATATGTATTTCTAAAGTTTTATCCTTCATGTTCTTTTCACTAGTAGGCGATGATGGGCCTGCGGCTGTGCTGGTAGCACCCGAGTACATTTTCTCCACATCCTCCTGTGTGGGCCGCAGCTTGTGGGCATCATAATATGCCATTTCTGGTAGGGGTAGAAGTACCTTAGAGCAGCTTTGATTGTAGAAACGCTTACTACCTTCTATGCCAGAATGTCTGTGCTGATGAGGGACTTAATGTCAATCTTTGTATGTACGTTGGCCTTCTTGTATTTCATCAACAAGTCTAACATTTTCTTCTTTCTCTTCCTTATCACCAACTTCTTTCTTACCTCTGGCTTTTGTATATCTATTTCTGAAGTTTTATCCTTCATGTTCTTTTCGCTAGCAGGTGATGATGGGCCTGCGACTGTGCTGGTAGCACCTGAGTACATTTTCCCCACATCCTCCTGTGTGGGCCGCAGTTTGTGGACATCATAATATGCCATCTCTGGTAGGGGTAGAAGTACCTTAGAGCAGCTTTGATTGTAGAAAAGTATACTGCCTTCTATGCCAGAATGCCTGTGCTGATGAGGGACTTAATGTCAATCTTTGTATGTCTGTTGGCCTTCATGTATTTCATCAATAAGTCTGCATCCATAAAGTAATAAGCTATTCTAATTATCTAGCTTACCATGAAAAATTCTTTTGTCTGTTTTTCTTCCCCTCCCACTGCGACTGACAACCTCTAGATAAGCAGTCTCCCAATGTTCACTAGTTTCTTGTTGAGCATGGACCATATTAGAAATAGGTCCCCATAGTCACTCCTCTAGTTTCTAATCTCATGAAGACGGTGTTGGCGATTATTTTTTGTACCAGTCGGATAAAGTAGGAGGTGATGAGAGTCGCCATTGAATTCCACAAATTGTGCTCGTGTTCTTCGGTCAACTTCTCCCACATTTTGTGACTGTTGTATCCGATGACATCTTTTTCACTCGTCACAATTGAGAAGGCATGTGTTTCTTCAGTTGTCTTAGTGAATATGGTATTGAGCATGGCCTCAGTAATCATTGGAGCCTTGCCTCCTATTCTTCCATCTAGTTTGAAATCACCGCCACCCTTCTTGCGCTCGCCATCACTGACGGGAAGTTTTCTAATGATGACATGAACTCTTCAATCATTTGAGTTAGTAAGGGGTCTTCTATGGTAGACATGGTGTGTAGATTTGTGCCTTCTAAGAAGTGATAACCCTATCATAGATTCCCATCTTCTTGAAGTCTTTGACGTCCAGATAGTGTGTCGGCTTGAACCCTTTGATCTTTAGTATCCAGTCAAACTATGACTGGTGTATTTGATCTCTTGGTACGAATTCTTACACCAGCTGGTTGAGGGCCTTTTATTCTTCCTCATCAACCTCTTTAGGGGCTTCTTCTTTTTCTTGCCCCTTTGCTTTCTCCACGACTGTCAATTTTCTCTTTTTGTCGCTTTTTGCATCCTTGGATTCAGATTTACGTTTCTCCAGCTTCTTTAGTTTAGTTTTAGAAGGCTAGTACTCAGAGGTCTCTATTTTTGAAATCTCCTGAGACTCCTTAGACTCCTCAGACGTCTTATCGGCTAGGATGTACTCATATTTCTTCTTCATGAGTTGCATCTGAAGCTTCTTTGTTGGTGAGAGCTTTGGCTTATCATTCAGTGCATTGGTTATCTTTTCTAAGTTTTCCTCCGCACCCCTCAATGAAGTTGCTTTCTTCATCAAATGTCCTCAGTTGAGGTTGACATTCTAAAACTTTCAACATAAAAATTGTTGTTTGCAAAATTGTATTTTATATTTTATTTATTGCATTAGCATTTAATTCATTTTATTTTTTTAATTGTTGCTTGAAATGCATGAGATGTCGCGACCGTGGAATAAATAGAAAGCAACACCACGGTCGAGAAGGGTTCCACAACTGTGGAAGATGATTATCAAAGAAAAGGGGATCCATGACCATGGCAAAGAAACACTGCTAGCACGGTGGGTGCCATGACCATTGTCAACGTTAGTCTTGATCAAGAGGAATTCACACAAGGAAGGGTCGTGATCACGACCAAAGCTACTATAGGTAATGTGACCATGATTGGGAAGGTAGCTACTCGATTATGACCATGACAGTCGTGGTGGGTATTCCCGCCCAAATTCTGACTGACCAACTATGATACACTCAGAAGCATACGAGTATAATTCCATAAGAAGTTCAACATAGGTCGAAGAGACAAGAATAGCCATGAACAAAGGGAAAGTGCTGGAAAATCTCCCACGAAGGAGTAGAGAGAAGGACATTTCAGTGGTTATCATGGCAAGGAGGAAATCAAACCTAGGGTCATAAACTCAAGAGAGGCAATGAAATCTCAAAAAGGAAAGAAATAGAAACGGCGGTGATAAAAAAGAATGCACAATTGGTACCTCCGTATGGTTAGGAATTAGAAATGGTGTCTCAGTAGTGGAGCAGGTGGCACTAACATGACAAGGGTACAATGTTGGTGGAGGCGGGCTTGTAGTGAATGTTCCTTGCTATTCGATCGTTGTATTGTTTTTTTGCATCTTGCAATTCTTCAATTGGGTTTCTTCTAACGTCCGGGAGTTAGAGTGCAAGGTGAGAAAGAAAAACCCTACTGTAGAAAGGGTTTTTCTTATATACTCAGGAATAGCCACGACCGCGGCTGGGTAGACCACCTCGAACGAGGTCAAACGTGTTCTCAAACATGCCACGACTGTGGTTCTAAGGTGTGTAAATGGGTACCGCGATCGCGGTCGGTGCCGCAACCGTGGTGCACACAAAACAAAGTTGATAGAATCAATTAACTAAAATTAAAACACATAATCTATCCATAATTTTTTTTGCAAATAGATAGTAATATACATACTACATTTATAGTATTTCTCGAAGCGGAAATCCAAAATTCATAGAAGGGGAGAGGTACATAGATCATAGACTGAAACAGAGATAAAGAAAAACATGAATTATAAAACAAAGAAAAAAAAGCTTGAGTTTCCTCCCAAGAATCGCTAGTTAAAAGTCTTTTAGCTTGACTCTCTCTCATTTTGGCTTCATCCTCCTTCGACTGATGTTGATACTTTCTCATTCATTTCATCTACTAGAGGTATGGGTTCCCCCAAACTTAGCTCGGTCCTTCTCACAAAAACTTCATCTTCATAATATCTTTTTGCTCTCTGCCCATTCACCTTAAAAGTGCATGTCTTGTCTCTAGTTATTTCCAATATCCTTGACAAGTATATTTTTACGATAGAAAAGGGGCCAAACCATCTTATTCTCAACTTTTTGGGGAACAACCTGATACTTGAGTTGAGTAAAAGAACTTTGTCTCCTTCATGAAAATCCGTGCCCTTCAGGTGGGAGTCATGCCATACCTTAGTTCTCTGCTTATAGATCCTTGCATTCTCATAAGCATGCAGTCTCAACTCTTCTAGTTCTTAGAGTTGGAGAAATCTTTTCCGCCCTGCCTTATCAAGATCCATGTATAGAAATTTGATAGCTCATAGGGCTTTGTGCTCTAATTTGATGGGTAGATGACATGACTTCCCATAAATCAATCGGTAGGGTGACGTGCCTATAGGCGTCTTATACATTGTGAGGTAAGCCCATAGTGCATTGTCGAGTTTCATAGACCAATCCTTCCTTGTATGACTTATAGCCTTCTCAAGGTTTTGTTTGATCTGCCTGTTAGACACCTCGAGTTATATCGATGTTTGGGGATGGTATGGTGTTACAACTTTGTGTTTTACTCCATACTTCCTCAATAAAGCTTTAAACTTCTTTTCCCTAAAGTGAAACCCCCCATCGCTTATGACAATATGTGGTACCCCAGGATATTGGAAGATAGTTTTATTGAACAACTTTATTACTGCCTTAGAATCACAAGTTTGGGTTGCAAAAACCTCTACCCATTTCGAGAAATAGATGACAAAACCAAGTATATACATGTTCCCTTTTGATGACGAGAAAGGTATCATATAGCCAATCTCTCATACATCAAAAATTTCAACTTCCACCTAATCTTCCATCAACATCTTGTTCCTTCGGCTGATGTTTCATGTAAGTTTGCACTCTTTGTAGGTCTTCACAAATGATGCATCATATTTAAAAAAGATCGACCAATAAAATCCTAATTTAGAAGTTTTGTGGTTGTTCTTTTCCATCTGTGGTGGCGCCCATAAGGTGAGGAATGTCATTCTTTGAGGATTATGGGTACTTCTTCTTCCGGTATGCAATGACGGTATAAGTTGTCAGAGCATCTTTTGAACAACAATTGATCGTCCTAATAATAGTTTTTTAGAACGGAGAATAATTTATTGTTGTGATTATAAGTGATCTCTAGTAGAAGTTGCCCATGATTTATATAATTGCAAATGTCAACAAACCAAGGCATGCTCCGCTCTTTCAACTGTGCCATTAAAAGAGCTTCATCAACATAGCAGTCGTTTATTGGCAATTTATTTTCTTTATCAAAATCTATCCTTAACAGGTGGTCTACAACCACATTTTCTTTTCCTTTTTTATCAGTGATCTCATCGTCGAACTCTTGCTGTAATAAGGCCCATTGTAGAAGTCTCAGCTTTGTGTCCTTCTTCTACATGAGATATTTTATAGATGTGTGATCAATGTATATTTTTACTTTCGGGCCTACCAAATATGATATGAACTTATCAAAGGCAAATACTATAGCCAACCTTTCTATTTCAGTTGTGGTATAGTTTACTTGGGCTTCGTCCAATGTTCGGCTTGCGTAGCAAATCACATGGTGACTCTTATCCTTCTTGTGTCCTAGGACTACACCTATGGCGAAATCAATGACATCACACATAATTTCAAAAGGTGGCTTCAAATCTAACACTTATAGAATTAGTGTTGTTGTTAACACTCTTTTAAGGGTTTGGAAGGCATCTAAGAATTCTCTAGTGAATTTGAATTTGACATCTTAAATCAGAAAATTTGAAAGGGGTTTAGAATTCTTCAAGAAGTCTTTTTATAAATCATCTATAATATTACACATTCCCTAAGAAACTACTTACTCATCTAACAGATTTAGGTGGTAGAATCTTGGATATGGCTTCGATCTTGCTTAGGTCTACTTTTATTCCTTTCTTGGAAACCTTATTCCCTAAGAGGATACCATCTTGGACCATAAAATGAAATTTTTCCCAGTTCAGGACAAGGTGTTTTTCCTCACAGAGTTTTAGCACTAAGGATAGGTTTCTTAGACATGCCTCAAAATCTATTCCATAGACAAAGAAGTCATCCATGAAAACCTCTACTATGTATTCTAGGAAGTCTAAAAATATAGATATCATGCAGCGTTGGAAAGTTGCTGGTGCATTACATTTTGAAATCCTTTTATTGATTCCTCTCGTATTCCAATCAAAATTCATATATTACTTATATGAATATGAGTTACCAATCTTTTCCTATGATTATTTCAAGATTAATCTTATTTGGGCCAATGATAAACAGACACCTCAACACTTACTCAATTTTTTTTATTTATCAATTGGGCTGTATTGGGTTAAGGAATTGATGCACGTACCCTTCTTCTACTAGCTTTGGTTCCAGGGGTAACCATGTCAATTGACCTGCTACCTTCTCCTTCCTCACAAACATGCCTTTGTGTGTGTATAGGGTAGGTGTCACAACTCTGCCTGATGTTGCAGACAACCCTCCACCACCACTGGTCTTTGCAGACTACAAATCTTGTGCATTTTGCCACTGGAGGTGATATCGTGGCGTCCCCCCAACCGCTTGGCATCTCTGTGGAAGGGTCGATCACCCCATCCTCCTCAGCCACCTGTCAGCTCCATGCATTACCTTGTTGTGACACAACCTCCTCCATGTGATTACTCCAGGGTGTTGGTGTTGGGTTTTAGGGGAGACAGAAAAGGCAATAGAAACAAAAAATTTCTTTTCCCAAACCCAGAATAAAGGAATCGCGTCAACATTTATACAATAGGAAGGATGGTTTGTACAGGCGTACCTTGTCCTGAGGCTTGCTCGACAATGTTACCTCGCAACTTGCGCGGTCTTCACCTCCAGTCTTGGACGGTGTCTGTACATATCCTGGTCTTACCGGGACTATCAGGATTGACAGATGTCCTCCGAGCGACAGAAGTCTCCTACCTCTATAGTCGTCCACACGGACTGCCTGGAACTCCAATCGCCTTGTCGTACAAGGCACCGGAAGCACTCTCCTATTGGCATACTAGTCACCGACACACTCTCCTACCACCAGTCTCTTTTTTGTACTTGTCTTTCCCTTGTTGTGCCTCCCTTATCGGGTAGCACTTGCTTGGGCTCTCTTGGTTACCAAAACCAGAGAGAACGACAACTTTGTAGAGCAACTAGTGTTTTGAGCTGTACTTTAAGAAGCCCACAATACCCCTATATATAGGAGGGTTATGGGACAAGGTTCTCTACCCCATGCAATATGGGATTAAAGTAGGAGTAGAAGGGTTTGAGATTTTCCACAAAACAACCAACTGTGCCAGCTGAACCGATCGTTTCAAGCATGAAACAGTCGGTTGGGGACCTGAGCCGATCGGTTCACACCTGAACTGATCGGTTGGGACACCTGAGCAGATCGGTTCAAGCATGAGCTGATCAGTTCATGGTCCTGATCAATTCCCGATTGACTTTTCCTCTTTTGTTTCAAATTGATCCAAATACCAATCCTTGTTCCAATCAAATTGGACAAGTGAAACGAAGAGAAATTTCTTGCCAACCTGACTTTCCCAACTCGCTCAGTTGGACCAGTTGAGCCGATCGATTCAACCCTTGAACCGGTCGGTTCAGCCTGTCCTGAGCCGATCGGTTCATCTCATGAGCTGATCGGTTGGGAGTGCAGACTGTGCAAAATCAGTCAATTACAGTTTCAATCAATCTGATACTCTAATCAATTGGTTCAACACCTTGAACACTATGATTTTGAGCTATCAATCAACTGAGTGTTCAATTGAACTACTAAACTCCTTTAGTAATCAATCTAAACATCATTTGTGGATAAAATCCTCTTCCAGGTTAAATCCTATGTGTGTGACCCTACATGTCCATTTCACGTTGACAGTGAAAGTCCATAACACTTATGACTTCACAAGCAAAGAGTGGTGCTTAATCACACATCAGTGCTACCCAAGTGAAATAGAAAGTTGGAGAAAAACTTTCAATCCTACAATCTGTGAATGGTGTTACAGTGAATGTATAAATCCTTTATCACTAATGTACTGAATGAACTGAAGGCATGGTACAATCATCCTTTCAATGTTCATCCATTTCCTTGATCTCAGAGAACATTGGGTGAGATATGTGTGACATAAATATTACAAATTGATTCACACATGCATGCTCATGCCTTTCTCAATCCTACTCATCAAGTGGCTATGGATTTCAAACTCCCTTAGAAGGGACAAATCCCATATCTATCACTCACCCCTAAAAAGCCCCATGTGTCAAAGTCACCCAATCATCTCCTTTATAACAACCCATGTTTCAGGATTGTGTTTGATGATGTCAAAGTGTACCCAAAGACATGTGTTGAGTGTAATGATTTCAGGTCGAAGAATCACACTCACCACCATCACTGTGAGAGTTGACTGTGACTACCAAATCATGGTTCCATGTATCACTCTCACGGTGGGTCTGTCTAGTACACTTTTTCTCTAACAAGTATCTATGTGCTTGGTTTGATATCACTATATCATGGCTAATGAGATTATGTCATCAACCAACACACAATCTAGTCTTTAGTGTTATTGATGTCTATGGTTATTTCCACAATAACAACCTACTAGGGACTAAACAAGAATGTATAATTTTAACATTCGTATGATCTCATCGTTTAGGTCCTTAACCTAAAAGCATACTTCATCGAGTAAACAATTCTTTAGACATCAATCATGTTACACTATCATCTCAGAAAGAGTTAAAACATATAGATCGGAAATTGCCTTTATTATTATTCAAATCATTTACAAAGTATCCCATTACAATCATCACATGACTTGCTCTATGGGCATACGTACCAACAGACTCCCAGTTGCACTTAGAGCCAGTAACCTAGGAACCTCAGTCCTTGTGACCTAGCATGACCATCATGCTTCTGCTGAGAAAGGGCCTTTGTTAGTGGATCAACTATGTTGTCTTCAGTTGGTACTTTGCAAATCTTCACATCTCCTCGTTGTATGATCTCTCGTATGAGATCGAAGCGCCGTAGTATGTGTTGGACTGCTGATGTGATCTGGGCTACTTAGCTTGAGCAATAGCTCCATTATTGTCATAATAAAGCTCAATTGCATCACAACTACTGGGAACTACATAAAGTTCAGTGATGAACTTCCTGATCCACACAGCTTCCTTTGGTGCATGTGAAGCAGTGATATACTCGGCCTTTGTAGTAGAATCAGCAACTGTTTCTTGCTTGGAACTCTTCCAGCTCACAACTCCATTGTTTAGGCAAAACACAAATCTTGATTGGGATCTGTAATCATCTTTGTCAGTTTGGAAGCTTGCATCAGTGTAACCCTTTACTACCAGTTATTCCTCACCACCGTATACAAGGAACTGATCCTTAGTCCTTCGCAAGTACTTGAGGATGTTCTTTACGGCTGTCTAGTGAGCATCCCCGGGATCTGACTGGTACCTTCTCGTCATGCTGAGGGCATACGAGACATCTGGGTGTGTGCACAACATAGCGTACATGATGGATCCGATGGCTTATGCATATGGGATCCCATTCATATGCTCCCTCTCTTCATAAGATTGGGAACATTGAGCTCTAGAGATGGTGACTCCATGTAGCATGGGGATGTTGCCTCTCTTTGAGTTCTCCATGCTGAACTGCTTCAGCACTTTGTCAATGTATGTTCTTTGACTTAGTCCAAGAATCCTTTTAGATCTATCTCTATAGATCTGAATACCTAGAATGTAGGATGCTTCTCCTAAGTCCTTCATTGAGAAAGTATTCCCAAGCCAAGTGTTTACCTTCTCTAAGGCTGTGACATCATTCCCCATCAATAATATGTCATCCACATACAATATGAGGAATGTGGTCATGCTCCCACTAACCTTGTTGTACACACAAGGTTCATCTTCATTTTGAATAAAGCCAAACACTTTGACTTCCTCATCAAATCAAAGATTCCAACTCCAAGATGCTTGTTTCAATCTATAGATTGACCCTTGCAGCTTACATACTTTATTGGCATTCTTTGGATATACAAAACCTTTAGGTTGTGTCATGTACACATCCTCATTTATATTCTCATTAAGGAAATTGATTTTAACATCCATTTGCCAAATCTCATAGTCATAGTAAGCCGCAATAGCAAGCATTATCCTGATGGATTTAATCATGGCAACTGGAGAAAATGTTTCATCATAGTCAACACCTTGAACTTGTCAGAATCCCTTTGCAACCAGTCTGCCTTTATAAGTTTGCACATTGCCATCCATGTCGGTCTTCTTCTTGAAGACCCACTTGCACCCTATGGGTTTTACCCCTTTAGGTGGTTCCACCAAAGTCCATACTTTGTTGGAGTACATGGATTCCATCTCAGATCTCATGGCCTCAAGCCATTTCTCAGAATCTGGTCCTTCCATAACCTCTAGATAGGTAATTAGATCATCATCTATGATCAACTCACCGCCTTCTTGAGTCACAAGGTATCCAAACCTCTCAGGTTCAAGACGTGTCCTACTAGATCTATGAGGTCTTTGTATTACTTGAGGAGACTATGATTCCGCAACACCTTATGAATCTATATGCTCCTCTTGCACATCTACCGGTTCAATGTTTTCTTGTTGGGCTTGAATCTCTTCAAGCTCTATTTTCCTCCCACTGCTTCCTTTAAAAATAAATTCCTTTTCTAGGAACACAACATCCCTGACAACAAACACTTTGTTGTCAGTTGGGTGGTATAAGTAATATCCCTTGGTTTCTTTAGGATATCCAACAAAATGACATTTATCAGATCTAGGGCCTAGCTTGTCAGGAAACATTTTCTTGACATATGCCTCACACCCCCAAATCCTCATAAAAGACATATTGGGACACTTCCCAGTCCATATCTCATATGGTGTCTTTTAAACCGATTTAGATGGTACTCAGTTAAGTGTAAACGCGGCAGTTTCAAGAGTATGACCCCAGAAGGAAATCGAAAGATCAACAAAACTCATCATTGATCACACCATATCCTGTAAAGTGTGATTCCTTCTTCCAGACACACCATTATGCTGTGGTGTTCCAGGCGGAGTCCATTGTGATACGATACCATGGGCTTGCAGAAGGTCCTCAAACTCATGGCTTAAATATTCTCCACCTTGATCAAATCAAAGTGCTTTAATACTTATACTAAGTTGGTTCTGTACTTCATTCATGAAATCCTTGATCCTTTCAAGGGTTTCTGACTTATGTTTCATCAGGTACACATAGCCATACCTACTGAAGTCATCAGTGAAGGTAATGAAGTACTGGTACCCATTTCTGGAATTAGTTCTAAAAGGCCCACATACATCAGTATGTATGAGTCCTAATAGATCACTATCTCTTTCACCTTTACCTGAAAAGGGAGTCTTGGTCATCTTACCCAACCAACAAGATTCACATGCTTCTATTGATTCATAATCAAAAGAGTCTAGATAACCATCTTTATGGAGTCTAGAAATGTGCTTCTTATTTATGTTCTCTAGAAGACAATGCCAAAGATATGTTTTGTTTGAGTTGTTGAGTTTTTTCCTTTTGGTGTTTACGTTGTATACACTTGTCTCTAGATCTATCAAGTATAGACCATAAGACATTGGGGCACTGCCATAAAAGATCCCATCTTTTGAAATGGAACACTTTCCATTCTTAATAAGAAATTCAAAACCATCCTTGTCCAAACAAGAGACGGAAATGATATTCCTATTTATGGCAAGTACATAATAGCAGTTCTTCAACTCTAATATTAGCCCACTAGGTAGAGTTAACTCATAGGTTCCTATGACACTGGAGGCAACTCTTTCCCCATTGGAAACACATAGTTCAACCTTGCCCTTCCCCAAAGGCCTACTTCTCTTAAGATCCTTCACATTTGAACAAATGTGAGATCCACATCCGGTATCGAGTACCCATGACATAGAAGTAGTAAACTTAATTTCTATCATGTATACACCAGAAGTAGAGATCTCTATCTCTAGCTTCTTCTTCCATCGTTCCTTCCATCCTTTCCATGCAGAAGACTGTGACATTGGTTTGGCGAGAGAACCCTTCTCTCCCTCACTGTTGTCCTTGGACTTTGTTCCATTGATCTTCATCAATGAACTATCCTTCTTCTCTAACAATGCATTAAGCGTACATGGAGTGGATTCAAAGGCTACCGGTATTCCTAGATTGTGCAGAACACTTCTCACAATCCCCAACCAATTATGGAATTTATTCTCAATAAATTTTCCCATTTTAAAAGATGATTCTTTTTCCATTCTACAAGAGAAAATTTCATTTGTCAAAACTCCTTTTGATTTGATTTGAATAAAATTTGACGATAGTTAATTAGGCCTTTGATTAATTACCACTCCCACTATTTTGATTCAAATTGACAACCCTCACCATCAATTCAGAAGATTGCAGTACACAATCTTCTAGTTGGCAAGATCCATATTTCATCAAGTCATGAGTCAGCTTTGGCTGATCGCCCACAACTTGACTATTTAGGTAGGCCATCATGCCAATTGCATCAAATGCAACTCTTAATGAATGAACATGCACAACACCTTTCCATGAACATTCTGTGTCTCAGGCCTTAGACGCTCTAAGAATCACTAGTTAAGTCTATCCCAAAAGCCGACACAGTAAACATGCACCCTTCTTTGGCAGAACCTACATGTTCACCCTTCACACTTCCGTGAGATAGATGGTGCACCACGCTTTTGTGTAACCTACGCTTGGTATATCAGGTTTTTCATGTGTGTCACTAATGCAAGGCATGGAAGACTTAATATTTAGATGAGGGATTTAGTTTTTATACATATACATATCCAATCACCACAATATAGTAAGTATCATATACATGTTATATCCCATAGAAAACATGTGAAACGATAAAAGAAATGATTATGACCATCCTAACGTGATTCCTCAAGCCAAGACGAATCATAGTCATCTAGGTCCACATCACATGCAACCCATACAAGATGAACTTTGTGCTTTGCCTTTCTGGGTTTGATCAACTCATCTCCATGATTGATCGACTCGCCATCAGGCAGGTCAGTTGGGTGCCACCAGCCGATCGACTGGCGTTCCAGCCGATCGGTTCACTGGTCATTGTGCATCTCCTCAGGCCTCCACCCGCTCATCTCGCTCCTTGAACCGATCGTCAAATTGTCCGCCGTACTTTGACATAACAGGAAATTAAAAAAAATCTATCCTATTTTACATTTGAAAAAGGAAACCCTGAGTTATATTTGGGGGGAGCAAAAGTAGGAAAGAAATCTCGAGTTATCTTGAGTTACACCATGAATAGGAGATAGGGGATCAGTGCGTAGAACGAGATGCAAGCAACCACATTCAACCAAGCACACATACATAGGGTTTATTGGCCATAGCCATGCCATACATCCACCACAAAACTCGTTTAAGGGGGACGCACATCGAGTGCATTTATATTACATATCATATATGTATATTGGGATTTGTGGATTTAGGATTGGACATGCATAAAGCCAATTTTATTTGCATCGTATGCAATAAATAAAGGCGACAAACCAAAATTGATCACATTGATAATCCTAAAGTATAGAGCAGTTGACGTGGCTCTGATACCACTATTCAGTTTTAGGGGAGACAGAGAAGGCAACGAAAACAAAAAATTTCTTCTCCCAAACCCAGAATAAAGGAATTGCATCAACGTCTATACAATAGGAAGGATGGTTTGTAGAGGCGTACCTTGTCTCGATGCTTGCTCGGCGACGTTACCTCGCGGCTTGCGCGGTCTTCACCTCCGGTCTTGGACGCTGTCTTTGCAGCTTCTGGTCTTACCAGGACTGTCGGGATTGACAGTTGTCCTCCGAGCGGCAGAAGTCTTCCGACTCTGCAGTCATCCACACAGACTGCCTGGAACTCCAATCGCCTTATCACACATGGAACCAGAAGGATTCACACCCTCCTGTCAGTTCACTAGTCACCGACACACTCTCCTGCCACCAGTCACTTTTCTATAGTTGTCTTTCCCTTGTTGTGCCTCCCTTATCGGGTAGCACTTGCTCGGGCTCTCTCGGTTACCAAAACTAGAGAGAACGAAAACTTTGTAGAGCAACTGGTGTTCTGAGTTGTACTTTGAGAAGCCCCCAATACCCCTATATATATAGGAGGGTTATGCATGATTAAAACAAGAGTAGAAGGGTTTGAGATTTTCCATAAAACAACCAATTGCGCCAGTTGAACCGATCATTTCAAGCATGAAATGGTCAGTTGGGGACCTGAGCCGATCAGTTCACACCTGAACTGATCGGTTGGGACACCTGAGCTGATAGGTTCAAGCATGACCCGATCGGTTTGTGGTCCTGATCAGTTCTCGATTGACTTTTCCTCTTTTGTTTCAAATTGATCCAAATACCAATCCTTGTTCCAATCAAATTGGAAAAGTGAAACAAAGAGAAATTTCTTGCCAACCTAACTTTCCCAACTCGCTCGATTGGACCAGTTGAGCCAATCGGTTCAACCCTTGAACCGGTCGGTTCAGCCTGTCCTGAGCCGATCGGTCATCTCATGAGCCGATCGGTTGGGAGTGAAGACTGTGCAAAATCAGTCAATGGCAGTTTCAATCAATCCGATACTCTAATCAATTGGTCCAACACCTTGAACACTATGATTTTGAGCTATCAATCAACTGAGTGTTTAATTGAACTACTAAACTCCTTTAGTAATCAATATAAACATCATTTGTGGATAAACTCCTGTTCTAGGTTAAATCCTATGTGTGTGACCCTACAGGTCCATTTCACATTGGCAGTGAAAGTCCATAACACTTATGACTTCAAAAGCAAAGAGCGGTGCCTAGTCGCACATCAGTGCTACCCAAGTGAAATAGAAAGTTGGAGAACAACTTTCAATCCTACAATCTGTGAATGGTGTTACAGTGAATGTATAAATCCTTTGTCACTAATGTCCTGAATGAACTCAAGGCATGGTATAGTCATCCTTCAACGTTCATCCATTTCCTTGATCTCAGAGCAGACTGGGTGAGATGTGTGTGACATCAATATCACATATTGATTCACACATGCATGTGCATGCCTTTCTCAATCCTACTCATCAAGTGGCCATGGACATCAAACTCCCTTAGGAGGGACAAATCCCATATCTATCACTCACCCCTCAAAAGCCCCATGTGTCAAAGTCACCCAATCATCACCTTTATAACAACCCATGTTTCAGGATTGCGTTTGATGATGTCAAAGTGTACCCAGCGACATGTGTTGAGTGTAGTGCTTTCAGGTCTAAGAATCACACTCACTACCATCACTGTGAGAGCTGACTGTGACTACCAAATCATGGTTCTATGTGTCACTCTTACGGTGGGTCTGTCCGGTACACTTGTTCTCTAACAAGTACCTATGTTTTTGGTTTGATATCACTATATCATGACTAATGAGATTCTATCATCAACCAACACACAATCTAGTCTTTAGTGTTATTGATGTCTATGGTTATTTCCACAATAACAACTGACTAGGGACTAAACAAGAATGTATACTTTTAACATCCGTATGATCTCATCATTTAGGTCCTTAACCTAAAAGCATACGTCATCGAGTAAACAATTCTTTAGACATCTATCATGTTACACTATCATCTCAGAAACAGTTAAAACATACAGATCAAAAATTGCCTTTATTATTATTCAATTCATTTACAAAGTATCCCATTACAATCATCACATGACTTTCTATATGGGCATACATACCAATAGTTAGACCCTACAATAGAGACTTGGACTAATTACAATAGAGGCTTCTAGATGATGGTAGGTGCTTGAGAAGCTCTATCTTATCGTGCTTTCTAGAGATAAGGGAATTCTTGTAGTCAATCTATCCTCACTGGAATGGTGGATCTCCAAGCTTTTTAAGGAACATGTGTGGTGCTTGATACAGATAACTAGTACCGAGGTGCTGTGAGAATGATGACACCTAGGTGAAGTTGTGAGAGGGATCAACACTCGTTTCATTCTAAGGGCCATGATGTTGTGGGATGCAACCGTTCTACTAGTCCGCTCCACCACGGCTAGGGTCAAGCTTCTCTGATATCTTGAGGTTGTCTAGGGGAAAGTCCCTATATATATAAATCTAGGGAACCCTAGGGGTCATCCTTGAAGATAGGAAGAGAGGCATTAGTGCCTGGACATATTCCCTCTTGATCACGAGACATAACAATGGTTTAACAATAATTATGAGTTTCCCTATGTATAGTCATTGACAAAAGATACGAAATCCTACAAAGCAAGGGAGTAATGAATTTCCTTCCTAGTTTTTCTCTTATTATGGGAAATAGTATCTCACCAACTACTCCTTTTCCTTGTGGTACCATAATCAACGTTGATAGTTACTTTGGGCCAAATCATAGTTCCCAAGAGTCACAAAACTCCCATCTTTCCCTTTATTCCTCCTATATTAATACATTTCCTAAACCACTTATCCATAATACTTGATTGGCATGCCAAAAAGCCATCAAACAAAGTATGTGAATACATGACACAATATTGAATAAACAATTCTAGATCATTCATCTATTTCTCTCCTTGATATATATATATATATATATATATTTATATATATATAAATATAAATATAAATATATTTATATATATAAATATAAATATAAATATATATATATATATATTTATATATATAAATATAAATAAATAAATAAATATATATATATATATATATATATATTTATATATATATAAATATATATATATTTATATATATAAATATAAATAAATAAATATATATTTATATATATAAATATAAATATATATATATAAATATAAATATAAATATAAATATAAATATAAATATAAATATAAATATAAATATATATATATATATATATATATATATATATATATATATATATATATATATATATATATATATATATATATATATATATATATATATATATATATATATATATATATATATATATATATATATATATATATATATATATATATATATATATATATATATATATATATATATATATATATATATATATATATATATATATATATGGGATTCATTTAATACCCACGTGGGTAGCCAGAATTTTCGCTACCGGCACATCCAAAAGTGTAAGTATATGGTGCGCAAAAGTAACTCTAAGATCAAAATAGTAACTATATTGATAAAAAGAGTAACTATATGATTAAAAAAGTAATTATGCAGAAAATATACAATCAGTAAATATATGGACGTATTTTTTTTTAATTTTGGTGGGGCAAATGATATTATTTTTTGATGAATTTTTTTGGGGAGCTATATAAATGCTCGTCCACAATTGCGAATTTTAAAAAAAAAGTGACAGGAAGGGTGTGCGGGTATTAAAGATGAGCCCATATATATATATATATATATATATATATATATATATATATATGATACAAGATGCATAAAGTGAGGAACCCGCTCCTTTAGCATAATACATGTATGTATATATGTATATATCTGTATATATATGTATATATATGTATATATATATATATATATATATATGTTTGTGTGTGTATGTATTGTCTCTCTATCCATCACCAAGAGACATAATGGTTATGGGGTCTACCTCAAATTCCAATGGATGCATCCCTTCCGGAAAAATAGATAATAAATAAATTTCTATTTATTTTGGGCCACAAAAAAAGGATATTTATATCCTCATGTCTCTTAGTGAGGGATAGAGAGACAATACACACATACACACACACATATATATATATATATTTGTTTATTTATTTATATATATATACACATCCAATTTAACATCTTTTATTTCATGGAAACTCACTTGTGCCTTTTTTGAAAAGTAGTTGAGATGAACAAAATTTTCTATTTTAATTATTTATAAAAAATAGTCAGCACTATGTCATGGAATATCCTTTTATCTAGATATCCCTTCTTTTCCATTATCATTATCAAGCATTAAAACATATCCTTTTCTCTTTCTTTCCTTTCTATTTTTTTCTTTATGACTTTTCATATTAGAAATCATATGAAACCAAAAACTAATAATTTGTGGCCATTTGTACCACTTTCTAGAGAGCTCCACACAATTCTCACAGGTATACATAGTTATTATCTTTTTTTTGCATGTTAGTGGATTTTCTTCTCTTCCTTTTCCCTTTTATCTGTTATTGGATTAAAAAATCATTAGAAACCAAGAAATTCATGACAAAGGGAGATTTTGTAAAAGAAGGCCATACTTCCATAACAAAGCTCACCAAATTTCTAATGTTCCATTTATTCAAATAGTTACATATAATTATATATGAAAAATTAGGTTATAACATGCTTCCCCTCTTATAGGAATTTTGTCCTCAAAATTTGACTAATCATGCAAACAAATTAGAATTAGACTTTTCCATGTCCATCTTTATCTCCCACGTGGCTTCATCCTTTCCACAGTGCTTCCCAAGAACCATTACCAGCACTATTTTTTATTTCTGCTCTCTCTCACCTTAGTATCCAATACCCTCGTAGGTGACTTAGGGTATGTCAGCCTCCCTTAAAGTAAAATAAGCTCAATGTTTAGCACATGGCTTGGATCCCTCACATACCACTTTTTATTGGATACATGGAACCCATCATGCATCATAATGTATATAGGGTGAGCAATGCTACACGATTAGAGACTTCACCGATTCATTCTAGGATCTCAAATAGACCCATGTATTAGGGATTCTACTTTCCTCTATTTTTAGTTTTATCTTAGAGGGTCAGAATTTCAAAAACACATGTTTACCCAAAATGAAGTGTAAGTCAGTCTGGTTTGCATCAAAATACGACTTTTGTTGATCCTAGTCTCTCTTTAGCCTTTGCTTGATGAAAGCGACTTTATCAGCATGCAATTGTAGTATCTATAACCTCAATAAGGTTCTCTCACCGACATCATCTCAGTTAAGTGATGAGTAACATGGCCTCCAATGAAGAGATTAGTATGGAGGCATCTTGATACCTATTTGGTAACCCTTACAATAAGCAAATTTAGCTAAGGGAAAAGTATTGCTCCCATGATCCACCCCAATCGAGCACACATGCTCTCATCAGATCATCTAAGATATAAATCATCATTTCTGATTTTCTATGATCTGGGAGTGATAAATCATACTAAAATTCAACCTCGTATCGAGTTCTTGACGTACTTTCTTTCATAATTTGAGGTGAACTTAATGTCATGACTAGAGATAAAAGAACTTAGAACACCATGCAAATGAACTATTTTGGTAATATATAATTCAACTATGTTTGACACCTTAGTGGTAATCTTTAACATGAGGAACTGCGTTGACTTGGTTAGGCAGTCCACTACAACCCATATTGCACCATCTTTCTTTGTCTTGGGGGAGACCCACCACAAAAATCCATAGTGATTAGGTCCCATTTCCACTTCAGGATTTAAATTGATTATAGTAACCCATCAGGTCATTGGTGTTCAGCCTTCACCATCTTGCATGTGAGACAACTAGATACATGTATTGTTATGTATCTCTTCATTACTGGATACCAAAAAAATCATTTTAAGTCTTTGAACATCTTCGTGATACCAAGGTGTATTGTATACATAAAACCATTAGCCTCTTGTAGAAAATGAGTCTTTAAGGGGGAATCCTTAGGAACTCAAGAAAATGACTTTCATATTGGATTGCACCATTCACACACATTGATAATTGTGTTTGAAGCTCCTCCATCAAATTATACATCTCAACTATCTCTAGATCATCTAACTGAGCTGTTACAACCTTGGTCAACAAGGTAGGCTTGGTTTACTTTTGTTTGGTACCTCAACTCTTGCACCCATTATTTTGATCACCAGATCAAAATCTTACGCATATATAATTCAAATTCTCCTTGATATTAGTATCCTCATTTGAAATCTTAATTTGGTGATTACCTTTCTCCCTAGTTTACTAAATCTTTCATCCAATATTCTCTCCTAAGGGTGTGGTAATTTCTCAAATTCTTGTTATCCTAAAATGATTTCATCTTAAATATCACTTCCATCACTAATATGGCATGTGTCTATCTCATCTCTCACACTCATAACAAGATGAAATAAGCATTTGGATGCAGTCCAGATACAAAACTCATTTCATTCCAAGAGTAAAGATGGTACATCCACACATTACCATTTAATTTTACACACACATATAGGAAAGTTTTTTCTCATAGCCTTTGAGTCTTATCATAACTCGTATTTATGATCCTTAGTCATTCCCTCAAGGTCTCTAGGGTTCCTGTACTTTTGGGGTGATCTCACCATTCTGTATCTAGGGAGTGCCTCTCAAATTTACTCTTTGGACCCCATGAACTCATGATGGTGGCCAATATCCTCACTCATGAGCCTCGGGAAAACATACTTGTTAGCTCCCGACCATTGCTGTGTATTTCGGGAACAATAAACTCCTACTCCCATTGGTCTCATCCCTACTTCACCTAAGTATTGACTAAGGGTTCTATTGGGATGTCCTAACTTTATTTTATTTCATCAAACCTTTTTCTTGTGGTTCCTCTAATCATATCCAAGCACATTGTATCATTTATGATTCCTTTACCCTAATTTTCTTCATCTCTTAGGGAACATTCAATTTCCTTTATTTCCCCTTATTGGATTCAAGGAGACCTTCCCCTTTGGGCCTGGTCCCATTGTATTGATCACGTCCATGGTGACTTTTCCTCATGCCCCCTAGAGGACATACATGGGTGCAAGGAATCATACTCAATTTATGTGCTTTTGTGCTATGTGCCCTTAATATCTCACGTTTTAACCGACATTGTTAAATTTACCTCACTTCTTAAACGTCTTTGTCAACTCACCCTTTTAGGAGGGGTCCCATTCCAGGACAAGATAAAACTAATACTTGACAGTATCAATGGTCACAAAAACATACTTGAATCTAAAGTTTATATCATTACATGAGGACATGTCCCTTAGGCATATATCCTATTATTCCATCCATAAATTTTTTTCCTGAGGGCTATATTATTATACCATGTGAGTTACCATTCATGAATTGGATCACTATCAATATATATTATCGCCACAAGGAAACTCCTCACGAGGTTGGAAATATGATAGTATGGTGGTGCTAGACCAACTTGTATGAGAGGCTCATCAAAAGATATCAAAATCCTAGTGGGGTTTCCCTTAACCCAAACCTTGATGGAGGTGCCAGGCTCAACCTTGATGAGATCACTCAACTCTATGATTATTATATGCACAAGATACCACCACTCTCCCTCTTTCATCTAAACAACCCTTAGGGTCCTACACAAGGACTACCAAACTGAGTATGAGGCTTCAACATATTACCCTTCCTTACATATCCAGGCTCTTGGGACTCCCTCTCCCTCATCTAGATGATAGGTACTCGTATCGTATACGTGTATATGCAAGAAGCCTCTTTCTCCATCTCTAGTGTTTGGTCCCTCTAGGGACATCTATGGTACAACAGCCTCTAGGGGTCATGCATGTACCAATTCGACTCATCCACATAGGGTAGTTTAGTTTAGGACATATTGTACCCATATTTCTCATAAATCCCCATGCCTTTGAGTCTAGGTTTCTAACTCCTTCTTGGTCTCACTCTCTCATAGATTTAACCCTATAACGGGTCCTAACACTAGGAGTTCACCTTTGAAGAGGAGTTTGAGGCTCCTGTCAATTCACATCCTGCCTTTGGAAGAAGCACATATTCTTGCATCCTATACTCCTATGTCAAACTCCCAATCCCACTGAGGTCATCATAATCTATGTCACCTCATTATGTAATACTAAACTCCTCATACATTCGATCTAGTATGCATATCTTATAAATTAACAAGCATAAAGCCTCTGGCTTAGAACTGAATCCTTTTCCTACCTTGATATCACTTGCTTTCACTTAATTGCATGTCTAACACCTACATGTATCTGAGTGCAAACACACATCAGTTAGGGTCCCTACCAGGAGAATTTTGACTTTATGGTTACAAAATAACCTTTTAATTTAGGGTATCGTCTCTCTCATAGATCTTTTCTCTTCTTTAGGGATGACCCAATCTAGGTTGGGTCACAAAAACTAAATGTGCAATAAGGATCATGCAACCACTTATTGTCTATGTTTCACATGCATACTCAAGTCCTCCATGTGTATCATGCATGCCTAGCCTACATATTTTCATGCATGGACAAACTAAGGTCTCCCAACTTATTGGGTTCTCTCTTTCTCTATCCATTTCGTACTCTTTATTAGAGTGGCATTATTTTTTTTCTACTTCACTCATATGCCAGGATTATGGTTTAGGGTTGAGGTTAGGGACATGTACCTTAGGGTTTTGTGATTCCCTTGACCCGCTAAGGTTGTTTCCCAAACGAACCCAAGTTCCATCTTGTGTTTATCGATAAAAATTATTCTCTTTATTGTTATGTCAACTTTTATACATTATTTAGAGGAGGTTACCGTAATATTTAATGTACATAGCCCTAGTACTCGGAAGGGATAAAGAGAGAAGACATAGGTACCTAGGGTTTAGGGAGTGAAGGGGATAGAGAAGTGACAAATTAGATGAGAAATCCTAGAGTTATGTTATTTTGAGTAAAGTCCTATGACTTTGGCCAGGCCGGATGCTCAGGCCCTAGAGTCCTCATATCATGGTCCTTTCTAGACACCATCGCCTTTGGAAAGCACACTAATAATTCCCTTGAGGTTCTACATAAATCTTAAATTTAATAATTACTAGAGGTTATATGGTAAACCAAGATCTGATACCAAATGTAACGACCCCTCCCCCTACTATCCCCTATTTAGGCAGACCTAGAGGGAAATAGTCATTACCTTCATTACGTGATCTAGGCTTATCAAATAACCAAAAATAATCCTATATTTGTATAGAAACTTCATAATTAAAAACAATACCCTAAAGTACTTACATAAACACCTTCATAGAGGCACGGGCTACAAATTGGGCTACCAATCCTTTTTGTAAACCCACAAATCTAAAAACAAAATCATAGGAATATGGTGATGGAAACATCATATTTCTGTTGGTGATATGTTGAATGTATTGTAGGAGAGAGATGGAATCATCAGCTAACACTCCAAAGAAATCAAAAGCAAAAGGAAGGAAATGATGATGGTTTGCCTCACACATTGCCCTATGCTTGTGAACTTTTCTTTTGGCCGCATCAGAGGTAGATTGACCTATCATGAAGTTATCAGAAATAATACCAGTATAAGGAGAGACCCCTATAAGATCAATAAGTGTGTTTTACACCAGGAATAATTAATAAATTTTCACTAAATAGGAATGAGTTTGTATAAGATTAACTTTCCACAAAGAATTACATAATATGATTTTCTAGAGTTTTGTAACATGAAATAAAACTAACTAAATCCTCTAGAGATTACATTACTTCTTATTCATTTGGTGCCTTCTTGATGAATGGCCAGTTTCCATTACACTTGCAAAGATAGCAGATTATCCTAAAATGCCAAGAAATCAAAACTTTATCAGCAAAACAAGTTATACTAGTATGCAAGGGAAACCAAAGATTGCATCTAAGTATAACAAAATATCCACAACAATTATTGTTACAAAATCAAAATTTATCATTTTCTTCATAACTCCTCACCATGTTTTTACTCAACCTCTGGGATACCCTCTCTTAAGCATTTTTCCCTATAGTGGACTTTAGGCCATCTCTCAATCTGGAGCAAGGTCTATGTTGTTCTTCGCAATCTCAGACATGACCTCATATGGCCTTCCCAATCTAGGGCTTGGTTTGACCTTCCATATCTGGGGCCTAGTCTTTAGTCACCATCATGACTGTTTCATTTCTTTCTATTCTCAAATTTCCAGAGTTGGTATGCGGGGATCGATCAAGTCATTAGCATAAATTGTGATATCCATAGTGACTTTATAGATTGTAGGAATCAAACAAAACAAGTAGGCATTTAATTTCAAGAAATCTGGAAAACCTCATAAAAACTCTGCAAAACTAATGCAGTTAATCATAGATGTAACCACATACTTTTGATGTCCAGCCATGCAGATTATACAATTATATTTCAAGTTGATTCAATTAACTAGTCAACAGATGCAAGAAATAAAAGAAGAATCCAACATTTAATTTGCATTTATGTAAGACCTAAAGTGTCACCATCACATTAATTTCATTAAATAGATTAAACTGTACTAGCGTCATAATCTAGGGTATAGGTTTTCTTGGTATCGAGTCATCATTAGAGTCTTGCTTCAAAACCATAATTTCCATGATTCTCATTTTAATGATTTAAGAACCCTAATTCATATTATGTGTTTCTGCGATTATGAATTCCACCAAGTTATTTCTTTAGGAACACCCATATTGGATTAGGCAAAGTTATCACAAGCCACATCATTGATGGTCAAGATCTTAATTACACATGTTAAAAAACATCCACTCTAGAAGATCTAGTTTTTTATCATTATGATCATGACCATGTTAGATTACCATTATAGTTCACAATATCAGTTAATAGCATAAAAGAGGTTTTTTTTGCCATATTCAACATGTTAACATCCAAATCTAGGGTTTTTATATAGTAATCACCACTTAGACCCATATTTTCATTATTTTTGGAATTAGAAGAATATATAGATTTTGAAATGATTTTAGCTAGATTCCTTTCATTTTTATGATCAAAATTCATATATAAATTTTATTAATCTGAGTTACCAAATAATTCCTACGATTTTTTCAAAATTAATATTATTTGTGCCAATGATAAATGGACATGTCATCACTTACATAATTTCTTTTATTTATCGTCTGGGCTGACTTGGATCAAGAACATGACAACCGTACCCTTGTTCTACAAGATTTTAATCTAGGGGTAACTAGGTCATTTGACCCGTTACCTTATCCTTCCTCACAAACACGCCTTCACATGTATATAAGGCAGACGTCACAACTTTGTCTGATTCTGAGGATGACCCTCCACCACCGCAAATCTCTGTAGGCTATGACTCTCGTGCATGGTTCCATAGCAGGCACCATGGTTCCATAGCAGGCACCATGGTTGCATCCTCCTAGCCACCTGGGATAGTCGTCAAAGGATGAATCACCCCAACCTCCTTAGCCACATGTTGTCTCCCTGAATTGCCCTTCTGTGCCACAACCTCCTCCATGTACTGACTCTAGGACATTGGACCCTACAAGAGAGAGTTCGGAAAATTTTCGTTGAGGCCACCATGGATGATGGTAGGTGTCAGAGAAGCTCTACCATCCCATGGTTTTCTAGGAACTAGGGAAACCTTACAGTTGGACTATCCTCATCGACATGGTCGATATCCAAGATTTTCAAGGAACATGTATGGGGCTTGCTATGGACCACCAACATTTGGATGCTGTGAGAATGATGACACTGTAGGTGAAGATGTGAGAGGTATTTGCCCTCATTTCATCCTGAGGGCCACGATGTTGGGTGATGCAACTATTCTGCAAGTCTTCTCAACCACGTCTAGGGTCAAGCTTATCTGATGGACCGTGGCTGTGTAGGGGAGAGTACCTATATATACAAATCTAGTGAACCCTAGGGGTCATACTTGAAGAGAGGAAGAGTGGTATTAAAGTATGTACATCTTCCCTCTTAATAATGAGGCATAACGATGGTTTAACAAGAATTATGAGTTTCCCTACATATAATCATTAACAGAAGATATGAAATCCTATAAGGAAAGGGAGTAATGGATTTTCTTCCTAGTTTGTCTCTCTTATGAGAAATAATTTCTCACCAACTACTCCTTTTCCTTGTGGTACCATAATCAATGATGATGGTTACTTAGGGCCAAAGTATAGGAACCACGAGTCACAAAACTCACATCTTTTCATTTCTTCCTCCTTTATTACTAAATCACTTATCCATAATACTCGGTTGGCATACCAAAAATCCATTAAGGAAAGTATGTGAATACATGGCACGTCATTGACTGAAGAATTCTAGATCATTCATCTATTTCTATCCTTGATATATAATATATATACATCAAAATTATCATCTTTTATTTCATGGAAACTCACTTTTGCCTTTTCCAAAAAGTAGTCGAGATGCACAAAATTTGCACTTTTGATTTTTTTATAAAAAAATAGTCACGACTATATCATGGAATATTCTTTTCTCTAGATATTCATTCTTTAAAATTTTCATTTTCAAGCAATAAAATACATCCCTTTCTCTTTATTTCTTTTCAATTTTTTTTGGATTTTCCTATTTGAAATCATGTTACAAAAAACTAATTATTAGCGGTCATCTATATTACTTTCTAGAGAATTTCACACAAATATCATAAGTATACTTAGTTGTTATCTATTTTCTTTTGTTTTTTTGCTTATTATTCAATTTTCTTCTCTCCTTTTCTTGTTATCCATTATTGGATTAAAAAAATAGTTACAAACCATGAAATTCACAAAAAAAGGGAGGTTTTGAAAAAAAATGCCATACCTTCGAAACAAAGCACACCAAACTTTCTAATATGTCTTGTTTATTCCAATCTTTGCATATAATTATATGGGAAAAATTAAGTTATAACTGTTACAACCCCAATTTTTGGGTTCTTTTGGTGAGAAATGTAATTTCTCCTATTAAAGATATTTGAACAAATAATGATATGATTTGTTTTGAATAAAAGGATTTCGTTTACAATAGCCTTGTTGGTTGTTTTGTGGGCTTTATTGGCTATTGGGCCCAATAATAAGGAAAAGACAAAGGAAACTCCATTATTAAATGACTAAATAAGAAATGGAGAAAAGAAAGATGTAGAAACCTCTAGAAGGCAAGGGAATATTATCCAAAGGTGGATTTCGTGCCTTTGGGTTCCTTGGGTTCCAAGGAGTCTAAAGTTGCAAATATAATGCAAAAATAAAAGAAAAGATCAATTAAATATTTCTTTATTAAGAAGGAAATTGGAGACAATGATAAAATATGGGAAATAAGTGGAAAGCGGCATGATTGAGTCATCTTTGGTGGATTTTCGTATCCATAAAGTTTCTAATGTTAGAAGGAATTCCAATAAGGAAAATAAAAAGAGAGATAAAGAGAAATCCTCGAAAAGGGATATTTTAATAAAGAAATAAATAAGAGAATGAGAAATAATGGATATAGATGCATCTAGAAGGATAATGAGTATCCACTAAAAAGGATTTCGAAATTTTAGAGTTTCATGGGGTCCAAGGAGTCCAAATGGAGAAGAAGAAAGTGAAAATAAAAATAATACAAAAGTCTTAATATAAGGATAATGCATTATATAATTAATGACTTTTGGTATTATAAAAAAGAAATATATTTTTTATAAGAAATTAAAAATGAAATTTGCCTTATTAAGGGAGTACTCTAAAATTCATGATCGTCTTAGTCAATAAAATGATAAGGAATTATGTACCTTTCGTTAATGCCTTTTCTTAGCCAAGATCAAAATTCAAATAAGAATAGAGTAGTGTTTTTGTAACCTTTGGCAATAGAATAAAGGGAATTAATGACTAAAAAAAGGAAGGTAATAATAAGGGAGGGGACACGTGAGAAAGTCCCATACTTTTGTACATGGTCACAAGATAATCAAAGGAAACAATTAAATGTTTGACATCATGGTTGAAGGCATACGTGAAAGAGAATTACAAGAGGATATCTCTATAAATATGATTCGTATATCTATTGATATCCATCCTAGCCTCCTCCCTCTCTCTCATGACAGCTGTGTAAGTTCGTGAAGATCTCCGACCATGGGAAAAGAAAAGGGGGCGTCACCCTAGTTTCCTGTCCTGGTCCTAGACCATGGGCTATCCTTTATTTACAAAGGCCATAATAGAGAGGAGGGCTTTGGCGAGATGCTAGGTCGCACCTAGAACCTAATCGAAAGTGGCAGTGAGCGTAGAAGTGCCCTGACATCCTCCGAGTCTTCAAAACCCAAGCATATAGCCTGGTGCAACAGATGCGAGGCCTTTGCCACCAAGGAATAGAGATTCTAAGCTTCAACAAGGCTAAGCTAGCCTCTGAGACTTCACAGGAGACGACGAGGTATGAACTAACCCACCTTATTTACCTTGCAAACTGCTGCAACACGTAAATCTGGTCAGACCTAGTTCAATCCCCACCATCATCTCTGGCGGTTCCCAGTGGCCTCCTAGGTCTTTTGTGGGCTGGAGGGGCTAGCCTGGTCTACTTTTGGACCTCGCAGCGTAGGAAACCCCGGAGACAATGTGCGGCCACTCTGCTAGGGCAGAGGTTGCCGCCTTCGCAAGGTTAGAGGTGAGACAAAGTGAATTTTCTCAAGTACCCCCCCATGCACACGTAAAGGATGGGGGCATGAGAGTCATTCTACCCTTATTCCAAAACGGGCCAGATTGTATTGATTTGCCTTTACTCACTGACGTGTCCTCACCTGATTGGTCAGAATATAATTTTATTGCAAAAATCTTAACTCAAAATTGGTAACTCGGATGGCAATATATTATATATGGATTTTGATTAGATAACGTTAGGAATTCAATAAAAATGTTAGTAGAACCTGATTTCACTTCTAATTTCAAAATTGTCTAAAGTGATCATATAATGCATTGAACTTTGATTACAAACCCTAATTGTGATTGGAGATCAAATCTAAGATGCTTAATGGGTTAATTTGAGTATTAATAACCTTTTGAGAAATAAAGTGAGGTTTGAATCTGATTTAGATAATGTTTGGCTTGTTTTAGGATTTTAATCCATGAATCCATGATAACGTATGTAGAAACCCTAACCTAGGGTAAAGAAGATGATTAACTTAAATAATTTGAATTATTTGGAAATAGGTTGATAATTATTGATCGTAATCCTATTAGGAGAGATAGGACAAGTTAATTAGGGTTTATGAGTAGTTTTACTATTTTAGGCTTGGTGGTAGAAAAAGTAATAATGAAACCCTAATTGCAAGTGAAACCCTAAAAGAAAGTAAGAAACCCAAGGGAGCAAGTTTGATTAAATAGATCTTGATAATATGATTAGTGAGTAGATTATATGGTTATTTCAAGATCCTTGTTGTAGAAATTGCTTGCTTGCCTAGATTTCTTTCTTACAAGTATGTGGTTAATTATTGTTAATCACATTAGTTTCCTGAAGGTTTTCAGGATGATTAATCGCATTGAATGCAACCTATCAGTTTGAATGTTCATACTTACAAATTATAAAGTCACTATGATTATCACAATAATAATATAAGTGTGTATTCTCGCACCTACATGCCACCCTGATGGATGATGCCAAAAGGTCAAGCCCAGGAGGGAAGACCCATGACCACCATGAGTGGTGACCCCAGACACCAAGCTCGGGATTGAGAAGGTGGTATTTATTTCATAACTAATGGGCACCATGAGAGGTGACCCCAGGAACCAAGCTCGGGATTGAGAAGGTAGCCTTAAGTCATTGGCAAAAGAGAAACCCTAAGGAGGGTTTGCTAGGGTTAGGGCAAAAGCGGTGGAGAATGTCACATTGAAAGCGTAAATTGGCTTGTTAATTAACTTGATTGTGATATTTAGATTGTTAGCCATATGTGTGAAATTTTTGTTGTCCCCACATACAGGCATATCCCTATATGCTGACCGACGTTTTGTTTGTCAACGTTTTAGGTGCAACTCATAAAAGAACAAACAGTAAAGTGACACATTGTGAGAATAAGAAATAAAGTGGAAGGAGGATTAGATAGAATAGATTCAAGCTGTGGATAGAAGTAGATTTCCAAAGTTTTTAAAAAAGGTATGCAAAGTTTTATTTTATACCAGATTTCAGTTTAGTTGGTAGAATTTCATAATTATTACTGATTAATTGTCGAACTTTTGATCTGGTTTATTGGGATAACGGCTCTGACATCTTGGTCTCCCTTAATTGGGGATTACCGGGAGGAGGGGTTGTTACATTTGGTATCAGAGCATAGGTTCCTTATTTAATCTTTAATAATTATTAAATTTTACAAATTCCATAGAACTGAGAGAGTTATTAGAGGATTTTCCAAAAGATAGAGGTGACTAGAAAAGGATCACGTCCGGGGGTTGGCAATATTTTCCGCCACACCGCTAGTCGGAATTTGAGGACTCCCGGATCTGTGTGACTGTCTGGCCAATGTCTTAGGATCTGACTCAGAATAAGATACCTTTAGGACTCTCTCATTTATTTTTGTCCCTTCTCAACCCTAATTCTATTAAGATTATAAGGTTTAGGGTTTTCTCTCTTCGTCACCCTCTTGAGGTATGGGTAAACTTGATAAGGTTTAAGGAATCCTCCACCAAATTAATGAAAAGCATGTAAATAAGATGTCATGGACATAAGTATAATAGTTTAAGTGTAAACTAAAGAATAGTTGCATGCTTAGGTCATATGGCATATGCTATCATGCCCTCAAGAGAGACCTGAGGCTAGACCTCCTTGTTAGGGGGATGAGTAGAGAAAGTTATTCTTGGAGGTAGAGACCCCCGCCTCTCGGTAACCCCCAATTAAGGGAGACCAGAAGGTCATAGCCATTATCCCAAGTAATGGGATCAAAGGTTCAACAAATAATCAAGAACAATTATTAAATTCTACCAACTATACTGAAATATGGTAAAACAAAAAACTTTGCATACCTTTTGAAAACTTGGATCTCTAAACTTCTATTTCACAATATGACAATTTACTATTTGTCCTTTTGGCTTGTACCTAAAATGCCGACAAACAAAACGTCGGTCAGCATAAAGTTGGTATGTGGGGGAAACAATAATCATGCAACTATGATAACAATGTAATCAGTCAATTATGATTTAAACAAACAACTTTATGTTTTCTTCATAACTGCTCAATCCCTACATACCCTAGCCTCTGTGTTGTCCCTGCAGTGGACCTGGATGCTACATTCCTTATGGTAGATCCCCATTAAACCCCTCATGATCCCATCTAACAGGTGAACCAGTTTCTAGGGTTGAGTCACATGACACTACCCGTAGGTAGCCCACTCCTTAACTCATGGAATGCTAAAGAGTCTCATGGCACTACACGTGGGTAGCCCAATTTCTAACTCACGATAACATAGACCTTGCTCAAGGTTACCCCTTTTTAGCCTTTGCAAAGCCACAGAGGTGGACCAGGATCTGAGCCAGTCATGTATGCACATTTATAGTGATAATCATAGTCACTTTATAGTTGCATGAAATCAAAGGCATCCAACAATTATTTTCAAACAACCGATAAAAATGTTCGGAAGTCACCGTGAAACTAAAGAGATTATTCATAAGCGTAACCACATACCTGTCAAGATGATGTGAGACAAAAATAATCCAATCAACCATAGGCAAGAAAGCATTCAATAAGATCCTGAAACATGCATACAATTTCCTTTTAATACTCAGGTCATCAAGATCTATTAAACCTAGCTCGCTTCCTAGGGTTTCTAGTTCACGTTTAGTGTTTCCATTGCAATTAGGGTTTCCCTTCATCTTTTACTATTTTAAACCCTAATTTTATACCATTACTCATAAACCCTAATTATCTCATCTATTCTTCAACATTAAGGTTACCTTAACAACATATAACCCTATTTTCAGATTAAAGGCACCATTAACCATTAATTAAGTTCATTAAGCCTCTTTTACATTAAAGCTACTATTTTTATCCTTTTAATCCATGGCGAGATCATTATGCTCATTTATCATCAATTCCTAGTTCATTATGGTCTAATTCACAAATGAACTTTATATATCATTAAAACCACCTTTTATTCACTAGAAAACCCTAATTACTATATCGAGAGTATTTATCCATAATTAGGGACTTTTGTACTTGAAATAGCTTAGAATCATCATATCTTTAACTTTATTCACGATTTTGAATAATTAAAGCCATTAAGAGTTGCATTTACCAATATTAGGGTTTCAAGGCCCATTAAATCATATTTATGCACAAGAAACTCTAAATTAAACTAATTACATGCAAAGTTCATCCTTTTCGATCTTAATGTTCATTTTTATCATTAATAGGTTAATATCAACTTTAATCATCCATTAAACCCTACTAAACACATTAATCATTTCAAAATAGGGTTTCTTAATCATTAAAGCATTAAATTTGATGATTTCCATTACTTTTCGAATAGATAGCAGAAATAGCTTCTAAAAATATTTTTATTGGATTCCTCTCATTTTTCTGAGCAATATACATATATTATATGCTACTATCGGAGTTACCAATATGGAGATATGATTTATGTAAAAACTAACTCACCAGAGCCAATCAGAGCACGCCATGTGTCCCCTTTCTATGCAACGTGACTTGCTGCTTGGAAAACATTTTGAAATGACGTTCGTGCCCTTGGTTAAGTTGGCCGACTCTTCAGAACGTGGAGGGCAAATCGGTCCAACGCGTCCTTTGTCATCTTCAACCTTGGGCAGCACGATAGCTGCCGCCCTAGGCGTCGTTCTGCAGCAAAGCGCGAGCTCTCTCCCTCTCCTTGGGCCGCGATCCTCGCCGGGGGTTGCTGCCCTATCTCCGCCCCTCTCAGGCGCACATAGGGAGCCCTTAGATCCTGGCCAAGGTGGCCGTTAAACCGCTCGTCAGGCCATGTATTGGTGGCCGACAGTGCATCCTAGCTGTTGCCATTGTGCATACTCTAGGGCAGGACCTCGATGATTGTGCTTCTCCTCGGCACCAGGGTACTTCAGGCGTTCATCGAAATGTTGTGTTGGCTCCGTCTAACCTCGTTCTCATGCCGCTCCTCCTAGCTAGGGTCTTGAATGTAAGGAAGCAAAAAGAAGATGAGGAAGATAGTGGGAAACATGGGATCTCTCTAGAACTCGACCATGGGCTCTACCCCTTTTATAGGGGAGGGTATCCACAGCCCAGACTACTTGCCCACAAAGCAACCAGGTCCTTTTCCCACTTGGAAACTTATTTTCCTTTTATAAAAGCAACCTCCTCTCTCTTCATCATCTCTTTGATATTCCCTTTTCTTTAAATATTAGGATTTCAAAAATGACTTCCTTTATCTTCCTTGTACTTGCCTTTTAATTTATTGGCATGAAATTAAGTTTTCCTTTTAATAGAAAATACTTCCTTTTTATCAATATCACAAAATTCATTAATAATGTATCACATTATCCTTTTATTTTGCAATTTTGGTATTTTCTCTTTCTTTCCTCTTTATTGGGGCTCCTTGGACCCCAAGAAATTATAATATTTTGAAATCCCTTTTCAAGAATACTTATTCTCCTTCTAGATGCATCTATATACATTATTTCTCATCATCATGTTTATTTCTTATTAAAATAGATCTTTTTGAGGATTTCTCTTTATTTCTCTTTTATTTTCCTAATTGGCATTCCTTTTAATATTAGGAATCCTTTGGATATGAAAATCCATCAAGGATAACTTAATTACACCTCTTTCCACTTATTTTCCATGTTTTACCATTATTTTCAATTTCTTTCTTGATAAAGAAATACTTAATTAATCTTTTCTTTTCTTATCACCTTTTCTTTGAAACTTTGGACTCCTTGGAACCCAAGGAACCCAAGAGGCACAAAATCCATATTTGGATTACATCCTTTTTCCTTCTAGAGGTTTCTATCTCATTGTTTTCTCAAAAACTCAATTATTCACTTACTAATTGAATTTTCTTGTTATTTGGGCCCAATAGCCAATAAAGCCCACAACACAATCATCATGGCTATTGTAAACGAAATCCATTTATTCCAAACAAATTATATCATTATTTGTTCAAATATCTTTAATATGAGAAATTACATTTCTCACCAAGTGAACCCAAAAATTGGGGTTGTAACAACCTTCCCCTCTTATAGGAATTTTGTCCTCAAAATCTTTCAAGCAAATAAACAATTCAGGATAAGACTTTTCCATGACCATCATTGGACCCTATGTGGCTTTACCGTACTCATGGAGCTTACAAAGAACCTTTATCATCACATATTCTTTTCTCTGAGTTCTTTCATCCTGGCGTCTATAAACTGCACAGGTGACTCGTGCCATTTCAGCCTTCCTTGGGGCTCACTAGGTTCATTTCTCAGCACATGGTCTGGGTACCTCACATACTGCTCTAAATTGGACACCTGGAAATCATCACACATTACTTTATCTTGAGGGGTGAGATAAAACTTAACCTTCTCCACCAATCCATCTCAAACGAACCCATGTATTGGGGACTCAACTCTCTTAGCTATAACTTAGAGGAGTTAGATTTTTCATCACATATTCTCCCACAGTGAACTGCATGTCAGTCTAATTTGCATCAGCTCACGACTCATGTCGTCTCTAGGCTCCTTTCAGCCATTGCACGATCAAAGTGACTTCATCTGCACACGCTGTGGTTCTTTCTTGACCATCGCGAGATCCCTTCACAAACATCATATTAATGAAGTGTTGACCGACACAATCTCCCTTATATAGCTTCTCTACAACCCGATACTGGCTATGGTGGTTATCATCACATCTTACAAAGGACAAAAACTGTCTCTATGTATCACCCTGAAGGAGCACACATGCTCTTATCAGACCCTCTAGTCTGGATCATACTAACCATTAGTTAGGGGTGATAAACTATACTATCATCGAGTTATTCATGTATCTACTTCCACCTCCTAGAAGTGAATCTTTATTTTATACTCAAGAACATTTGAACTCGCATCATGGTGTAGTTAAACCATCTCTCTCATGGGTAGTTCAACTAGATCTATCCCTTGAAAGAACTCTTTCTTTCTCATGTACTCTAGGTAAGGCGATCTACCATAACCCATATTGCATCCTGACCTTCCTTGTTCTAGGGGAGACTTACCACAAAATCCATAGTGATGAACTCCCATTCCCTCTTAGGGACTCTTTTATCCTCTATAGGATACACCGGTTTACTGGTGTTCGTCCTTCACCTCCTGTCATGCATCAAAACATACCACATTCAAATTCATCGTAGGCATCCAAAATACTACTATTACTTATTATCTTGGTGGTACGGATGTATGGTGATTTTAAAATCATGATCTCCTTTATGTCATGATTCCTCATGATTGATTCCTCAGAAACCCTAAACCATTCTAATAAGGGTTTCATCACCTTCCTTTTCAGAGAAGTGCATCTGAGGTTATACCACCATCCGTTCATTGCATCAAGGACTAGACTGGCTAACCAAACAACCATTAACTTGTTCAACATATCTTGCTACATCTGAGTGTTAGCCAAACACATATCCTTTCCAAACTTAGGCTTAGCCTAACAACCTCTTCTAGCCAAACTAGGCAGCTATATCTCAACCAGGGCATCTATTACCACTTCACATCCTTAGGTATTAGGTAATGTTGAAGACATACACCTGCATGTATTCCACTTATTATCTCATCTCAGCTCTAAGTCTATCTTCATTGAGAAAACCCTGAGCTCATCCTCTTGGTTTTTGAACTCAACCTTGTATGACTCATAGATCATGATAAAATCATCCTCGTAAGATGATTACCTTGTATCATCCCTATTCTCATACCTCTTGGCGACGTTCCAACTCACATCACCTTTTATCCTTGGTGTATGGCATGCGTATTGTCCTATCCCTCACTCCCATAATAAGAGGAAACAAGCATTTGGATACAGTCCAAATATAGAGTTCTTCCTTTTCCAAGAGTAGGGATGGTACATCCCACCTTGCCAATACACCTTTAAATCTAAGTTGAAATGTGCCACATATGTTTCTACATCTCAAACATCAAAATTACTTCCATGGAAAACTGGTCTCGAACCTACTTGGGTCACTACACAATCCTTGGTCATCACCTCTAGGTCTATAGGGTGCCGACACTTTAAGGGTCATCCCTCTTCCCTTATGCATCCAGATAGTGCCCTACTCATCTACCCTTTGGGTCCCATGAGTTCATGAAGGTGGTCAATCTCCTAACCCATGGCCCTCAGACAATGATAGCTGTTACCTCTCGACCCTATGGTCATGTGCAACTAGGGAATTAGGCAAATCCTACTTCCATCGGTCTTATCCCTACCTGACCATAGGATAGACTTAGTATTCTATTATAGTATATGTTCAACTTATAACCTTACCCAAGACTTCATCATCTCTCTCTACATTCATGGGCTGACTTTCATCCTTTCATAGGGGTCATGGTGACCTGCCTTCCTTGGTCAGGCCCCATACCGGTTACCTCCATGGTAACACATCCACATGCACTTAGAGATGGATATCTATGGGTCTACAGGTTCATTCTCATACCATGTACTTTTAACTTAGCTTCTCAAGATCCTATGAGACCTCTTTAGGTTATTTTAAAACCACCAAGACTAGTATACACCCTACAAGCGGGTCACTCTCCCAGGATGAGAGGAACTACATCTTGACAACAAGGTCACAAATGTGCTTAGGTGTAGCATGCTTAACCCTAGCAAGCTACTAAGGCACAAGCAGACCACCTACTAAACCATGTTAGGTCATACTTGTTCTCTTTCCTCAACACTGGATCAAGATCATACCTTCCTATTTCATCAACTTATCTGTGAGGGGTTCATCAAACATACCTTAAACTTAAGGGGGTTTCCCTTTACTCTAACCATGCAGAGTACCATGCTCACATCTATAGAAACTCAAATCTCATCATGAGCATCAGGTACACCACTTCCCCTCTTAGGCCTAGATTCACTTTTGGGTGTCCAACTGCATGCTCAATCTCTTAACCATGAATCAAGCATGTATAAGGCATGACATGCACTCCCTGTCATCCTTCTACTTGAGCAACACATCAGGGTCGAGTCCTCCTCAAGGACAACCAACAAGGTACAAGGCCTCACAACCTGTTACTAAACCTCTCCAGGTCTAAGGAACTCTTCTTCCTATCTCAGAAGGTAAACACCTATACCACAGGCACATAGGTACCAGAAGAATCATCCTCTCTCTAGAGTTTGGTTCCTCTAGAGGCAATCAAGATATCATCAGCCTCTAGGGATCATGCATGAGGCAACCACTATCATCCACTTAGGTCGCATCATCCTCGACTCCCCACTGTTCCTCATATCTCGGGGTTTTAGGCTTCCAACCCTCTTACTTGGTTTATGCTTTCTCTCTCTAGATCTAACTCCACATCCAACCTTACTATTAGAGGTCTCTCTCCATGAAGGATCAAGCTCACAAGCATACCTTTATGTAGGTGAAGCCTAGGCTTGAACTTATGTTTTCTCAAGATTATCCATAACTCTATATGCTTATCTCATAAGCCATCCTTCATACTCTCCTGGCCAGGGTTTCAACCTATTGCTCACACTACTAATGTACTCTGGGTGTCTACTATGCCATGCTCATATAAGGTCATAAGGTTTCCATAGGTTTTTCTCTAACCTCATCAAAGAAGGAGCTATCCTTCGCTCTAACATGGATGACCCTTCCCCGGGTTGAGTCGCCAAAGGTACTCGGTCATCCAACCTCTCATGGCTCATATGGCATCCAAGGCATGCCTATCCAAACACCTGGTGTACCTTAACATCTAACTCATCATGTTGTCTCTCTCTATAACCATCACTTAGGGTTAGAGTTAACATCATCCTCAGAGAATGTGTCAGGTCTCTACTTATAATGGAGGTCTCTACCTCCAAGACTAACTCTCTTTACTTATCCTCCTTACAAGAAAGTCTAGCCTCAGGTCTCTCCTGAGGGCATGGAAACTTATGTCATACGACCTAAGCGTGTATCTATTCTTCAGTTTAGCTTATTCCATTAAGCTTATGTCCATGACATCTTATTTACATGCTTTTCATTAATTTGGTGGAGGATTCCTTAATCCTTATCAACCTTACCCATACCTCAAGAGGGTGAGGAAAAGAGAGTAAACTCGAATCCTTAAGGTCCTTAACAACATTTGAGTTGAGAAGGGATGAACAATATGAGAGAGTCGTAAAGGTATCTTATTTTGAGTCAGTTCCTAAGACATTGGCCAGACATTCACACGGATTTGGGTCCTCATATTCCGACTAACAGTGCAGAGGAAAAACTTGCCAGCCTCGGGCATGATCCTTTTCTAGACACCTCTGTCTTTCAGAAAATTCTATAATAACTCCCTTGGGTTCTACAAAGTTTTTAAAATTTAATTATTATTATAGATTAAATGAGGAATCTTTGCTCTGATACCAAATGTAACGACCCCTCCTCCCGGTAACCCCCAATTAAGGGAGACCAGAAGGTCAGAGCCATTATCCCAATTAATAGGATCAAAGGTTCGAAAAATAATCAATAAAAATTATTAAATTCTACCAACTATACTGAAATATGGTAAAAAAAACTTTGCATACCTTTTGAAAACTTGGATATCTAAACTTCTATCCACATATGAATTCTACTCTAACTAATCCTCCTTGTATTTTAATTCATGTATTTCGCAATATGACAATTTACTGTTTGTACTTTTGGCTTGTACCTAAAACGTCGACAAATAGAACGACGGTCAACATAAATCTGGTATGTGGGGGAAACAATAATCATGCAACAATGATAACAATGTAATCAGTCAATTATGATTTAAACAAACAACTTTACATTTTCTGCATAACTGCTCAATCCCTACATACCCTAGCCTCCGCGATGTCCCTGCAGTGGACCTGGATGCTACCTTCCTTATGGTAGATCCCCATTAAACCCCTCATGATCCCACCTAACAGATGAACTAGTTTCTAGGGTTTAGTCACATGGCACTACCCGTAGGTAGCCCACTCCTTAACTCATGGCATGCTAAAGAGTCTCATGGAACTACACTTGGGTAGCCCAATTTCTAACTCATGATAACCTAGACCTTGCTCGAGGTTACCCCTTTCAACCTTTGCAAAGCTATAGAGGCAGACCAGGATCTGAGCCAGTCATGTATGCACATTTATAGTGATAATCATAGTCACTTTATAGTTGCATGAAATAAAAGGCATCCAATAGTTATTTTCAAGCAACCGCTAAAAATGTTCAGAAGACATCATGAAACTAAAGAGATTGTTCATAAGCGTAACCACATACCTGTCAAGCTGATGTGAGATAGAAATAATCCAATCAACCATAGGCAAGTAAGCATTCAATAAGATCTTGAAACATGCATACAATTTCCTTTTAATACTTAGGTCATCAAGATCTATTAAACCTAACTCGCTTCCTAGGGTTTCTAGTTCACTTGTAGGGTTTCCATTGCAATTAGGGTCTCTTCATCTACTATTTTAAACCCTAATTTTATACCATTACTCATCAACCCTAATTATCTAATCTATTCTTCAACATTAAGGTTACCTTAACAACATATAACCCTATTTTCGGATTAAAGGCACCATTAACCATTAATTAAGTTCATTCAGCCTCTTTTACATTAAAGCTACTATTTTTATCCTTTTAATCCATGGTGAGATCATTATGCTCATTTATTATCAATTCCTAGTTCATTATGGTCTAATTCACAAATGAACTTTATATATCATTAAAACCACCTTTTATTCACTAGAAAACCCTAATTACTATATCAAGAGTATTTATCCATAATTTGGGACTTTTGTACTTGAAATAGCTTAGAATCATCATATATTTAACTTTATTCACAATTTTGAATAATTAAAGCCATTAAGAGTCGCATTTACCAATATTAGGGTTTCAAGGCCCATTAAAGCATATTTATGCACAAGAAACTCTAAATTAAACTAATTACATGGAAAGTTCATCCTTTTCGATCTTAATGTTCATTTTTATCATTAATAGGTTAATATCAACTTTAGATCATCCATTAAACCCTACTAAACACATTAATCATTTCAAAATAGGATTTCTTAATCATTAAAGCATTAAAGTTGATGATTTCCATTACTTTTCGAATAGAAAGAAGAAATAGCTTCTAAAAATATTTTTATTGGATTCCTCTAATTTTTCTGAGCAATATACATATATTATATGCTACTATCGCAGTTACCAATATGGAGATATGATTTATGTAAAAAATAACTCACCAGAGCCAATCAGAGCGCGCTATGTGTCCCCTTTCTATGCAACGTGACTTGCTGCTTGGAAAACATTTCGAAATGACGTTCGTGCCCTTGGTTAAGTTGGCTGAATCTTAAGCCTGTGGAGGGAAAATTGGTCCAACACGCCCTTTGTCACCTTCAACCTTGGGCAGCATGATAGCTGCCGTCCTAGGCGTCGTTCTGCAGCCAAGTGTGGGCTCTCTCCCTCTCCTTGGGCCGCGATCCTCGCCGGAGGTTGCAGCCCTATCTTCACCCCTCTCAGGCGCACACAGGGCACCCTTAGATCCTAGCCAAGTTGGTCGTTAAATAGCTCGTCAGGCCATGTATTGGTGGTCGACATTGCAGCCTAGCTGATGCCGTTGTGCATACTCTAGGGCACGACCTCGATGGTTGTGCTTCTCCTCAGCACTGGGGTACTTCAGGTGTTCATCGAAACCTTGTGTTGGCTCCGTCTAACCTCATGCTTATGCCGCTCCTCCTAACTAGGGTTTTGAACGTAAGGAAGCAAGAAGAAGATGAGGAAGAGAGTGGGAGATGTGGGATCTCTCTAGAACTCGACCCTGGGCTCTACCCCTTTTATAGGGGAGGGTATCCACGCCCCAGACTGCTTTCCCACGAAGCAACCAAGTCCTTTTCCCACTTGGAAACTTATTTTCCTTTTATAAAAGCAACCACCTCTCTCTTCATCATCTCTTTGATATTTCCCTTTTCTTTAAATTTTAGGATTTCGAAAATTACTTCCTTTATCTTCCTTGTACTTGCCTTTTAATTTATTGGCACGAAATCAAGTTTTCCTTTTAATAGAAAATACTTCCTTTTTATCAATATCACAAAATTCATTAATAATGTATCACATTATCCTTTTATTTTGCAATTTTGGTAATTTCTCTTTCTTTCCTCTTTATTGGGGCTCCTTAGACCCCAAGAAATTATAATATTTTGAAATCCCTTTTCAAGAATACTTATTATCCTTCTAGATGCATCTATATGCATTATTTCTCATTATCATGTTTATTTCTTATTAAATAGCTCTTTTTGAGGATTTCTCTTTATTTCTCTTTTATTTTCCTCATTGGCATTTCTTTTAACATTAGGAATCCTTTGGATATGAAAATCCATCAAGGATAACTTAATTACACCTCTTTCCACTTGTTTTCCATGTTTTACCATTGTTTTCAATTTCTTTCTTAATAAAGAAATACTTAATTAATCTTTTCTTTTCTTATCGCCTTTTCTTTGCAACTTTGGACTCCTTGGAACACAAGAGGCATGAAATCCATCTTTGGATTACATCCCTTTGCCTTCTAGAGGTTTCTATCTCATTCTTTTCTCAAAAACTCAATTATTCACTTACTAATTGAATTTTCTTATTATTTGGACCCAATAGCCAATACGGCCCACAACACAATCATCAAGTCTATTGTAAACGAAATCCGTTTATTCCAAACAAATTATATCATTATTTGTTCAAATATCTTTAATATGATAAATTACATTTCTCACCAAGTGAACCCAAAATCTGGGGTTGTAACAGATGACACAATGAGCTAGATGCCATGGTAGACCATGTGTGTTAGTAGTCATGCTTTTAGTTTGGATACCCATGACAATATGAGCCATGTGAGGTTAGATGACCTAGTTCCTTTGGCGACCCAACCCTGGGAAGGGTCGCGCAAGTTAGAGAGAAGGATAGCTCCTTCAATGAGGAGGTCAGTGAAGAACCCATAGAAACCCTATGGGCTTATATGAGCATGACATAGTATGCACCTAGAGTATGTCAGTAGTGTGGGCAGTAGGTTGAAACCCCGACCAGGAGAGTATGTTAGATAGCTTATGAGATAATCATAAAGAGCTATGGATAATCTTGAGCAAACATAAGTTTGAACATAGGCTACACCCATGTAGGGGTATGCTTGTGAGCTTGATCCACCTTCATGAAGAGAGGAATCTCTAGTAGTAAGGTTGTTTGTAGGGTTAACTCTAGAGAGAGAAAGTAGGACCCAAGTAAGAAGGTTGGAAGCTTAGACTCTGAAATATGAGGAACAATGGGGAGTTAAGGATGATGCGACCTAAGTGGATGGTTGTGGTTGCCTCATGCATGATCCCTGGAGGCTGATGATATCTTGGTTGCCTTTGGAGGAACCAAACTCTAAAGGGAGGATGAGACTGCTGGTACCTATGTGCCTATGGTATAGGTGTTTACCTTTTGAGTTAGGAAGAAGAGTTCCTTAGACCCTGAAAAGGTTTAGTAACAAGTTGTGAGGCCTTATACCTAGTTGATTGTCCTTGAGGAGGACTCAACTTTGAGGTGTTACTAGAGTAGAAGGATAATAGGAGGTGCATGTCATACCTTGTACGTGTTTGGTTCATTGTTAGAAGGTTGAGCATGCAGTTGGACATCAGAAAAGTGAACCTAGGGTTCCTAGACCTAAGAGAGAAAATAGTATTCCTGATGCTCATGACGAAACTTGAGTTTCGAGCATGGCACTCCTCATGTTTATAGGAAAGGGAAACCTCTTAATTTTAAGGTATGTTTGATGAACCCCTCACATCAAAGTTGGTGGAATGGGCATGTGTGATCTTGCTCCAATGTTGAGGAATGAGAACAAGTATGACCTAGCATGGTTTAGTAGGTGGTCTGCTTGTGCCTTAGTAGCTTGATAGGGCTAAACATTCTCATGTGGATGGAAACCCTAGACATAAGGATGTTTTTGACCTTTGTTATCAAAATGTAGTTTCCTCCCATCCTAGGAGAGGGATCCTTTTGTAGGGTGTATACTAGTTTCTGTTGGTTTTGAGGTAACCTAAAGAGGTCTCATACGGTCATGAGAAGCTAAGTGAAAAGTACATAGTATGAGAATGAACCTGTAGACCCATAACCATATCTAAGTGCATGTGGATGTCTTACCATGGAGGTAATCGGTATGGGGCCTGACCAAGGTAGGCAGGTCACCATGACCCCTATGAAAGGATGAAAGTCAGCTTAGGAATGCAGAGAGAGAGATGATGGAGACTTGGGTAAGGTTCTACGTTGGACACGTACTATATTAGAATCCTAATTCTATCCTTGGGTCAGGTAGGGATAAGACCGATGGAAGTAGGAGTTGCCTAATTCCCTAGTTGCACATGACCATAGGGTCAGGAGATAACAACTATCATTGTCATAGGAACATGGGTTAGGAGATTGATCACCTTCATGAACTCATGGGACCCAAAGGGCAGATGAGGAGGGCACTCTCTAGATGCATAAGGGAAGAGGGATGACCCCAAAAGTGCCGGCACCCTACAGACCTAGAGGAGATGACCAAGGATTGTGAGTGGACCCAAGTAGGTTCAAGATCAGTTTTCCTTGGAAGTAACTTTGATATCAAGATAATTGTGATGTAGAGACATATGGTGCAGGTTTCAACTTAGATTTGAAGGTGTACTGGCAATGTGGGATGTACCATCTCTACTCTTGGAATAGGAAGAACTTTGTGTTTGTACGACCGCCAAATGCTTATTTCCTCTTGTTATGGGGGTGAGAGATAGGAAAGTACGCATGCCATACACCAAATATAAAGATGATGTGAGTGGAAATGTTGTTATGATGCATGAGGATAGAGATAATAACGTACCCTTGTGGAGTGTACGATATGTAGATGGCCTACAAACATCAATAGAACTATGGTAGTCATCTTATGAGGATGTTTTTATCATGAGCTATGTGGAATTTGCAAGCTATACAAGGTTGAGTTCGATAACCAGGAGGATGAGCTCTGAGTTTTCTTGATGAAGATAGACTTAGATGTCTGAGATGAGATGATAAGTGGAATACATGGAGGTGTATGTCTTCAACATTACCGTATACATAAGGAGGTGAGGTGATAATGGATGCTCTGGTTGAGATGTAGTTGCCTAGTTTAGCTAAAGGCTAGAAGAGGTTGTTAGGTTAGCCCTATGTTTGAAAAAGGAGATATGTTTGGCTAACACTCAGGTGTAATGAAATCGTTGATCGAGTTAGTGGTTACTTAGTTAGCCAACCTAGGGCTTTCCATGATGCAAGGATGGTTGTAGAACTTCAGATGCACTTCTTTGGAAAAGAAGGTGATGAAACCTCGACTAGAGTGTTTTTGGGTTTTTGAAGAATCAATCTTGAGGGATCATGATATACAGGAGATCATGATTTTAAGATCACCATACACCATGGTACTGCTAATATAATAAGTGGTAGCAGTACTTTGATGCCTAAGATGAAAAGTGTACAAAGATGCATGTGGCTTGTCGCCATGTAAGCCAGGAGATGAAGGACGAACACCAATAACCCATAAGATGGATATAGAGCATAAAGAGTCCCCAAGAGGGAATGGGAGTTCATCACTATGGATGTGTAGTAAGTTTCCAATGGACCAAGGAAGGTCAAGATGCAATATGGGTTATGGTAGATCGCCTTACCTAGAGGACATGAGAAAGAAAGAATACTGTCAAGGGACAGATCCGGTTGTACTACATATGAGAAAGAGATGGTCTAATTACACCATGATGTGATTTAAAAAGTTCTTGAGTATAACCTAAAGATTCACTTCCATGCGGTGGAAGTAGATACATTAAGAACTCGATATTAGTACAGTTTATCACCCCTAACTAATGGTTAGTATGATCCAGACTAGAGGGTCTAATGAGAGCATGTGTGCTCGTTTAGGGTGATACATGGAGACAGTTTTTGTCCTCTATAATATGTGATGATAACCACCATAGCCAGTTTCGAGATGTAAAGAAGCTTTGTAAGGGAGGTTGTGTCGATCACCACTTCATTAAGATGATGTTGGTGACAGGACCTCACAAAGTTTAGAAAAAGACCACAGTGTGTGCAGATGATGTCGCTTTGATCATGTGATGGTTGAGAAAACCCAGGGCTGACATGAGTCGTGAGATGATGCAAAGTAGACTGGCTTGCAGTTCACTGTGGGAGAATATGTGATGTGAAAATCTAACCCCTCTAAGCTATAGTTGAGAAAGCTGAGTCCCCGATATATGGGTCCATTTGAGATGGATTGGTGGAGATGGATATGTTTAGTCTAACCCTTAGGATAATGTGATGTGTTCCACGAGTCCGATCTAGAGCACTATGTGAGGTACACAAGCCATGTGTTGAGCCATGAACCTATTCAGCTTTGTGAGAGGCTGAAATGTCCTGAGTCACCTATGAGGATACAATCTACCAAGGTGAGAGAGAACTCAGATGTAAGAATATGAGATGATGAAGGTTTATGGGAAGAACCATGGAGAGGGTGAAGCCACATAAGAGCCATGATGGACATAAGAAAGGCTAATCATGTTTGTTTATGTGCCTGGTGGAATTTTGGGGGCAAAATTCCTATAAGAGGGGAAGGATGTTACAACCCCAATTTTTGGGTTCTTTTGGTGAGAAATGTATTTTCTCTTATTAAAGATATTTGAACAAATAATGATATGATTTGTTTTGAATAAAAGATTTTGTTTACAATAGCCTTGTTGGTTGTTTTGTGGGCTTTATTGCCTATTGGGCCCAATAAAAAGGAAAAGACAAAGGAAACTCCATTATTAAATGAGTAAATAAGAAATGGAGAAAAGAAAGATGTAGAAACCTCTAGAAGGCAAGGGAATATTATACAAAGGTGGATTTCATGCCTCTTGGGTTCCTTGGGTTCCAAGGAGTCCAAAGTTGCAAAGATAATGCAACAAGAAAAGAAAAGATCAATTAAATATTTCTTTATTAAGAAGGAAACTGGCGATAATGATAAAATATGGGAAATAAGTGGAAAGAGGTATGATTGAGTCATCTTTGGTGGATTTTCGTATCCATAAAGTTTCTAATGTTAGAAGGAATTTCAATAAGTAAAATAAAAAGAGAGATAAAGAGAAATCCTCGAAAAGAGATATATTAATAAAGAAATAAATAAGATAATGAGAAATAATGGATATAGATGCATCTAGAAAGATAATGAGTATCCACTAAAAAGGATTTTGAAATATTTGAGTTTCTTGGGGTCCAAGGAGTCCCAATGGAGAAAAAGAAAGAGAAAATATAAATAATACAAAAGTCTTAATATAAGGATAATGCGTTATATAATTAATGACTTTTGGTATTATAAAAAGAAATGCTTTTATTATAAGAAAGTAAAAATGAAATTTGCCTTATTAAGGGAGTACTATAAAATTCATGATTGTCTTAGTCAATAAAGTGATAAGGAATTATGTACCTTTCGTTAATGCCTTTTATTTGCCAAGATAAAAATTCTAATAAGAATAGAGTAGTGTTTTTGTAACCTTTGGCAATAGAATAAAGGAATTAATGAATAAAAAAAGGAAGGTAATAATAAGGGATGGGACACGTGAGAAAGTCCCATACTTTTGTACATGGTCACATGATAATCGAAGGAAACAATTAAGTGTTTGACATCATGGTTGAAGGCATATGTGAAAGGGAAGTACAAGAGGATATCTCTATAAATACAATTTGTATATCTATTGATATCCATCCTAGCCTCCTCCCTCTCTCTCACGACAGCTGTGTAAGGTCGTGAAGATCTCGGACCATGGGAAAAGAAAAGGCGGCGTCACCCTAATTTCATGTCTTGGTCCTAGATCGTGGACTATCCATTCTTTCCAATGACCATAATAGAGAGGAGAGCTTTGGCGATATGCTAGGACGCACCCAGAACCTGATCGAAAGTGGCGGTCAGCGTGGAAGTGCCCTGACCTCCTCCGAGTCTTCAAAACCCAGGCATGTGACATGGAGCAACAGATGCGAGGCCTTTACCACTGAGGAACTGAGATTCTAAGCTTCAGCAAGACTGAGCTAGCCTCTAGGACTTCACAAGAGACGACGAGGTATGAACTAACCCACTTTATTTACCTTGCAAACTGCTGCAACATGTAGATCCGGCCAGACCTAGTTCAACCCCCACCGTCATCTCTGGCGGTTCCCAGTGGCCTCCTAGGTCCGTCGTGGGCTGGCGGGGCTAGCCTGGTCTTCTTTTGGACCTCGCAGCATGGGAAACCCCAGAGACAACACGTAACCACTCTGCTAGGGCAGAGGCTGCCACTGTCGCAAGGTTAGGGGTGAGACATAGTGAATTGTCTCGAGTACCCCTCCATGCACATGTAAAGGACGAGGGCACAAGAGTCATTCTACTCTTATTCCAAAATGGGCCATATTATATTGATTTGCCTTTACTCGCTGATGTGTCCTCACCTAGTTGGTCAGATAATAATTTTCTTGCAAAAATCTTAACTCAAAATTGGTAACTTGGATGGCAATATATTATATATGGATTTTGATTAGAAAAACGTGAGGAATTCAATAAAAATGTTGTTAGAACCTGATTTCGCTTCTAATTTCAAAAGTGTCTAAAGTGATCATATAATGCATTGAACTTTGATTACAAACCCTAATTGTGATTGGAGATAAAATCTAAAATGCTTAATGGGTTAATTTCAGTATTAATAACCTATTGAGAAATAAAGTGAGGTTTGAATCTGATTTAGATAATGTTTGGCTTGTTTTAGGATTTTAATCCATGAATCCATGATAACGAATGTAGAAACCCTAACCTAGGGTAAAGAAGATCATTAACTTGAATAATTCAAATTATTTGGAAATAGGTTGATAATTGTTGATCGTAAGCCTGTTAGGAGAGATAGGACAAGTTAATTAGGATTTTTGAGTAGTTTTACTATTTTAGGGTTGGTGGTAGCAAAAGTAATAATGAAACCCTAATTCAAAGTGAAACCCTAAAAGAAGGTAGGAAACCCAAGGGAGCAAGTTTGATTAAATAGATATTGATAATATGAAAAGTGAGTAGATTATATGGTTATTTCAGGATCCTTGTTGTGGAAATTGTTTGCTTTCCTGGATTTGTTTCTTGCTTGGATTATTTCTACCTTGATTTGGCTAAACAAGTATGTGGTTAATTATGGTTAATCACATTATTTTCCCGAAGGTTTTCCTAATGATTAATCACATTAAATGCAACCTATCAATTTGGATGTTCATACTTGCAAAGCATAAAGTCACTATGATTATCACAATAATAATATAAGTGTGTTTTCTCACACCTACATGCCACCCTGATGGATGATGCCAAAAGGTCAAGCCAAGGAGGGAAGACCCATGGGCACCATGAGTGGTGACCCCAGACACCAAGCTCGGGATTGAGAAGGTGGTCTTTATTGCATGACTAGTGGGCACCATGAGAGGTGACCCCAGACACCAAGCTCGAGATTGAGAAGGTGGCCTTAAGTCATTGGCAAAAGAGAAATCCTAAGGAGGGTATGCCATGGTTAGGGAAAAAGTGGTGGAGAATGTCACAGTGAAAGCATAAATTGGCTTATTAATTAACTTGATTGTAATATTTAGATTGCTAGCCATATGTGTGAAATTTTAGTTGTCCCCACATACCGGCATATCCCTATATGCTGACCGACATTTTGTTTGTTGGCATTTTAGGTGCAACGCTGAAAAGAACAAATAGTAAAGTGACACATTGTGAGAATAAGAAATAAAGTGCAAAGAGGATTAGATAGAATAGTTTTAAGCTGTGGATAGAAGTAGATTTCCAATGTTTTTAGAAAAGGTATGCAAAGTTTTATTTTATACCAGATTTCAGTTTAGTTGGTAGAATTTCATAATTATTACTAATTAATTGTCAAACCTTTGATCTGGTTTATTGGGATAACGGCGTTGACCTCTTGGTCTCCCTTAATTGGTGGTTACCGGGAGGTGGGGTCGTTACAATAAAAAAAACATTTTTCTACATTAAATTTTTACCCAAATTCCATTCAAGGATTTAGTAACTAGATTTGTAAGTTGTTCTTTTGAGCAGATGGGTATGAGTATGATAACTTGTCTTGAATGTTGTCTTTGATGAAGTGACAATCAACTTTAATGTAATTTCTTTTATTCATGAAAGATTGGGTTGGAAGCTATGTGAACTATTGTCTTTGTTTTTGGATTGCCTTTCAATGGCTTCAAACTATTCAAATCCCAGTTCTTCCATGAAGTTCCTTACTATAGGGAACTATGCCATCAAGCATGGAAGCATAAACACAACTTTTACTACCACATTACTCTTAAGTATAGATCGTGTCAAGAACTATATAATGACAAAGAGGGTTTGCAAGAGATATACCTGGTCCTAGAGCAAGTCCATCGACTATCCCTTGCTACAACGTGCTAATATCTCAAGTTGCACATGGACAACTATTGATGCCAGCCTCCTGGTCTAAAACCACATACTGTGGTTGATGACATCCTCCTAGTGGGTGGCAACTACCTCCTCACCTCTATAATATTCCATATGGACCATTAGGAACTCCATGTTGCTCTTCTAGAGCCAATGGGAAGGAGTTGTCCCATCAAATAACAACCTTCTTGGGATGATGCACTCTCTCATGTTGTCTCTCCCTTTTACTGGCAGGATTTGCTCAGGCTCTCTAGTTGCCACAACTAAAGAGGATAACAACTTGTTAGAGAGAATTGTTATTTCTCCATAAAACCTCGACTACCACTCTGTTTATAAGAGGTCAGGGTTAGGGTTTCCAATTCATTTGGGAGTCGAAGAGGAAAATAACATGAATTTTCTAGAAATTGCTAACCATGAACTCACTAGTGATCAATTTAACCCTTGAACCATTCCTTTCACTATGTTTCCTATTCATGATTGTATTTATATTTAATATTCGATCAATTTGTAGGGAAGTATGGCATAGTGTATGCAGTAGAATTTAAAATTTTATTACCATATTTCCCATAACTAGTAGATAATGTCAAGAACTATAATGCAGGAAGGATGGTTTATGGGATATACCTGGTCCTGGAGCAAGTTGAGCGACAATCCTCATCGTTGTCGATGTGCAACTCTAAATCCTAGTTGCACTAGGACTTGTCTGACTGCTGCAACCTCCTAGTCTACACCACAGACTGCGCGCCACCACAAATGTCATCTTCTTTAGCAGATCCTCTTGTCATGGATTGTTGGTTGATGTTGCCCTCCAAGTGGAAAACAATGGCTTCCCACCTCTATGGTAGTCCACACAGACCCCCTAGAACTCCTATCGTCCTATTTGACCAGACAGGAAGGAGTTGTCCCTCTCGGTTAGTGTACTAGTCACTGACTTTCTCTCCTACAATGACAACTCTAAGTTGTTCTCTCCCGTGGCTCTCCCTCCCTTGTCGGGTAGGACTTGAATAGGCTCTCGTGGTTACCACAACCAGAGAGGACAACAATTGTCATAGGAACTGATTATCAATTTTCTGTGATGTAGTTGTTCATTGGGAAGCTCCCAATACCACTCTATATATAGGAGGGGTTAGGGTCAGGGTTCCCAATCCCAAACCAATGTGGGCCAAAAGTGGGAGTGGAAAGGAAAAGTAGATCTTGAATTTTTGTAACAATTCTAGAAATTGCACAACCTACAATAGCTGAAACGGCCATTTGTTTGACCGAGACAGTCATCTCGCACACAAGACAGTCATATCATAATGTCAGATGATTGTCTCACACTATGAGATGGTCGTTTTGTAGTTTCCAATTGTGTACAAATTTGGTAAATCAATTCCCATTAGTGTTAGACATTGATTGCCTTGTGCAACTAGTATTTCTCAAGCGAAATTGAATGGGAAACAACTAGAACCTTCCCCGACTGAGTTGGACCATCTTTCCCATGTGAGATGGTCATCTCTGATCACCCAGATGGATGTCTAGTGACACAAATTGAGTACGTTTGGCCGGGTTGGTTTGCTCCATTACCAATTTCAACTCAGAACTAGCTCGATACCCAGACACCCGTCTCAACCCTTGAGATGGCTGTTTACACTTCCAAACAGTCGTCTCAACACTTGAGATGGGTGTTTGGCAATGCTTTCAGCCTGTTTGTTGCATGAATCAAATTCCTAAACATTTTAGCACTTAATTCAATTGTCATTTGAGATCTGAACTCCTCTTCTAGGTTAAGACTATGTGCGTGCCCCTATAGGTCCCATATTACGTTGGTAGTGAATGTCCATAACAACTTATGACATCACAAGCAAAGAGTGGTGCCTATTCACACATCATTTCTACCCAAGTAAATGGAAAATTTGGGGAACAATTTCAACATATAATATATGTAGGGCGTTACAGTGTTTGTATAGTTCCTTTGTCACTAATGTCTAGATTGAACTAGAGGCATGGAGAAGTCACTCTCATTATTATTCAAGCTTTGTTTCTAGAACCAACTGAAGACTGTCTAAGATATATGTAAGCTCAATATCACATATTGACTCACATGCACATGGCCATGCTTTTATCAATCTCGCTAATCAAGAGGCCTAGGACGTCATACTCCAATAGGAGGGACAAATCCCATATCTATCACTCACAATCAATCCCCATGTGTCAAAGCCACCCAGCCATCACTGTTATAACAACCCATGTTTCAGGACTACATTTGATGATGTCAAAGTGTACACAACAACATGTGTTGAGTGCAGTGATGTCAGCTCAAAGAACCATAACCACCACCATCATTGTGAGAGCTGATTATGACTTCCATGATGATGTCTTCCATGTGTTAGTATTACAGTGGGTCTGTTTGATACACTATTCTCTAACATGTATCTATGTGATTGGTTTAATATCACCATTTCATGACCAATGATAGTCAATCATCAACCAACTGACACTATGATCTTATGTGTTATTGTTGTCTATCAACCTTCCACAATAACAACTGATCAGGGACATAATGAGAATGTAAATATGTACTCTTAAAATCTGTATGATCTCATTTCTTCCAAGTCACGTACTTGAAGACATACATCATTGAGTGATATTATTCTCTAGACATTTATAATGTTACATCATTATCTCATAATTGAATTAAAAAAAATAAATTGGAGGCTTGCCTTTTATTAATAATCAAATCATTTTTACATGACAGGCCAATACAATCATCACATGACTGGCTCTCTGGGCATACACAACCAATAGACTCCCACTTTCACTTAGATCCAATCACACACGAACCTTATTCCGAGTGACCTTACATGTCTATCATGCTTCTATTGTGAAAATTCTTTCGTTATGGGATCGACAATGTTGCTTTCAGTTGGTACTTTGCAAATCTTTACATCTCCACCCTATACAATTTCTCGTATGAGATGATACCACCTTTGTATATGCTTTGAGCACTGATGTGATCTTGGTTCCTTAGCTTCTACAATAGCTCCATTATTGTCACAATATAGCTCAATTGTGTCACTGATGCTTGGAACAACCCCAAGTTCTGTGATGAACTTCTTGATCCATACAACCCCCTTTACTGCATTTGATGCAATAATATACTCAGGCTCTATTGTGGAATCAAAAAGAGTTTCTTTCTTGGAACTCTTCCAACTTACATCTCCATTGTTGAGGCAGAACACAAATCCAGATTTTGACTTATAATTGTCCTGATCAGTCTGGAATATTGCATCAGTGTAACCTTTTACCACCAACTCTCCCTCTCCTTCGTAGACCAAGAATTGATCCTTAGTCCTTATCAATTACTTTAGGATGTTCTTTATGTCTATCCAATGAACATCACCTAGATCAAATTGATATCTTCTCATCATGCTTAAAGCATATGAGACATCTAGATGAGTACATAACATTTTGCATAAATGATCGATCCAATTGCTGAGGCATATGAAATCGCACTCATGTGTCCCCTTTGTTCACAAGAATTAGGACATTGAGCTTTAGAGATGGGAACACCATGGTGTACATGCATGTTTCCTTTGTTTGAGTTATTTATGTTGAACCAATTCAACACTTTATCAATGTATGTGCTCTGACTTAGTCTGAGAAGTCTTCTGGATCAATCTCTATAGATCTTTATTCCCAAGATGTAGGATGCTTCTCCCAAGTCTTTCATAGAGAATGTATTTACAAGCCATGCCTTTACCTTTTGTAAAGTAGGGATTCCATTCCCCATAAATAGTATGTCATCCACATACAATATGAGGAATGTCATTATGCTCCCACTAAACTTTTTGTACACACAAGGTTCATCTTCATTTTGAGCAAATCCAAACCCTTTGACCATCTCATCAAAACAAAGATTCCAACTCTGAGATGCTTGCTTCTATCCATAGATTGACCTTTGTATCTTACAAACTTTATTGGAAAACTTCAGATGTATAAACCCCTTAGGTTGTGTCATATACACATCCTCCACAAAATTCCCATTAAGGAATGTGATTTTAACATCCATTTGCCAAATATCATAGTCATGATAGCTACAATAGCAAGCATAATCCTGATTATTTTAACCATGGCCACTAGAGGAAATGTTTTGTCATAGTCAACACCTTGAACTTGTCTAAAACCATTTGTAACCAATCTTCCCTTATAGGTTGGAGATTTTCCATCCATGTCAGTCTTCTTCTTGAAGACCTACTTGCACGTTATGGGTTTTACCCCTTCATGTGGATCCACCTAAGTCCATACTTTATTGATATACACGTATTCCATCTCAAATCTTATGGCCTCTTGCCATTTCTCAAACTCTGGTCCCTCTATAGCATCTTTATAAGTTATTGGCTCATCATCTATGACCAATTCATTGCCTTCTTAAGTCACAAGATATCCAAATCTCTTAGGCTCAAGGCGTGTCCTATTAGATCTACAGGGTTCTTGTGATACTTGCGGAATTTGAGATTTCACAACACCTTGTGACTTTGGTTCCTCTTGTTCATCTAATGGTTCAATGTTTCCTTGTTGGTCTTGAACCTCTCCGAGTTCTAATTGTCTCCCACTGATTCTTTTGGAAATAAATTCCTTTTCTAGGAATCTCTAGAAACAAACACTTTGGTGTCATATGGACTATAGAAGTAGTATCTCACAGTTTCCTTGTGATATCCAACAAAGTAACATTTTTCAGATCTAGGGCCAAGATTTTTCAGGAAACATTTTCTTTACATAAGCTTCAAAACCTCAAATCCTCATAAAAGATATTTTGGGACGCTTCCCAGTTTGTATCTCATATGGTGTCTTTTGAACCGACTTAGATGGTACTCAGTTTAGTGTAAACGTGGCGGTTTCTAGAGCATACCCCCAGAAGGTAGTTAGAAGCTGAGCTACACTCATCATAGATCACACCATATCTAGTAATGTGTGATTCCTTCTTTCTAATACACCATTCTACTGAGGTGTTCCAGGCAGAGTCCATTGGGATACAATCCCATGGGCTCTAAGAAGGTCCTCAATCTCCTGGTTTAAGTATTCTCCACCTGAGTCAGAACGAAGTGCCTTAATACTTTTACCAAGTTGGTTGTGTATTTTTCAAGAGCTTAGGACTTATGTTTCATTAAATAAACATAGCCATACCCACTGAAGTCATCAGTGACAGTAATGAAGTACTTGAACCCACCTCTAGCATTTGTTCTAAAAGGTCCACATATATTAGTATGTTTGAGTCCTAATAGATCATTGGCCCTCTCATTGTTTCTAGTGAAAGGGGTCTTTGCCATCTTGCCCAAAAAACAAGATTCACATGTCCCAAATGATTCAAAATCAAAAGAGTATAGATAACCATCCTTATGGAGTATAGATATGCCTCTCATTTACATGCCCTAGACAACAATACCAAAGGTATGTTTTGTTTGATTTGTTGAATTTTATCCTTATGGTATTAACATTATATACATCTGACTTTAGGTATAACAAGTAAAGACCTAAGACATAGGGGCATTGCCATAAAAGATCCCATCTTTTGAAATAAAACATTGACCACTTTTAATATGGAATTCAAATGAATCATTGTCCAAACAAGATACAAATATGATGTATTTATAGCTGATACATAATCACAGTTATTTAACTCTATTAAAAGTCTCATGAATAGAGATATACTATAGGTTCCAACTGCGCTGGACAAAACTCTTGCGCATTAGCAACTCGTAGTTTCACCTCACCTTTCCCTAAAGGCCTACTTCCCTTCAGATCCTGCATATGAGAACATATGTGAGATCCACATCTGATATCTAATACCCAAGATGATGAAGTAGATAGTTTATCTCAGTAATGTATATAACTGAAGTGGAGATCATCATCCACATCTTTTGCTTCCTGAAAGCCTTCAAATACAAAGGATGAGTTTCTCTTGTACTTTTCTTTCTCCTTATCTTGAGTCTTGATGAACTGGACTTAGGCTTGACCAAATAACTCTTCTTGGTCTTGCTTTGATCCTTAGACTCAGCCTCATTGATCACCATCATGGTCTTGTCCTTTTTCACTTTTTCTTCAGCATGAATTAACATGGCAAGCAGTTCTGACATTTGTCCATCTGAATTACTCATATGCTGGCATGCAATAAAATGGCTATATGATTCTGGCATATTCTTTAGAATCATACCAGTATCCAACTCTTTTCTCAAAGTAATTCCCTACTCTTCAAGATGATACACATGTCCATATTGAGCACATGTTCTTCTATTGAGGTTCCCTCTGTCAGCTTTGACTCAGGAAAAACCTTTAAGACATCATTCCTTTCTTGCCTGCAAGACCAAGTGTTACTTTCCTAAAATGTGTCACCATCTCAAGAACAGTCATGTCCTCACATTGCTCATGCAACTCAGAGTTCATGCATCTTAGCATATGGTGCTTTATCTCTAAGGCATCATTGACATGCTTCTAGTAAGCATCCACTTTATCCCTATGTGCATCGAGAGGATGTATTTCAGGCACTAGTTTGTCAAGGAGATAGAGCTTGCACTCTTCATTGAGAACCCTTATCAAAGTCCAAAACTAGTTGCGGAAATTTCTCTAGTCAAGTTTTTTCTTCTTCACGACCAATCGCAAATCGGATTTGTTTGTCATTGATTCTACAAGAGAAAATTTGCATTTGTCAAAGAGAAATTTTGATTTGATTTGATTTGAAAAATTGACTATATTAATCAGATCTTTAATTATTATCGCTCCCACTATTTTATTCAAATTGCTAGACCTTAATATCAATTCCCAATATTGCAGCGTGCAAGGCTCTAATGGGCCAAGATCCATATTTCATCAAGTCATGAGTTGGCTTTTGTCAATCGCCCACAACCTGACTATTGACTATTTAGGTAGGCCATCATGCCAATTGCATCATATGCAACCCTTGGATAGATGATATGTGCAACACCTTGCTATGATCATCTGCATGCCTCTGGGCTTGGGCTCTCCAAGTCATCAGTTAAGCCTAACCCAATAGCCAATACAAAAGATATGTACCATGCTTTATGCAAATCTACACATCTACCATCACACTTCCACAAGATAGGCGGTGCACCATGCTTTGTGCAAATCTACATATCTACCATCACACTTCCATGAGATAGACAACACACAAACCTTTGTGTAAATTTACGCTTAGTCAATCATGCTTTTCATGTGTATTGCTAATGGAAGGCATCTTAAGACTTATTATTTTGGTTGAGGGAGTTTGTATAAATACATATATTTTGTCACCACATATATAGTATGTATCATTTGCATGCTATATCCCATAATAAAAATGTGTAATAAATGAAACTGATGGTTATGGCCAGTCCTAATGTAATCCCTTGGAGTCACAAGGAATTACAGTCATCTAGGTCTACATCACAAGAAAAAACCTATTGTTGATGTAGATATGTGCTTGCCAATCTAGGTTGTTCGGTTCAATCGTTGAACCAATGGGCTCGCCTCATGGTTGGTTGTTAGGTCGTCTCACCGATTGCTTGGCCCTCCTATCCACCATCGGCTAGCTCCTTCAGTGGATTGGTTGGGTCCACCAGGACATTGGCCTGGCTTGTCCTTCGTGTCCTCCAAGGTTCTTCATCTTCGTCATAACAAGAAAGTAAACTATCTTACTTTTACATGATTATAAGGAAACCTCAAGTTACATTCGAGGGGAGCAAAGGTAGAAGAGAATTAACTTTATATTTTGAGGATAAGATAGAAGCTGAGTATGCAGACCGAGATAATCTAGATAAACCGTCCACATACAACCATACACAAATAGGGGTTATTGTCCATAACCAAGCTACACATCCACCATTAAAACCATTTTAGGGTGACACATGTCAATTGCATATATATATCATATATATATTAGTTTTGGATTATCATGGTGTTTTTATTTGACAAAATATTATTTGCATCACATGGAATAATAGAATGACAAAACTAAAACCCAATTATATCAATTATCACATAATATTGTAAATTGACGTTGGTTGTGATACCACTATAGGGAAATATGGTATAGACAAAGTAGTGGAATTCAAAATTGTTTTACCATATTCCCCATAAGTAGTAGATCGTGTCAATAACTATGATGCAGAAGGATGGTTTATGGGATGTACCTAGTCCTGGAGCAAGTCTAGTGATAATCCTCATCGTTGTAGATGCACAACTTTGAATCCTAGTTGCACTGGGACTCGTCTGACTGATGCACCTCGTGGTCTGCACCACGGACTGTAGCCACAAACATGGTCTTCTTCAACAAATCCTCTTGGCATAGACTATTATTTGATTTTGTCCTCCAAGTAGTAAACAATGGCTTCCCACCTCTATGGTAGTCCACACAGACCCCCTAGAATTCCTATCATCCTAAAGGATCAGACGGGAAGGTTTTATCCCTCTCCGTTAGTGTACTAGTCACCAACTTGCTCTCCACAATGGCAACTCTCAGTTGTTCTCTCCCATGGATGTCCCTCCCTTGTCAAGTAGGACTTGCCTGGGCTCTCATGGTCACCACAGCCAGAGAGGACAATAGTTGTCATAGGAACTGATTCTTAGTTGTCTGTATTGTAGTTCTTATTTGGGAAGCCCCCGATACCCCTTTAAATATAGGAGGGGTTACAGTTAGGGTTCCCAATCCCAAGCAATTGTTGGACTAATGCAGGAGTGGAAAGGACAAGTAGATTTTGAATTTTCACAACAATCATGGAAATTGCACAACCTACTACAGTCAAAACTACCATTTGGCTGAGCCAGATGGTTGTCTCGCATGTGAGACGGTTGTCTCGCATGTGAGACGGTTGTATCGCATGTGAGACGATTGTCTCACACAATGAGATGACCGTTTTGCAGTTTCTAGTTGTGTATGAATTTAGCAAATCAATTCCCATCAATGTTAGACATTGATTCCCTTGTACAACAAGTTATTCTCAAGAAAAATGGATTGGGAAACAACTAGAACCTTCCCCGACCTAATTGGACCATCTCGCCCATGCGAGACGGCTGTCGCAGTTCACCCAGACGGACATCTGGTGACCTGGATCGAGCCTATTTGGCCTGGTTGGTTCGCTCCATTGCCAATTTCAACTCACAACCAGCTCGACACCCATACGCCCGTCTCAACCCTTGAGTGGACCATTTGGCACTTCCAGACAGCCATCTCAACACTCGATATGGGAATTTGGTAGTGTTGTCAGCCTATTTGTTGCCTGAATCAAATGCCTAAACACTTTAGCACTTATTTCAACTATCATTCAAGATCTAAACTCCTCTTCTAGGTCAAGACCTATGTGTGTGACCCTATAGGTCCCATATTATGTTGGTAGTGAATGTCCATAACAACTTATGACATCACAAGCAAAGAGTGGTGCCCAGTTGCACATCATTGCTATACATGTAAATGGAAAATTTGGTACACAACTTCAACCTACAATATGTGTATGGCGTTACAGTGTTTGTATAGTTCCTTTGTCACTGTTGTCCAGATTAAACTAGACACATGGAACAGTTACCCTCATTATTATTCAATCTTTGTTTCTTGAACCATGAGCAAACTGTTTGAGATATATGTAAGCACAATATCACATATTAACTCAGAATCGCATGGCCATGCTTTTCTTAGTATCACTAATCAAGAGGCCTAGGACATCATACTCTAGTAGGAGGGACAAATCCCATATCTATCACTCACAGTAAATCCCCATGTGTCAAAGACACCCAACCATCACCGTTATAACAACCCATGTGTCAAGACTACGTTTGATGATGTCAAAGTGTACCCAACAACATAAGTTGAGTGTAGTGATTTCAGGTCTAAGAACCACAACCACAACCATCATTGTGAGTGCTGATTATGACTTCCATGATGATGTCATCCATGTGTCAGTCTCACGGTGGATATGTATGATACACTATTCTCTAACATGTATCTGTGTGATTGGTTTAATATGACCATATCATGACCAATAAGACTCAGTCATCAACCAACTCACACTCTGATCATATGTGTTATTTTTCTCTATCAACCTTCCACAATAACAACCGATTAGGGACATAATGGGAATGTAAATATGTCCTCTTAACATCTGTATGATCTCATTTCTTCCAAGTCACGTACCTGAAGAAATACGTCATTGAGTAATATTATTCTCTAGACATTTATAACGTTACATCATTATGTCATAACTGAATTAAACAAAATAAATTGGAAGCTTGCATTCAATTAATAATCAAATCGTTTTTACATGATATGCCATTACAACCATCACAATATTGTCTCTCTGGGCATACATAACCAAGACAATCAACAACATGATGTTAGCATCAAACCTTGATCCAATTTTATTGATCATTGAAGTGGGTGGTTCACAAGTTGAACTGGTCGTTCCAGACCTTGGAACTATTGTTTCACTTAGTAAATCGGTCAGTTCATGTCCCAGCTTTGGCAATATTTTGCTAATGCAATATAAATTGACCTAACACTTGAATACATTGGTTCAACACTAAAACCAGTTAGTTCATAGTTTAGTTAGCCAATTTCCAACCATTGTTGTTTAAATTAAATACCTAAACATCATTTATGAATAAACTCATGTTCTAAGTGCCTTCTATGTGTGTGACCCTATAGGTCCCAAATTATGTTGGCAGTGTAAGTTCATAACTAATTTATCATCACAATAAATGAGCGGTATCTACAAACACATCATTTCTCCCAAGTAAATTAAAATTTGGAGAACAACTTCAACCTATAATCTGTAATTCGTGTTAATGTGGTCCTATGTTTCCTTTGTCTCTAATATCTAGATTGAACTTGAGGTATATAATCATCATCCTCTTAATGTTCAATCATGTTCCTTGAACTAGAGCAGACTGTATGGGATGCATGTGAGCTCACATATCACATATTAAGTGACACAAGTATGGCCATATGTTTCTAGGTCTCTATAATCAAGTGGCTTAGATATCAATCTCCTATAAGAGGGACAAATCTCATCTACATCACTCACATTCAATCCCCATGTGTCACAATGCATTTGAGCATCACCTTTATGGAATCCCTAATTCAAGGTCATTTTGGATGATGTCAAAATACATCAAATGACATGTGATGAGTATAGTGACTTCAGTTCTAAGAATAAGAATCACCACTATCACTATGGGAGTTGATTCTGACTACCATTATGTGGTCTCCATGTATCACTCTCAAGGTGGATCTATCTGATGCACTGTTCTGTAACATGTACCTATGTGTTTGGTTTGATGTCATAGATCATGACTGATGAGATTCTATCACCAACCAACACACATTCTACTCTTATGTATTACTATTGTTTATTTTTCTTCCACAATAATATTCAACTAGAGACATAATAAGAATGTATGTACTCTTATCATACATATGATCTCAGTGTTTAGGTCCTCAACATGAAGACATAAGAAATCATGTAACATCATTTGTTATACATCTATTATGTTTGTGTCATCATCTCATGATTGAGACAACCATTGTTACAACCCCCATTTACAGGTTCTTTTGGTTAGAAATGCAATTTCCCCAATAAATGTGTGATTTGTAATTTGTATGATTTAAGTAAATTGAGTAGTTTCCTTTGATAAATAGCCTTGTTTGATTTTGTGGGCCTTATTGGCTATTGGGCCCAATAACAAGAAAGAGGAAATAAAAAGGAAAAGAAATCAATTAATAAAGAAATCACTAAGATAATAAGAAAAGAAAGATGTAGAAGCATCTACAAGGGTAGGGATTATCCTTCAAAGATGGATTTCATATCTTTGGGATTTCTTGGGTTCCAAGGAGTCCAAGTTGCAAAGATAATTGGAGAAGAAAGAGATAAAATCAAATAAAGCATTATTTAGAAGGAAAGTTGAGGAAATGATGCAAATATAAGAAATATGTGGAAATATGGATAATGGAATCATTATAAATGGGATTTCAACTCCACATGGTTTCCAACGGTAAAAGAAATCAAAATAAAGAAACTAAAACACTAAGAGAATGAAAATGTGCTTAAAATATGCCGTATTAAGAGATAACTTGCATATGAACAAAAGTCTCTCCTACTATCGAGTTTGAGTCACAAATTTGGTACACACATGGATTAAGTCATTATGGACATTCCTCTAAAATTTTGGATCAAATGGGTAACCGGTTTAGGATATATGATTTTTACAAAATTTCCTTAAGTGTGAACAAAATTATTAAATGTCACAATTTTCCAATATATCCGAAAAAATGTTCTTGTAGTGTGGCTGATAGTCATTGGATCTAGGATCCAACGGTGGCTGCACTTTGATTCAGATACGGAAAGGAGGAAAAATATGTGGAATTTTCTCGATTGTTTTCCTCTACACATAATGAATGAGCAACTATGGGAAGTGCTCCATTAGTTTTGGGAGTCCAATCTGAACTAAACGACCCCTTGTTTCCACCGTTTCCCTGAGGAATTGGGTTTTCCCCAATTCGGCGCAGTAGTTCTCTCCATAGACAACCAATCTAGTTGGGAAGTGCCTATTTAAGGGTTCCTAGACCCTGTTTGATGAGCTAAAGGCTTTGGCGGTGACTCCACGCTCGCCAGAGACCTGTCCCTGCCTCCAAATTCCTGGGAACAAACTCTACTCTATTTTTTTCCTCTCTGTACACAGACGTGGGACAAGATGTTGTCCTCCCCCTGTGAGTCATCTCCAGCAACCTTGAGAGATGCCATTGAGTTTGGTGAGGCCTGGCGGAGGCATACTCTCCCTCGCCCGATGCTCTGCTGCCTAGAGGCACGAAGTCAATGGGTTGCTTGACTGCTGGAGCTCTACTCGGGAGAGGAATTGGATGTCGTGTGAGGAAGGAGAAGAATAGGGGTACGAAAGTCAATGGGTTGGTTGACTTCTCTACCCCTTAGCATGTGTTCAAGAGGGAGGGGTATGAAAGTCTTTCACAATTTAATAGCCGGCCCAAATTATGGAATTAAAAAAAACAGCTTTCGCTAATGTGTCAAGCCGCCATTGGCCAAAGGTACTTTAATTTGCAAAATTCATAAATAATTAATGGTAACTCAGATTAATACATGTAATATATGAATATTGATCAGGAGAACTCGAGGAACTCAATAAAAATATAACTGAAACCTAAATCTATTCAAAATTCTAAAAATGGTTAAAATTGCTAACTTTAATGCTTTATAATGTGGAAAAGCCTTAATTTGGTGATTAATGAAATTGAGATGATTAATAACAATAATCTACAAGCATATTAAATTGTTGTTAATGAAAAAATGGTTTAAATGTCTAAGTAAATAATCCATGAGTTAAATATCTTGATTTAGGGTTTTGGTATGATAGTATGCATTAATGGGATTAGAAACCCTAATCTAGGTAATTAATGGTTTCTAATGAGATATATTCGAGAATTCTGGTATGAAAGTAATACTAAGTTGATCCTAAGCCTAATTAGGAAGATGTTAATGAGGAAATTAGGGTTTGCTCTCAGTTTTACTATTTTTAGGGTTTTGGTAGTTATAATGATGAAAAGTGTAGAAAAACCCTAATGAAACCCTAAAATGGATTAGGAAACCCTATAAAGAAACTTCAAGTCGAATAGATGGATTCTTAATAAAGTGTGTAGTAAATAGAGTACATGTGCTTTTTAGGATTCTTGATTGTGTGGTTGAACTACTTGCTTGGATTGCTTTCTTGGTTGGAATTGCTATTAACTTGTCAAATCTACTGAGCAGGTATGTGGTTACTTATGAATAATCTCCTTTAGTTTCACAGATGTTTTTATCAAGTGATTTCAACCTAAACTATTGGATGTTCAATTCTACAATCCTATAAAGTCCCTATGAGTATCACAATTAATTATGTATGTGTATTTTTGAACCTACATGCCACCCTGATGTATGTTGCAAGACCAAGCCCTAGAGGGAAGGTCTGATTTGGTCAAGCCCTGGAGGGAAGACCATTGGGCACCTTGAGAGGTGACCCCAAGAACTAAGCTCAAGATGGAGAAGGTGGCATTATGTCCCTTGCAAGTACAAAACCCTAAGAGAGGGTAATCTAGGCTTTAGGGCAAAAGCGGTTGAGAAGTCACATTGAAAGTGTAATTTGAATTGTTAATCAATTATTTTTGATAATTAGGTTGTTAGAATCTATTTGTGAAATTGTGATTGTTCCCCACATACTAATATAGAAATGTATTGACTGACATTTTTTTTGTCAGCATTTTAGGTAAATTTCTGAAAAAGGAAAAACAATAAATTGAAATATTGTGAAGATATAATTAATCTATTCAAGGAGGATTAGATAGTTAGATTTCTACAGCAGATAGAAGTCTTAGTACCTATTTTTGCAAGGTATGCAAAATTTATTTTTTATTCTATCTTTCAAGTTTAGTTTTTGTAGAATTTGATAATTATTTCTGATTAATTGTTAAACCATTGATCTTAGATTTTGGGATAACTCCTCTGACCTCTTGGTCTCCCTTGATTGGGGTTTACTGAGAAGCGGGGTCATGACATTTGGTATCAGAGCCAATGGTTTCTCATAATCCTTAATAATTATTAAATTTTACAAACTCTATAGAACCCAAGGGAGTTATTAGAGGATTTTCTGATGACGGAGGTATCTAGAAAAGGATCACGGTCGGGGGGGCTAGCAATATTTTCCTTCACCCCTCTAGTCGGTCATGAGGACTCCCAGATGCGGTGACTGTGTGGATAAAGTCTGAGGTCTTGAATCAAAATAAGATACCTTTAGGACTCTCTCATCTATTTTGTCCCTTCTCAACTCTAATTCAATTAAGGTTCTAAGGCTTAAGGTTTTTCTCTCTCTTCCCCACCAGCTTGAGGTCAGGGTAAGTACAATAAGGATTAAAGAATCCTCCACTAAATAATGAAAATTATGTAAACAAGATGTCATGGAGATAAGTTTTAATAGTTTAAGCATAAACTAAAGATTAGTTACATGCTTAAGGTTACATGGCGTGTGTTGTCATGCCCTTAGGAGAGATATGAGGATAGACCTTCTTGTAGGAGTACGAGGAGAGAGTTAGCCTTGGAGGTAGAGGCCTCTAAGAAAAGGTAGATATCTGATGCATCCTATGAGGACGATGCTAACCCTAACCCTAAGTGGAAGTTAGAGAAGGAGATGACAAGATAAGTTGACCATGCAGTATGAACGTGAATGACATGCATAAAGGGTTTTGAGTACCCATGAGAAGTGTGAGATATGTAAGGTTGTTTGACCTAGTGCCTTTTGGTGACCCAACCTTGGGTGTTTGTGCCTTTGAGGATGAAGGATAGACCCTTCATTGAAGAAGTTAGTCGTGACTATATGGGAACCCTAATAGGTATATATGAGCATAAAAGAGGCCTGCACCTATGTAGAAGAGAACGAAAGTAGTGTTGCAGTAGGTTTATGCCTGGTAGGTTAGAAGATGAAAATGCAGAGCTTTGGATAATCTTGATTGAACATAGGTTTGGATCTTACATGTCACCCATGTAGGGTAGGCATGTATCCTTAAGAGCTTGATCCACCTTCTTAGAGAGAGAACCTATAGTGGTAAGGTTGGTTGTAAGGTTAGATCTATATAGAGAGAAAGACCCAAGAAAGGAGGTTGGAAGCTTAGACTCTAAGACATGAGGAATAATGGGAAGTTGGGTATGATATGGCCTACATGGAAGAACCTAAGTAGATATATATGGTTTCATCATGCATGATCCTTGAAGTCTTGTCGTACCTTGATTGCCTTTAGAGGAACCAAATCCTAGAAAGAGAAAGAGGTTTCTTGAACCTATGTATGAAAGTTGTAGGTACCTGCTTTACCTTATAGGTATGGGAAGGAGAGTTCCTTAGGCCCTAGGGAGGTACGATAACAAGTTATGAGGTCTCACACCAAGTTGGTTGTCCTTGTGTAGGACTCTAAGGTGTTGTTCATGTGGAAGAATGGTGGGAACTATATGCCATACCTTGTGCCTATTTGATTCGTGGTTAGACACTTGATGCATAAAAGATGAACTTGGGGTTCGTAAGGATTTGAGTATGTCACCCCCCTCATGTGTAGAGTAAAAGGAAACCCCTTTGACTAAGGTATAGGTTTGATGAACCCCTCACACATGATGGTGACATATGTTTGATATTGGCCAACTTTTAGGAATAAGGGGCAAGTAGGACATACCAAGGAACCCAGAGTGGCTTAGTAGGATGTATTCTTTCTAGCTACATGTATAGGTAGCATGATAGGGCTAAGTATGTACATGATAGTGTAAACCCTGGACGTAAGGATGTTTGTGACCTTTGTTGCTATCAAGAGATAGTTTTCTCCCATCCTGGGGAGGGACCCTTCTATAGGGTGAGTAACCTAAAGAAGTCTCTCTTATAAGAGTTTGATGAGCTAAGTGGAGAACACATGGTATGAGCACGAATCCATAGACCCATGTGTGACCATCTCTAAAGGGCATGAGGTTATGTTGACATGGAGGTAACATGTATGGGGCTAGACCAAGATAGGTAGGTCACCATGATCCCTATTAAAGGATGTAACTTTGACCGCGCATGCCCAGAGAGGTGATGGAGTTTTGGGTAGGAATTCAAGTTTGAGATGTACCATGATAGAATCCTAAATCAATACCTACGTCAGGTAGGGATAAGACCGATGGGAGTAGGAGTTTTCTGGTTCCTAGATGGATAAGACCATAGGGTCAGGAGGTAACAACTATCTTTGTCCAAGGACCATCGGTTAGGAGATTGATCACCTACATGAGATCATGGGACCCAAAGGGAAAATGATGTGGCCACTCCCTGGATGCATAATGGAAGAGGGATGACCCCAAAAGTACCGGCACCCTACACACCTTGAGAAGATGACTACGGATTGTGTATATGATTAATGAGAAGACCCAAGAGTGTTAGGGAACGGTTTTTACATGGATGTAAACATAGATTGGAGATATTCATGATGTGGTAACATATGATGTACGTTTCAACTTCAATTGGAAAGTGTATTGGCGATGTGTGGTGCACCATCTCTACTCTTAGAACGGGATGAACTCTGTATTTGGAATGCAGATAAATGCTTATTTCCTCTCATTATGGGTGTGAGAGATAGGGCAAAATGCATGTCGTACACTAAGGATAAAGATGATGTGAGTTTAAACATTACTATGATAGAAAGTGTATCATACCTTTCGGAAAGTATGATGAATGGATGGTTTACAAACCCGAAGAGAACTAAGTTGGTCATCATATAAGGACGTTCTTATCAAGAGAAGCATGGAAATTATCAGTTATATAAGTTTGAGTTTAATAACCAAGATGTTGAGCTCAAAGTTTACTTGACTCAGTTAGATCTAAATCTGAGATGATGATGGTGAGTGGAATATATGAAGGTTTATGTCTTCACCGTTACCTAGAACATAAGGACTTAAGGTGGTAACCGATCCTCTTAGTCGAGATATAGCCATCTTGTTTAGCCAGTAGAGAGAGACTAGAAGAGGTAACCCTAAGTTTGAAGACGAGACCTGTATGGCTAACACTCAGATACAACTAGACTCGTTGGTCAAATTGGTGGTTGCTTAGTTAGCCAACCTAGAGCTTGATGAGAGAGAAGGAAGGTTGTAAGAACTTTAGATACACCTCTTAGGAAAAGAAGGTGATGGAACCCACAACTACAGTGTTTTAGGGTTTTTGATGAGTCAACCTTGAGGAACCATGACATGCAGGAGATCATGATTTTAAGTACACCGTACACCATGGTACTACTATGATGATTAAAGTTTGCAGTTGTTCTTTGAATACCTGAGATAAAGAAGTTGATAGAGTTGCATGTGGCTTGTCACCATGCATGCCAGTGGGTTAAGGCCGAACACCAGTAACCCAATGAGTTGCTACAGAGAGTAAAGAGTCCCCGAGAGGGAATGAGAGTGGATCACCATGGACGTTGTGGCGAGTCTCCCCTAGACCAAGAGAGGTCATGATGCAATATGGGTTACGGTATATTGCCTTACCAAGATAACCTAATCCCTTGCCTAAGAAAGAGAGCATTGTCAGTGTGACAGATCTGGTTGACTATATATGAGAGAGATAGTTCATCTACACTATGATCTAAGTTCAATGTCTTGAGTATGACCTCAAGTTCACTTCGATGTTCTGGAAGTAGGTACAAGAAGAACTTGATGCTAGATTGAAATTGAGTACAACATATCACCCCTGATAGATAGACAACCAAGAGGGTATGATCCAAACTTTAGAGGGTCTGATGAGAGCATGTGTGTTCGATTAGGGTGATATATGGGAGCAGTTCGTGCCCTAAGAAGTTTTTCTTGTGATGATAGCCACCATATCTAATATCGGGATGTAAGAAGCTCTATAAGGGAGGTTGTGTCAGTCACCGCTTCATTAGGATGATGTCGGTGAAAGGACCTTGTGACGGTCAAAGAGACCACAGTGTGTGCAGATGAAATCGCTTTGATCGTGCGATGGCCGAGAAAGCCCAGGGGCAACATGAGTCGTGGGCTGATGCAAAGCATACTGACATGCAACTCTTGTGGGATGTGTTACGAAAACCTGACCTCTCCGAGCTATAGCTGAGAAAGATGAGTCCATGATACATGGGTCCATTTGAGATGGATTGGTGGAGATGCTTATGTTTAGCCTTACCCCTCAGGATAACATGAAGTATGATGTGTTCCATGAGTCTGATCTAGAGAGCTATGTGATGTACCCAAACCATGTGTTGAGCCATGATCCTACTAAGCTTCTAGGGAGGTTGAAATATCCTGAGTCACCTACGAGGGTATGTGATACAAAGGTGACAGAGAACTCATATGTAAGAGTATAAGATAATAAAGGTTCTTTGGGAGCATCATGGAGAGGATGAAGCCCCGTGGGAGTCGATGATGGACATAAGAAAGACTTATCATGTTTGCTTATTTGTTTGGTGGAATTTTGAGGGTAAAATTCCTATAAGAGGGGAAGGATGTTACAACCCCAATTTTTGGGTTCTTTTGGTTGGAAATGCAATTTCCCTGATAAATGTGTGATTTTGTAATTTCTATGATTTAAGTGAATTGAGTAGTTTCCTTTGATAAATAGCCTTGTTTGATTTCGTGGGCCTTATTGGCTATTGGGCCCAATAACAAGAAAGAGGAAATAAAAAGGAAAAGAAATCAATTAATAAAGAAATACCTGAGATAATAAGAAAAGAAAGATGTAGAAGCATCTAGAAGGCTAGGAATTATCCTTCAAAGATGAATTTCATATCTTTGGGATTTCTTGTCTTCTAAGGAGTCCAATTTTCAAAGATAATAGGAGAAGAAAGAGATAAAATCAAATAAAGCATCATTAAGAAGGAAAGTTGAGGTAATGATGAAAATCTAAGAAATATGTTGAAATATAGATAATGGAATCATTATAAATGGGATTTCGACTCCACATGGTTTCCAATGGTAAAAGGAATCAAAATAAAGAAAATAAAAGATTAAGAGAGCGAAAATATGCTTAAAATACGCCTTATTCAGAGACAACTTGCATATGAAGAACAGTCCATCATACTTTCGAGTTTGAGTCCCACATTTGGTAACACGTGGATTAAGTCATTGTGGACTTTCCTATAACATTTGGGATCAAATGGATAAACAGTTTAGGAGATATGATTTTTTACAAAATTTCCTAAAGTGTGGAGTAAATTATTAAATGTCACGATTTTCCAATATATAAGAAAAAATGTTCTTGGCGCATGGCTAATAGTCATTGGATCTAGGATCCAACGGTGGTTGTACTTTAATTCTGATCAGGAAAGGAGGAACAATATGTGGAATTTTCTCAATTGTTTTCCTCTACACACAATCAATGTGCAAGTATGGGAAGCGTCCATTAGTTTTGGGAGCCCAATCCGAACTAAGTGACCCCCTATTTCCATCGTTTCCCTAAGGAATTGGGTTTTCCCCAAGTTAGCGTAGCAATTCTCTCCATGGACAACCAATATTGTTGGGAAGTGCCTATATAAGGGTTTGTAGACCCTATTTGAGGAGCTGAAGGCGTTAGCGATGACTCCACGCTCGCCAGAGACCTGTCCCTACTTCCAAATTCCTGGGTTTAAACTCTACTCCTCTGTTTTTCTCCTCTCTATACCCGGCCATGGGACAAGCTATTGTACTCCCCCTATTAGTCATCTTTGGCAAGATTGAGAGATGCAATGGAGTTTGACGAGGCCTGGAGGAGGCATACTCACCCTTGCTTGATGTTCTACTACCTAGAGGCACAAAGTCAATAGGTTGGTTGACTACCAGAGGTCTGCTCCAGAGAGGAAAGGGATGTCGTGTGAGGAAGGAGAAGAATCCAGGTAAATTGACTTCTCTACCCCTTAGCACATGTTCAAGAGGGAGGGGTACAAAAGCTTGTCCAAATTATGGAATTCAGAAAAACAGCTTTCGCTAATGTGTCAAGCCTCCATTGGCCAAAGGTACTTTAATTTGCAAAATTCATAATTAATTAATGGTAACACAGATTAAGACATGTAATATATGAATTTTGATCAGGAGAACTCAAGGAATTGAATAAAAATATAACTGAAAGCTGAGTCTATTCACAATTCGAAAAGTGGTTAAAATTGCTAACTTTAATGCTTTATAATGAAGAAAACCCCTAATTTGGTGATTAATGAAATTGAGATGATTATTATGAATAATCTATGAGCATATTAAATTGTTAATGAAAAGATGTCTTGAATGTCTAAGCAGATAATCCATGAGCTAAATATCTTGATTTAGGGTTTTGGTATGATAATATGCATTAATGGGCTTAGAAACACTAATCTAGGTAATTAATGGTTTCTAATGAGATATATTTCAAGAATTCTTTTATGAATGTAATACTAAGTTGTTCCTAAGCCTGATTAGGAAGATGTTAATGAGGAAATTTGGGTTTTCTCTCAATTTTACGGGCTTTGGTAGTTATAATGATGAAAAGTGGAGAAAAACCCTAATGAAACCCTAAAATGGATTAGGAAACCCTAGGAAGAAACTTCAATTCGAATAGATGGAATATTGATAAAGTGTGTAGTAAATAGAGTACATGTGCTTTTCAAGATTCTTGATTGTGTGGTTGAACTACTTGCTTGTATTTCTTTCTTGGTTGGAATTGCTAATAACTTGTGAAATCTACTAAATAGGTATGTGGTTACTTATGAATAATCGCCTTTAGTTTCACGACATTTCATGGATGTTTTTATCGAGTGATTGCAACCTAAACCGTTGGATGTTCAATTCTGCCATCCTATAAAGTTACTATGAGTATCACAATTAATTATGTATGTGTATTCTTGAACCTACATGCCACCCTGATGTATGTTGCAAGACCAAGCCCCAGAGGGAAGGTCTGATTTGGTCAAGCCCTGGAGGGAAGACCATTGGGCACCTTGAGAGGTGACCCCAGGCACCAAGCTCAAGATGGAGAAGGTGGCCTTATTTCCCTTGTAAGGACAAAACCCTAAGAGAGGGTAATCCAAGGTTTAGGGCAAAAGCGGTTGACAAGTCACATTGAAAGTGTAATTTAGATTGTTATTCAATTATTTGTGATAATTAGGTTGTTAGAAACTATTTGTAAAATTGTGATTGTTCCCCACATACCAGTATAGAAATATACTGACCGACATTTTGTTTGTTAGCATTTTAGGTATATTTCTGAAAAGGACAAACAATAAATTGATATATTTTGAAGATATAATTAATTTCTTCTAGGAGGATTAGATAGTTAGATTTCTACTGTGGATAGAAGTCTTAGTACCTATTTTTGCAAGGTACATAAAATTTAATTTTTATTCCAGCTTTCAAGTTTAGTTTTCATATAATTTGATAATTATTTTTGATTAATTGCTAAACCATTGATCTTGGATTTTGGGATAACGCCTCTGACCTCTTGGTCTCCCTTAATTGGGGGTTACCGATAAGCGGGGTCATTACAACCATAATAGATGAAATTACCTTTTATCATTGTTAAATCAAATATCTCATTCCCCATTACAATCATCATATGTTTGTCTCTCCTAACATATATACCAAAAAACTCCCACTTGCACGTAGAGAGAACCACTTATGAATTTTATTCCAAGTGATCTTAACATATCCATCATGTTTCTCCCTCACAAGTGTTTATGTAGCAGTTAGAAACATTTGCTTCAAGTTGGTACATTGTAAGTTTTCACGTCTCCTCATTTTATGACTTCTCGTATGAGATGGAAATCCATATGCTACTTGAGATTCCTTTCCTATACACTAGCTCCATTTCAGTCACAATACTTCTATTATGTCATCAATGGTTGGAATCTCCCAGAAGTTCTTCTATATCCATACAGTATCTTTTGCATGTTTATAACACCAAGATACTCATCTTCTATTGTATATTTTAACAACTATCTCTTGCCCAAAACTTTTCTAACTTGTAGTTCACATTTTAAGGCAAACACAATTTTAGATTGCAATAATTAATTTTCTTTTTCATTTTGGAAACTTGCACAGTGTAACCCCTCAACCCAACTCTACCTTATTACTAGTTCTTCTCAACTACTAGAGGATGTTCCTTATGGTAGTCCTGTGAGACCCCTAACCTTGGTTAAAAGGTTGAACATGCTTAATTACCATATTTTATTTCTTAGAACTATAATCTAACCTTGTGATATGATTTGGAATCATAAGACAAGCTTAAGTTTGAAGTTTGGTCCAATTTGAACAATATTTGTTCAAGGTATATAATTTTATGTACATTTTGGACTTTTCTACAATTAACCCTATTGGGAGGTTTTTCTTGCAATTTATCATTTTCATAATGTTCTTTGTATGTTTTGTCATCATTGTTGAGATTTTTGAGCTATGGGTCACCTAGTTGAACCTTGGTTTGGAGGTGTTTTCCTCAAGGGTATTTTAGGGTTTACCCCTTTATGGATGAGCTACCTTTAGGAGTTATCAAGCAAATGGTTTATTTTCATTGCTTGGAAAATCAAGAAACGAGGGCTAAGAAGGTCTCCATGTATAGTGGGTTAGCTTATTGTGTGCCTTCTTGTATATCCTTAATAACTTAAGGTCAAGGATGAATGGAGAGCTTTTGGACACCTCAAGCTTCTTCTCTTTCCTTATCCTTCAAGCTTTATGTATCTACTTTTAAGCTCTCAACCAAAAGTTTTTCTCTCTACCACTTCCTTTAGAAAGCATCTAAGACTTGATATTATAATTGAGGGAGTTTGTGTATATATATAAATACATATACTTTATCCAGTCACCACATATATAGTATGTATCATATACATGCTATAACCACAAACAAGAACATGCACTAAATAAAACACACAAGTGATGCTTATGTCTATACTAATGTAATTCCTTGAATCCACAAGTAATTACTACCACCTATGGTCCACATCATATACAACTCATTGTTGGTGAAGATCTATGCTCGAGCCAATCCAGGTTGATTGGTTAAACTGTTGAACTAGTCATCTCACATCTTGGTTGCTCGGTTGGGATCTTATGAAGCGGTCATATGGTTCCTAGGTCCAATCAACGTTTGGACACATTCTAGTCAGTCAGTTGGGCCACCAGTCGATCGGTTCATTCTCCTATTGCCTGGCCCCTTTGGTCCTCCATTTGATCGGGTCATCTCATGAGCCGGTGGTTTTGCCTTTGTGTAGATCGTTATGTCACGTCAAAACATAAATTAAACTATCCTATTTCTTATTACATTGTATAAGGGAAAAATCTCGATTTACATTCTAGGGGAAATAGGAAGAAGAGAATCAATTTACATTTGGAAAGGAGAGGGAGGTTTGGTACGTAGACAGATTAACAATAGGAATAAATAATCACAACCATGCCCACACGAATCTCGGATTTTGGCCATAACCATGCTTCACATCCACCATCAAAACTGATTTTATGCCTACATGTGTAAATTGTATATATATATATATTTATATATATATATTTATATATATATATGTGTGTGTGTGTATGTATATATATATGTATATATATGTATATATGTAACATACAGAAATTTAGTGCTAAATTTAATTTATGAGCTATGACAAAAAAATCCTTCAAAGTTGAAATTTCCTTCATCCAAATTTGCAATCATGCTTGCACTCCATTTGAAATATCTTGAAACTCGAGCCCCAAAATACAATTTGTCTTTATTTTGGCCCGATCATTCCACTTGGTACTCACAGTTGAACAATTGAACTCCACAATTTTTTTTTTACTTTGGAATTACATAAAAAGACATTGTTGACATTTTAATATTAAAACTTGAATTAATTATGAGAGTAGTTACTTTGGGATATCTAGACTCAATGAGTTGGTATGTTAGTTAATCAAATTAATAGCCTTTAGAACATATTGAGGATTTAAAAAGAAATAGATATATCATCAGAGAGAGATAAAATAGCAAGAAAAAAAAACTGAATTGATTTTAATTAGTAGTGGTTAATTGATATGATGGATTCGGGCACGTCTGGTCTTCGTCCCTAACCCAACACACGGTTATGCTTCTTTACTGCGGTGGCCAATACAGCGGTTAGGGCAGCGATAGCTTACATCATTTACCCCTTGGTCTCTTGGCTCCACTAGATCCAATCTTCACTCCATGGAACCGCCAGCCTATCGATCAAAGGCGAGAATGCTCAAAACGCTAAAAACCATTAATGGTTCTAGAGTTGAATGAAACGATCGGCGAGCCATTGCTATGGTTGTGTGCCGCCTCGGGTAAGACTGGTAACACCAAGGATGTCACCAAGCCCTCAGACATAAACCCTAGCAGCGCCACACCTACATAACGCCTCACAACCTATCTCTAGATAGACAAAGCGGACACAAGACCTTCAACCAATTGTGCCTCATCACCTCACCTGCCCGCACACACCCCTACACCTCCTCTGACCTAATCTAATCAAACTCTGCCACCAATCCCCCATCTCACACCCTGCTCCCACGAACTGGGAATTCGAAACACACCTGCAACCTAGACTCCACATCCAGCTTGAACTGACAAAGCGATGGATTTGAGGAGTCCTCAACACCTTCAAGTCGTATACACACTCTGGTTGATCCCCTGCCACATCTCCTTGCCATCACTGAAATCACAGAACGTCATAAGAGATCAGATTCAACCTGATACCACCAATACCACCCATCGCCAACAGCAGATCATGTCGCCAGTCCTCATTAATCCGGTCCACTCTTGGCACACCTTTCTACCTTAGGCAATGAGGATGAGGAGAAGAAGCATCATCACCGCCACTGTCGAAGGTTAGATTCTCCATGGTGCTCAGTCAAACACACTCTCCTAACCCGACGCCATCACTTGTTATAGGAAATGTTGACCGAAACCTCGTCTCCTCCGATCTCTTACCTCCGACAGATCTACAGATCATGTTCTTCATTTCCTTCGGCATCATCATACCTTCAACCTCATCTTCAGGTCACCATATTGCAGCCCCCCATTACCTCCCATCTAGGACCAAGACTGCCTACCAATCCACCACCATCCTTGTAGCCCTCTACAGATCTTCTTCAACATGCCTACACACTCTTTAACCCCAGCAGCCATGCTTGGCCTACCTTCTTGGCACCTCACCACCGTAGAAATAGACATGCAACTGCAAACTCACTGCGGTCCTGCAACAAACTGGTAGACGACCCCACAACCTTTTGAACGGGACACTCCATAAGTGCGGCTGAAGATCTCACCTCTACCTAGACTCCTCGGCGCCGCTCACATTTTCCCTCAATTTAGAAGCATGGTCCATGCCCGTTGACATGCAAACTCTTACTGTCGAGTTATTCTTTGATTTCAAGACCCCATGTGCGTCGCTACTTCCTCCCGGAGGCAACCGCAGACACGCCACTCATGTTTTAGATCTCTTGGATGATGCCAATATTAATTCTAGACTGGGGATGCAACGCCCCATCAAAACGTACTCGACTCCAGCCTGGTCAGATTGGAGATCACCAAAGACGACACCTGCCATCAAGGAGCCTTGTCATTTGAGTTCAGTTCTTCATAATTGGAAAGCATGGACCTGAAACCAACCTCCTGGCCCTTTACTCTGCCCACACTAAGAATGTGAGAGGTTTGAGGCTTAGGGAGCATGCAGATCTGCTCATGTCATCCGTACGCGAGAATGACTTCCAAACACAATGAGGTGTGAGTAATATTCCTTTATCTTATATTTTAGAACTATAGAAACTTAGTGACTAAAACAAATAATAATGACCATGCTAGATTAGGGTGATTAGAACATGTTTGAATATGTTGTAATTAAAATGAACCATAACTGTAACACATATTAGTTTATCGTTTATAAGTAGTAATCCTATTAGTATATGTATCAATAGGTATGCATATCCATGTACTGATACTAATAGATAAAGTAAGTATGTAACTTCAGAATTGGTGCTCACAGTAGCTTCTAATACCAAAAAGTATCACTAACGATATGTTGGACTGAATATTAGTTAGTATTTAGGATATATATATACACAGACATAGTAATAATGATAACCTATACTAATAAATCAACTGACTTAGTACTAATCAGGCTGGTTCCCATAATAGTACATGTATTAATGTCTCCATAATGACATATAATAAATTTGTGTATATCTTAACAGTATTTATGAACCTCAGGATAACTTATTAAATCCAATATTGTTGATGTTTCAGATAGTACATGGTATATATTAAGTTATAAAACTAGTTATATTAATAATACATTCTATTTGATCCTAGATTTTTGTACTGCAAATATATAAATAATAATGCACTAATAACAGTTAAGTAGAAATATATGATTAATAATGATAAGAATAGTTCAAAAATATTCATGCTATACCGTGTTATACAACCAAACCCTAGAAAAAGAAATCAAGATCAAAGTACTAGTGTAACATCCCTGACCTGAGTTATGAGTCAACCCTAGGTGTTTTGCCTAAATATGTAATTAAATCTTTGTGATTAACTCTGAGCATGTAATTAAGTTCTCAGAAACATATATCTCAGTATTTTCTCCTTTTTATTTAAAGTAGTAGCATTGTTTTGATATACAGGGACCTATGTGCAATTTACCCATTTAAAAAGGTTAGCTTGTAATTTGCACATGTTGAGATGTTCCTCTGATGTTGAGACATCATGAGAATCTTTTTGGTAAAGTTTGAGGGATTTCCCAAGCTAGGGCACCAAGGTGCAGCTGTGGAAGCAATGCCGGTGCTTGAAACCCTAGTTTGGGGTAAAATGCAATTTACCCAAATTAAGGGATACTAATTGTGAAATATGTCATCTAATGTATCTTTTTAGACTCTTGCCATCATTAAGAGAAGAAATGATGAGGAAGTCACCTCAATTGAATTATCAAGTTATGAGATATGCCTTGTGATTGAATAATCAGGGTATATGTGTAATATCTCTTTATGTATGTACCTCATTATTAGCTTGCTCTCCTTTACCTTCTTTTCCTAAGACCTTAAGAGAAGGTTTGTCCTTAGAATAAAGATGAAGGGATGATCAAGTAAAGAAGGAGGTACCTAGTTGGAATTATGGACAACTTATGAACTAATGTTGAAAATCCTACCCCATGTATATAAGCTCTCCTTCCCTTAGTTGCAAGGGAACTTACCCTTCGTTCCCTTACTGTTTCATTTCACCAAATATGACCAAGGACTGCCTTGGAGCTAAGGAGGACGACCAAGGGGTGCAAGGTAGGTCTAAACCCCTCTTCTTGCCTAATTCCATGGTTAGAACTCGAATTCAAGGTCAGCTTCATGGCTAACTCTTGAAACCCTACCTTTCTAGCCGTCTCTTTTCATCCTTCCTTGGAGTTTTCACCTTGGCCAACCTGTGGGAACTCAAGGACGCCATTAGAGCTTGGATCTTGAAAGCTTGGAGCTCAAGAAGCAATCTTTAGGCGGGTTTTATAACTCTAAACCATGCTTTATTATGAACATCTTTTATATGCGGTTTAATGATAGCTCTTTATGTTTCCCTACTTTTCTCTGCTATTTTGCAAGCAAATCCATGGGATATCTGTACTGTTCTTGAGCTAGGAGACGCAGGCGTTATTTCCAAGAAAAACCCACCGCTTTTCACTTCCTTAAACGGTCTCAAAAGTTTGCTCTCTCGGTCTCAAGACCGCGAGGTAAGCAAACGGTCTCGAGACCGCGACAGGGAAAACGGTCTCCAAGACCGTTTGACCCCGTTGACCGAGCAAGGACCGTATAAGCAATCTGTTTCTAATTATATAGGATAATTACCCTAAAAATTTGGGAGGCTAACTCCAAGGGAATCGGGAGATATGACCTTTTTAAGTGACAACTTTAAATGAATTTATTACTGATTTTCAAACGGTCTGAAATTGCCTTTTTGGTCAAACGGTCCCAAGACCGTGTAAGGTCGTTGACTAAGCGTTGAACATATGAAATTACTGTTCAAAACTATGCCAATTAACAACTCACCAAGTTTGATGGTCTAATTCCAAACGGGCTAAGAGTTAAAGGGTTAATACTAGGGCTAACCCTAGGTAAAATCAGTACTGAAATTATGGTGACCTAATTAGGGTTTTTAGGGTTGATTGACCTAAACGGTCTCAAGACCGTTTGGGGGTCACCAAACGGTATCAAGACCGCGAGGGCAATCAACCAATACCGTTTGGAGGTCTGGGGTCAAGGATAGTTGACCAATTGAAGGTACAATTACACCAAATTACATTGCAATTAAATATTGATATAATCATCAACTCCATTTGTTCAACCTTGATGATTTTCCACTAGAATCCAAAATTGGATGGGAAAACGGTCTCAAGACCGTTTGGAACTCATCCAAACGGTCTCAAGGCCGAGAGGACAATCACCCAAGACCGTTTGAAGGTCTAGGGTTGAGTAAGTTGACCAATTGAGGACCCAATTGCAAATAGGTTATCAATTTAATCAAAATTCTGATTTGGTGACCCAATCATGGTTCAACCCCTATCAAATCACCTTAGATTTTGATGAAATCTTGGGAAAACGGTCTTAAGACCATGTGGGGTCCACCCACATGACCTCAAGACCGTTTGGGCCAAGTTTGAGCCCAATTGGAGCTCAATTGAAGGGTTCAACCTTGTATTGATGCACATTGTGGAGTATTGATGGGTGAACATTGATAGACCCTAATTGAATCGATTTCAATCCTAATCGGTCAACAATTGAGGGTCAATTGAATGACCAAATGGTTAAGCATAACCTTAATTGACCCAATCCATAGGTGGTCAACATAGCTTTGACCTTTTGAGGGCTTCAATATCATTTAACACCATCGATTGCTTTATTGATTTTGTTGATGGACCAAACGGTTGAGACCTTGAGAGCCTCGCGGTCTCAAGACCGTGAGAGGGCTCGCGGTCTCAAGACCGTGAGGGGGCTCACGGTCTCAAGACCGAGAGGAGGCTCATGGTCTCAAGACCGCGAAGGGCCTCGCGGTCCTGAGGTCAAGATGGGCAAACGGTCAACGTCTCTTCGCGGTCTCAACATCAACTTGAACCAATGAGAGGGCTTCGCGGTCTTGAACCACTTGAAGAGGCTCGCGGTCTTGAAGCCTAAGGGGGCTCGCGGTCTTGAAGTTAGAAGGAGGCTCGCGGTCTTGGAAAGTCAAAGTGGGCAAACGGTCAACACTTTCAACCGATCTCAACTCAATTGATGATTAATGATTGAAATCAATCAATGTAATTCCAAGCTGACTTCTTTCAATCAATTCATAATATAAATGGTCCAATGTTGTCCGAATCAAACCCTAATGATAATCTAGGATAGTAAGGGGTTATTTGACTAAGGTTTTTGACCATAATGATGATCAATGGGGTGAATTACCAAAATACCCTTGAAGGGTCAATTAAGTTATACCTTGCTCAATTCAAACTCTGATTACATGAGAATGATGTTTTTAGTTATAATGACTCTATCCAACTTGATCTAGTCTAATGTTATCATCAACCATTAGTATGATGAAAGAGAGAAAGTACCCTAGAGAGAGAAAGTAACTCTAATCACATAATGGTGATGTTTTTGGCTATGTTAGCCTATGATGACTCAATCCAACCTATTTTAGAGTGATGTTGACATCACCTAACATCGTGATGAGAGAGAAAGTACTTCTAGAGAGAGAAAGTACTTCTAGAGAGAGAAAGTACCCTTTTTAAGTGGAAACTCAAGTAAAGCATCTCCAATGCACATAAGTGAGCATAATTAGGGTATGGTCCACCTGTGTGAGGTCATAGAAACCCTAATTATAATAAATGATGAACCTATACCTAATCTAAGGGCATCAGTGATGATGTTATTAATACATATTGATGTTATGAGTTCAATTCACCTTAATGAGAATAGTAAACCCTAAATTCAAGGGTGATGACATATAATATGAACAGTAAACCCTAATTATAGGGTAATGGCATGCTTTTGAGTATTAAACTCTATTTGATATGAATTAGAGATTAAACTCTTATGACAAGAGTAGGAAGTATATTCCTTATTCTTATTACCTTTATCAGTTGTATTAACCATGCAGGTTCTGATATGAAGGTAATCATATCCAGGTATGGATGTTGATGTTCTATTCATTAAAGGCATGTTGTTAGCCTTATGAATAAGAAAAGTAATCTGATGCCTTGCCAATGGCATCCTAAGCTGATAATGGGCTATGAGAGCCATGAATACCATCAAGGTCATGCATTACAGATGACTTGTGATGAGGATAATGAGAAATGATGATTGATATGAGTTAGGCCTTTTACATTTAGTATTCTTCTTTTATAGCTGATATGCTACTGTTATTGTTTGAAGAACAATGTATGCTGTTAAAGAATACTGAATGTACCTAACTAATCAAGTATAATGTAGAGCCCTGATCATAGATCCATCATTGTCAGAGATTAAGTGATGGTGAAACAGGTTTTCCTCAGGGAACTCCTGGAGCACATACTTTTGAGTATGTGGGGTACATGGATGTGTAGAACCTTACATCCTAGTGTAGGAAAGTGATGTAGGTGTGTAATCCATCCATCCTTCACTATAATTCCATACCGTATCAGTGGTAGGTAAACATGAAACCTCCTGATGACGAAGAAAGTATAGATATCCGTATCAGTGGTAGGTAAACATGAAACCTCCTGATGACGAAGAGAGTACAGAACGCCACTGTGACTCTAGAATAGCGAAGGACCAGTTTACCCTGGTGAGCTATAGTAGTAGAGACATGAGATGTCCTACAAGTGATCCTCTTACTGACTGAGGAAGGTGAAGGTCATGAGAATCCGGCTCTCTTAATGACCTATGTATGATACTGATGTGACTTCTCAGCGATCAGTTGGAGTATGAGTGGTATGCCTCATCTCCACAGGGCATAATGTTGTTTGTAAAATATAATCAATCAACCATGTAGTATAACTTGTTAGAGATAACTCCAAGTTAGTTGATTGATGTTACATTGCAATAGTGCTTATATTCTTCATATCTCTTAATTGTAGAGATCTTGTTATACCTGCAACTGTTATAGAATACTATGAAGGTCTTACTGTTTAAGATATTCTTTGATGTTATAATAAAGCTTCTGGCGAAAAGTTATAACTCTCGCTGGGACAATTATGTATAATTGTCTCACCCCGTAGGCTTCAACTTTTAAGGTGGACGTCGGAGACGAAGGAACCAGCCTACAGGTGATCAGTCTCAGCAGCAGCATCAGGGGCAGCAGTAATCTCAGATGGAGATTGTCCTGCCATATGGTGTAGTTAGAGTCAGTCCTATGTGTCCTCTGTACTCTCAGATCTTGGAGTCTTTTGTATAGTGATCTTGAGATTTTGTATCTTGATGTATATAATTACTCAAGAAGTAATTATCCTGAGATGTAAACAGTTTACCTCACTTTATGAAAGAAGCTTTTATGGATTCAAGCTCTTGTCACGAAAAGTTTTAATTTCCCGTGATTTTTGTCTTCCGCTGATTACCGATTCATTTCCGCTAAGTTTTAATCGTGTTTATGTCATGGTTTGGAGATCAGAGCCCACAACTAGTGGTATCAGAGCTACAGGTTTAGTTGAGTCTACAGAGGCATAGGACTTAGGATGTCGAGTCTACCTTTAGTACTCCTTCCTTATCTAATAGAATCTTCTGCTCCTCAGGAGAAGAAGATACATAAGAATGTCAGAACATCACGATGAATACGTGGCAGAGAGTAGTGCTAGTGCACCTCGAGGCGGTGCATGGGTTCTGAGAATAGAACAACCTACACCGGAGTTACCAAGAGAGACACCCCAGTTCGACCCAGCTGACACGAGTAATCCAGCTGTACAGACGATGTTCGGGCAGTTCATGACTTCCATGACACATATAACTGATAGGATGCCCATTCCTACACCTAGGGCACCTGTCCAGCCTGAAACACAAGGGATTGGTAAGACATTCGAACGACTTCTTCGTGTCGGAGCTACCGAGTACTTCGGAACTGCCGACCCTGCAGATGCTGACTTATGGTTGACAGAGTTGGAGAAGGCTTTCAGGATTCTTATGATTCCGGAAGCTGAGAAGGTTAGACATGCTGTCTATCTTCTCAAAGGCAGTGCTGGTCACTGGTGGAACATGGAAGAGCAGAAGAGACCTGGAGTAGAGTTCTCATGGGAAGAGTTTCGTCGGGAATTTATCAATAGATATTTTCCAAAGACCTTCCTAGATGAGAAGATCTCTCAGTTTGAGAAACTAAGGCAGGGTATGATGAACATTAGTGAGTATGAAGCTAAGTTCATGGAGTTGTTGCGGTTCTGTCCGCACATGGCCGCTACGGATGAGGAAAGAATCAGAAGATTTGAGAAGGGTTTGAATTCTGATATGTCAACCCCTGTGTCTGCCTTAGAAAACAGAGAGAGATTCTCTACCTTCGTTGAGTCAGTCCGAAGGATAGAGAGATCTATGGTTGAGAAAATACAAACCCATAAAAGATATCCACAGTTCCAGGGTTCTTCATCCAGGGATTCTAAGAAACCAAGATTCTCTGCACCTAACCCTCCACCACCCAGATCGAGTTTTCAAACTCAATGGACACCAAGCAGAGGTAGAGGACGGAGTCAACCGCTTCAAGGGATGCACAGTTCTGCATCTGTGTCAGTTACTGGACCACCCAAACCACAACAATAGGAGAGGAGTTGCTACAACTGTGGTAAGGTGGGACACTTGATGAAGGATTGCCGTTCTAGGCCTGTCGGTGTGACACAACAAACCTTGAGACAGAATCAACAGGGATCTCAGAATAGACAACATCAAGGAGCAGCTCGAGGACGTGGACAAGCGTCTCAAGCTGGATCATCAGCACCACCTCAACACCAGGCGACTGCGAGGTTCTATGCTATGAACCCACCTGAGGCAGTGGTCAATCCACAGGTAGTGGCAGGTCAGATGAAACTTTTATATTCCGATATGTCTATATCCTGTGATGTATCTGTTCTGATTGATCCGGGTGCTACGCACTCTTTCATCACTCATGAAGTGATTCGTAACTGCAATGTGACTGTTAGTCATAGGGCAGATAGTTTTGTTGGATAAATTGGATATTATGATAAATCCCTTTGTTTCGATGATGACAAACATTTCATTCTTATTATTCTAACGAGCTACTTGAGTGTGCAGGATTATGGTGGATGACAAAGCAACTAGGGAAATCACGAGCTTACATATTTACTTTCATGCAATGTAATCACTATTGTAAAAACTTGTACAGTTATATAATGTACAAGTACTTAGATTGCATGTAAATCAAGCGTTAGATCTTCCCTAGCTACACACCATAGTTAGACAAGTCATCCCTTCCAAAAGGATCACATTATGCACACTCATAAACACACTTAGTGGTTTAATTAAAAGATTGAAACAGTGTCAATCTCGGTCGACCACACTCCTCGACCGAGACACTCTCGGTCGACAAACTTCTCGACTGAGATTGACCAAAAGTAGCCGTTAGACACAGCAGTTGACAGTTGCAAATAAACGTTAATCCAGAGAGCCTGTCGGTCGACGAATCCTCGACCGACTGGGCATCTCGGTCGACGAGTCCTCGACCGAGATGGTCTCTGACAGCAACTGCAGAATTAATTAACTAGCCGTTGCTAATGCGCCTAACTTATTCCTAACGGCTAGTTAAGCACTAGGAACCCCCTAGAAGTTGTCTAGAACGTCCTTAAGCATACATAGGTCATTCCTATAAATAGGACATGCCTTAGGTCACCAAAGATCATCCAAGATATACTTGTGCTATACTTGAGCTTGAAAACACACTTGCAATCTGTTTTAGAGCAATAGAGCAATTCCTACACTTGCCATTCATTCCTATTGCTCCCATTTCATGCCCTATAGGCTAGTATCTCCTATCCACTACAATCACATTGTCATATACATTGGTTAGGAGATCTACACGCTTGATATAGGCAAATCAAGCCTTGTGCTTAAAAGGATAAGTTGTAATTTCTGTTTTCCTTCTTGTTCCTTGTTATCTTTTGTACTCTCCTTGCTACTCCTAGGGTTGGAGGCTGCAGATTGGAGAGGGTTGACTTCTCAGGTGGAGAAGGGGACTTCAAGCTACTTCAAGAAGGCTATCGCACGGGAAGCTACTTCAGAAGGCTGGTGCAACGGGTGTTGGTGCATCTACTTCAAGGGAAGGCTGCTTCGAGTTGGGCGATTACTTCTAGGTGAAGGCTGCTTGAAGGGTTTAGGGAAAAGAAATGTATTTTATGTAAAGTCCTTGCGAGGTAATAAAATAATTTCTTTTCAAATCCCGGTTGGGTAAGCAACCGGGTAGTGGACTGACTACCTTAGTATTTGCTAAGGCTAGGAACCACTCTAAACCCTTGTGTCTCCTTGTCCAATATTGTCTTTGTGGTTGCTTGAGTTTAAATTATTTTAAAATCTATATAAAACTCTATTCACCCCCCCCTCTAGAGGTTTTCAATTGGTATCAGAGCAGGCTTCAAGGAGCCCTAACAAGGTCTTGAAGAAAAGATGGGGGATGGAGTGCTCAACAACCTCAACATTGAAGGAACACTTGTTGCTAGGCCTCCACCATTCGATGGAACAAACTACCAATATTGGAAGAGGAGGATGCAATTCTACTTTCAAGGAATCAACTGGGAGTTATGGAGAATGGTGTCTACTCCATATGTGCTTCCTCAAAACGACTTTGCACATTGGGATGCAAATACGGTAAAACTAGCCCAATTGAATGCAAAAGCTGTAAGTATTTTATATTGTTCTATTTCAGTAGGAGAATTTAATAGAATATCAAATTGTGATACAGCTTATGACATTTGGAATAAACTATCTATAACTTATGAGGGTACAACCCAAGTTAGAAATTCAAAAGTTAGCATGCTTAAAACGAAATTTGAACATTTTCGCATGGATCCAAACGAAACTATTAGTGAAATGTATTCAAAATTTTCTACTATTGTTAATGGTTTGAGTGCTTTAGGGAAACCTGTTCTTGAGGAAGATCAAGTATCAAAAATACTTCGATCTCTTCCTCCAAAGTACAAACCAAAGGTGACAGCTATTGCAGAAGCAAATGACCTCACTCGCCTCAAAATGGAGCAACTCATCGGAAACTTAGAAGCTCATGAGGCAGATCTAGAAGAGGAAGAAAGGAGAGAACATGAACGCCAACATGGGAAAAAGAAGGACATTGCTTTCAAAGCTTCAACTAGAGACAATCATGACACAAGTGAAGATGATAGTGAAGAAGAAGAAACCCTCGTTGTAAATGGTAAGAAATATAAAAGTGTTAAAACTAATAAAACTTCTAGTGTTTCTTCTTCCAGGTGCTTTGAATGTGGCAAGAAAGGACATATGAAAGGAGAATGTCCAAAACTTAAGAAAGGGAAGAAATCATCTCACAAAAAGAAAGAAAAAGCATATCGAGCTGCATGGGATGATTCAAGTGATGATAGCGATGATGAAGAAGTAGAATGCCTCATTGCTACAACAAATGAAGACGAAGAAGAGGTAAGTCTTTATGATCTACCAAAAGAGGATTTAATTGCAAGTCTTCAAGATACTCATGGAAAATACATTGAATGCAAGAAGAAATTTAAGAAGACAAATAAAGATTTAAATGCTAGAATTCTTGCTCTTGTATCTGAAAATGAAAATCTTAAAAAGGAAAATGAAGATTATGCTCTTAAGATTAAATCGGTAGAAGCAAATTGCAATCTTCTTTCCTTAGAAAAATCAAATTTGCAAACTCAGGTTAATGATCTCCAGAAACAACCTATTCTATGTTCACATTTAGATTATGATAAGGTTGTTAAAGAAAGAAATGCCCTAGTATCCAATTTAGATCAAGCAAAGAAAGATATTGCTAGGTTGCAAAGAAATGTAAATGAGTTAGGAGGAAATAACCTACTTGACAATATTCTGAAAATTTCCTCTAGTTACAATGGAAGGAAAAGATTAGGATACAATCCAAGAAGAAATAAACCCAAAAGATCATCCAAGACTATATTTGTACCTAGGAACACAATTCCTAGAAATGATGTTGATGCTATTAGTTGCCATTATTGCATGCGTCTTGGACATTATTCATTTTCATGCCCTTTTAAGAAAAAGAAAGATGAGTTAGCTTGGATTCCTAAAACTTAGAAGCTTCAAATTAATTTGTTGAGATTTGACCTAAACTGACTTCTGATATCATAATGTCTTATCTCAACATCATTGAGCTATAATTTGCTTAAACTCTTTTATTTGAAGCTGAATATTTTCCAGAAACATGGTCGGTCGAGCAGTTGTCGACCGAGTAAAGTGTCGGTCGAGCAATTGTCGACCGAGCATGTCACTGTTTTCAGAATGCTGTAAAAATTGCTTTTTTTTTAAATTGTTCAAAATTATTGTCTATTCGTGATCAATGACTGTATAATAAAATGGAAATCATTCTTGCAAGATTATGTGAAATTAATTTGGATAATTATGCTTAGTTTAAAGAAAATTTCTATTTTATCATGCTTTTAATTATTCTATCATTACATAAGCAAGCAAAATAACTTATTGGTGATTTATATCGAAGAGCTTGCAAAGAGTACAATGTTTTTCAATTGAAATCTTTAAAAGATCTGAAATATTCATTATGCTTTCATGTTTAGTATCATGCATCAAAATTAATATGAATGCTTAATTAGGAAATCTGTAATTTCTGCCTCTTGGTTAAAACAAAACTTAGCCAAGGGGCGCTATGGTCGTAGTCAAGGGCGACCTAAAATAAGCTTTGACAAAATGCTTATTTGGACATCAATTTATTGAACTTAATCTTAGTATACTTTTAATAAAGGTCAAAATCAACATTTTAAATTATTTGTGACCTTAGAAGCATTAAATTGCTTAAATTGTAAGATTAAGGGGGAGCCTCTAAAAACAAATTGGTTTTATTAATTAAGAAGCTTAGAAAAACATTGTAAACATCATTTGAAGATTGTTATGAAATTAGTATTTTTACTCTTAGAAATGTACAAATTTCATAAAATTAATATATTTTTTACTTAAAGGAACTCTCTAAAACAAATCAGGGCTTAACATCCCTTGCATTTGGTTGGAGACATTTTTATGTACTCTAAGATTAAAGGAATCTCATTTCATTTTGGGCTTAACATCCCTTGTAAAATGGGTGAGAAATCAATATACATATGCTATGAACCTAAACATGATCTCATATCATTTCAAGGCTTAACATCCTTTGCAAATGATTGAGAAATAAATTGTGGCTAAATTAGACAAAAATGACATAAATTCCTGTTTCTAATAGGATATGAAATTAAGGGGGAGCTTAATATAAAATTAAGGGGGGAGACGAAATAAAATGTTCATATTGGATATCTTTTTGAAATGACAAAGGGGGAGAAAGAATATAAAATCAAAAATATAAATATAAATGAGTTTCATCTTCTTGTAAAAACAAGAATAGAATATAAAATCAAAAATATAAATATAAATGAGTTTCATCTTCTTGTAAAAACAAGAATGGCTACAAAAGGAAAATTTTCAGGTATGAAACTCACATGCTTTATATTTCCTTATTTCATATTTAGGAAATGTTTGTCATCTTCAAAAAGGGGGAGATTGTTGGATAAATTGGATATTATGATAAATCCCTTTGTTTCGATGATGACAAACATTTCATTCTTATTATTCTAACGAGCTACTTGAGTGTGCAGGATTATGGTGGATGACAAAGAAACTAGGGAAATCACGAGCTTACATATTTACTTTCATGCAATGTAATCACTATTGTAAAAACTTGTACAGTTATATAATGTACAAGTACTTAGATTGCATGTAAATCAAGCGTTAGATCTTCCCTAGCTACACACCATAGTTAGACAAGTCATCCCTTCCAAAAGGATCACATTATGCACACTCATAAACACACTTAGTGGTTTAATTAAAAGATTGAAACAGTGTCAATCTCGGTCGACCACACTCCTCGACCGAGACACTCTCGGTCGACAAACTTCTCGACCGAGATTGACCAAAAGTAGCCGTTAGACACAACAGTTGACAGTTGCAAATAAACGTTAATCCAGAGAGCCTGTCGGTCGACGAATCCTCGACCGACTGGGCATCTCGGTCGACGAGTCCTCGACCGAGATGGTCTCTGACAGCAACTGCAGAATTAATTAACTAGCCGTTGCTAATGCGCCTAACTTATTCCTAACGGCTAGTTAAGCACTAGGAACCCCCTAGAAGTTGTCTAGAACGTCCTTAAGCATACATAGGTCATTCCTATAAATAGGACATGCCTTAGGTCACCAAAGATCATCCAAGATATACTTGTGCTATACTTGAGCTTGAAAACACACTTGCAATCTGTTTTAGAGCAATAGAGCAATTCCTACACTTGCCATTCATTCCTATTGCTCCCATTTCGTGCCCTATAGGCTAGTATCTCCTATCCACTACAATCACATTGTCATATACATTGGTTAGGAGATCTACACGCTTGATATAGGCAAATCAAGCCTTGTGCTTAAAAGGATAAGTTGTAATTTCTGTTTTCCTTCTTGTTCCTTGTTATCTTTTGTACTCTCCTTGCTACTCCTAGGGTTGGAGGCTGCAGATTGGAGAGGGTTGACTTCTCAGGTGGAGAAGGGGACTTCAAGCTACTTCAAGAAGGCTATCGCACGGGAAGCTACTTCAGAAGGCTGGTGCAACGGGTGTTGGTGCATCTACTTCAAGGGAAGGCTGCTTCGAGTTGGGCGATTACTTCTAGGTGAAGGCTGCTTGAAGGGTTTAGGGAAAAGAAATGTATTTTATGTAAAGTCCTTGCGAGGTAATAAAATAATTTCTTTTCAAATCCCGGTTGGGTAAGCAACCGGGTAGTGGACTGACTACCTTAGTATTTGCTAAGGCTAGGAACCACTCTAAACCCTTGTGTCTCCTTGTCCAATATTGTCTTTGTGGTTGCTTGAGTTTAAATTATTTTAAAATCTATATAAAACTCTATTCACCCCCCCCTCTAGAGGTTTTCAAGTTTGTTGTTAGAGACTCCGTTGAGTGGGTCTGCCGTTTTGCAGGAGGTATGTTCTCCCTGCATCCTTTTCTTTTCTGACCATCGCATTCAAGTGGATTTTATACCACTTGATATGCAGGGATTTGATATAATCCATGGGATGGATACCTTAGAAAGGTATAGAGTTGTCTTGGATTGTGAGTCCAAGTTGGCTGTGTTTGCTGAAGAAAGCAACACATGGATCTTTCAAGGTGAAAGAAAGATTCTGCCCACCTGTCTTGTGTCAGCTATGGTTGCTGATAAGCTGTTGAGGCAAGGATGTTATGCATTCTTAGCCCATGTGGTAGATGTTACCAAGGAAAGGACCAATCCTGCTGAAGTTCCCATAGTCAGGGAATTTGAGGATGTGTTTCTTGAAGAACTTCCTGGTATACCACCACTTCGGGAGATTGATTTTGAAATTAATCTGATCCCAGATACGAAACCCATAGCTCAAACTCCGTATAGGATGGCGCCTGCCGAGATGGCAGAACTCAAGAAACAGCTTCAAGAGTTACTTGAGAGAGGTTTTATCCGACCGAGTACTTCACCTTGGGGTGCTCTGGTCTTGTTTGTTAAAAAGAAAGATGGGTCAATTCGGTTGTGCATCGACTATAGACAACTCAATAAAGTAACAATAAAGAATAAGTACCCTATGCCGAGGATTGATGATCTCTTTGACCAGTTGCGTGGTGCAACCGTCTTTTCAAAAATAGACTTGAGGTCTGGATATCATCAACTTCGTATTAAGGATAGTGACATATCCAAGTCTGCCTTTAGGACAAGATATGGTCACTATGAGTTCACGGTTATGTCGTTTGGACTAACCAATGCACCAGCTGCATTCATGGAACTCATGAATAGAGTTTTTCGACCTTTCCTTGATCAGTGTGTTGTCGTCTTCATAGATGACATACCGATTTATAGTAAGGATGCCCAGAAGCATGAGCAGCATCTTCGTCAAGCTTTAACTTTGCTAAGAGAACATAAGCTGTATGCTAAGTTTAGCAAATGTGAGTTTTGGCTGCCGGAAGTATCTTTTCTTGGGCATGTGATATCTGCCTCGGGAATTCGTGTTGACCCTACAAAGGTAGAATCTGTTCTACAATGGGAACAACCGAAGACACCGACGGAGATTCGAAGTTTCTTGGGGTTAGCTGGCTATTATCGAAGGTTCATTAAGAACTTTAGTTCTATAGCCCTACCTTTGACCAAGTTGACCCGGAAAGATGTTCCTTTTTCTTGGAGTGATAAGTGTCAACAATATTTCCAGTTGTTGAAGGAGAGGTTGACAAGTGCACCTGTGCTAGTGCTACCTGAACAAGGAAAAGGGTATATAGTTTTATGTGATGCTTCCAAGAATGGACTTGGATGTGTGTTGATGCAGGATAAACAAGTGATTTCTTTTGCTTCCCGATAGATTAAGAAACACGAGGAGAATTATCCAACACACGATCTGGAGTTAGCTGCTGTGGTTCATGCTTTGAAGATCTGGAGGCACTACCTCTACGGAGAAACATTCCAGATTTTCACAGACCACAAAAACCTTAAGTATATCTTCTCTCAGCATGAGCTCAACATGAGGCAACGTCGCTGGATGGAATTAATCAAGGACTACGACTGTACAATTGATTACCATCCAGGCAAGGCCAATGTCATTGCAGATGCCTTGAGTAGGAAATCAGCAACATCAACCATGAATAGAGCACAACTAAACTCTTTAGTATGCTCTAGAAGAGATATGCTTATCTCTTTAAAGAAAGACAATGTACAGTTGAAGGTGTCATTGTTAACCGGTTTGTTAGCTGAGATGCATATTAAACCTACTCTAAGGGAGCAGATTAAAGAGGCACAGCTAGGTGATGCTGCAGTTCAACATATAAGATCTGAGTATGGAAATGAGAAGTAAGATGGTTTTCATGACTCAGAAGATCAAGTAGCTTGTTATAATGGAAGGATGATAGTGCCGGATGTGGACAACTTGAGGAAGTTAGTCCTGGAAGAAGCCCATTCTTCCATGTATGCTATGCATCCAGGGAGCACCAAGATGTATCGGAATTTTAAGGATCTGTATTGGTGGCCTGGGATGAAAAAGGACGTTGCAGAGTTTGTTCTGAGGTGTCCCGTGTGTCAGCAAGTTAAAGCTGAACACCAGAAGCCTGCAGGAACAATGCAACCTTTACCCATATCACAGTGGAAGTGGGACCATGTGACCATGGACTTTGTTGTTGGCCTACCCAGGACAAGCAAAGGACATGATTCCATTTGGGTAATTGTTGATAGGTTGACTAAGACAGCACATTTCTTACCTGTCAAAACAACCTATTCTGCTGAAAGGTTATCAAAGTTGTATGTTCAAGAGATAGTGCGTTTGCACGGAGTTCCTGTCACAATAGTTTCTGACAGAGGTCCTCAATTTACCAGTCGTTTTTGGGAACAGTTGCACAAAGCCTTAGGCACTAAGCTAAGGTTTAGTACGGCCTTTCATCCCCAGACTGATGGACAGTCGGAAAGGACCATACAAACCTTAGAAGACCTGTTACGAGCATGTGTTCTCCAGTTCACCGGAAGTTGGGATCTACACTTAAGCTTGATAGAGTTTGCCTATAAAAATAGCTATCAGCATAGTATTGATATGGCACCTTATGAAGCCTTATATGGTAGACGTTGTAGATCATCCTTGTGTTGGTTTGAGACTGGTGAGCACCAGTTGTTAGGTCCTAACCTGGTGCAGCAAACCACGGAAAAGATTAAAGTTATACAACATAAGATTAAGACTGCTCAGGATAGGTAGAAATCTTATGCTGACAAACGTCGTAGACCCTTAGAGTTCCAGGTTGGAGACAGAGTGTATCTTAAGGTCTCACCTTGGAAAGGGGTCCTTCGTTTTGGAAGGAAAGGGAAGTTAGCTCCTAGATATATGGGGCCTTATCCAATCATTGAATGGATTGGAAAGGTAGCATATAAACTAGAGCTTCCCCCAGAATTACAGAGGTTACATCCTGTGTTTCACATTTCTATGTTGAAGAAATGTCACCCAGACACCGAGTCAGTTCTACAACCTATGGAGGTAGAATTGAATGATGACATATCCTATGAGGAGGGACCAGTGTCAATCCTTGATAAACGAATTAAAAAGTTAAAGAAGAAAGATATAAGTCTTGTGAAAGTCCTCTAGAACCATCGTGGTATTGAAGAAGCCACTTGGGAGTTAGAGGATGAGATGAGAAGGAAGCATCCTTCCCTTTTCTCGTAGTATGTTTTATCAATTTCGGGGACGAAATCCTTGTAAGGGGTGGATAATTTGTAACATCCCTGACCTGAGTTATGAGTCAACCCTAGCTGTTTTGCCTAAATATGTAATTAAATCTTTGTGATTAACTCTGAGCATGTAATTAAGTTCTCAGAAACATATATCTCAGTATTTTCTCCTTTTTATTTAAAGTAGTAGCATTGTTTTGATATACAGGGACCTATGTGCAATTTACCCATTTAAAAGGGTTAGCTTGTAATTTGCACATGTTGAGATGTTCCTCTGATGTTGAGACATCATGACAATCTTTTTGGTAAAGTTTGAGGGATTTCCCAAGCTAGGGCACCAAGGTGCAGCTGTGGAAGCAATCCCGGTGCTTGAAACCCTAGTTTGGGGTAAAATGCAATTTACCCAAATTAAGGGATACAAATTGTGAAATATGTCATCTAATGTATCTTTTTAGACTCTTGCCATCATTAAGAGAAGAAATGATGAGGAAGTCACCTCAATTGAATTATCAAGTTATGAGATATGCCTTGTGATTGAATAATCAGGGTATATGTGTAATATCTCTTTATGTATGTACCTCATTATTAGCTTGCTCTCCTTTACCTTCTTTTCCTAAGACCTTAAGAGAAGGTTTGTCCTTATAATAAAGAGAAAGGGACGATCAAGTAAAGAAGGAGGGACCTAGTTGGAATTATGGACAACTTATGAACTAATGTTGAAAATCCTACCCCATGTATATAAGCTCTCCTTCCCTTAGTTGCAAGGGAACTTACCCTTCGTTGCCTTACTGTTTCATTTCACCAAAGACGACCAAGGACTGCCTTGGAGCTAAGGAGGACGACCAAGGGGTCCAAGGTAGGTCTAAACCCCTCTTCTTGCCTAATTCCATGGTTAGAACTCGAATTCAAGGTCAGCTTCATGGCTAACTCTTGAAACCCTACCTTTCTAGCCGTCTCTTTTCATCCTTCCTTGGAGTTTTCACCTTGGCCAACCTGTGGGAACTCAAGGACGCCATTAGATCTTGGATCTTGAAATCTTGGAGCTCAAGAAGCAATCTTTAGGCGGGTTTTATAACTCTAAACCATGCTTTATTATGAACATCTTTTATATGCGGTTTAATGATAGCTCTTTATGTTTCCCTACTTTTCTCTGCTATTTTGCAAGCAAAACCATGGGATATCTATACTGTTCTTGAGCTAGGAGATGAAGGCGTGATTTCCAAGAAAAACCCACCGCTTTTCACTTCCTTAAACGGTCTCAAAAGTTTGCTCTCTCGGTCTCAAGACCGCGAGGTAAGCAAACGGTCTCGAGACCGCGACAGGGAAAACGGTCTCCAAGACCGTTTGGCCCCGTTGACCGAGCACGGACCGTATAAGAAATCTGTTCCTAATTATATATTATAATTACCCTCAAAATTTGGGAGGCTAACTCCAAGGGAATCGGGAGATATGACCTTTTTAAGTGACAACTTTAAATGAATTTATTACTGATTTTCAAACGGTCTGAAATTGCCTTTTTGGGCAAACGGTCCCAAGACCATGTAAGGTCGTTGACTAAGCGTTGACCATATGACATTACTGTTCAAAACTATGTCAATTAACAACTCACCAAGTTTTATGGTCTAATTACAAACGGGCTAAGAGTTAAACGGTGAATACTAGGGCTAACCCTAGGTAAAATCAGTACTGAAATTATGGTGACCTAATTAGGGTTTTTAGGGTTGATTGACCTAAACGGTCTCAAGACCGTTTGGGGGTCACCAAACGGTCTCAAGACCGCGAGGGAAATCAACCAAGACCGTTTGGAGGTCTGGGGTCAAGGATAGTTGACCAATTGAAGGTACAATTACACCAAATTACATTGCAATTAAATATTGATATAATCATCAACTCCATTTGTTCAACCTTGATGATTTTCCACTAGAATCCAAAATTGGATGGGCAAACGGTCTCAAGACCGTTTGGAACTCATCCAAACTGTATCAAGACCGAGAGGACAATCACCCAAGACCGTTTGAAGGTCTAGGGTTGAGTAAGTTGACCAATTGAGGACCCAATTGCAAATAGGTTATCAATTTAATCAAAATTCTGATTTGGTGACCCAATCATGGTTCAACCCCTATCAAATCACCTTAGATTTTGATGAAATCTTGGTCAAACGGTCTTACGACCATGTCGGGTCCACCCACATGACCTCAAGACCGTTTGGGCCAAGTTTGAGCCCAATTGGAGCTCAATTGAAGGGTTCAACCATGTGTTGATGCACATTGTGGAGTATTGATGGGTGAACATTGATAGACCCTAATTGAATCGATTTCAATCCTAATCGGTCAACAATTGAGGGTCAATTGAATGACCAAATGGTTAAGCATAACCTTAATTGACCCAATCCATAGGTGGTCAACATATCTTTGACCTTTTGAGGGCTTCAATATCATTTAACACCATCGATTGCTTTATTGATTTTGTTGATGGACCAAACGGTTGAGACCTTGAGAGCCTCGCGGTCTCAAGACCGTGAGAGGGCTCGCGGTCTCAAGACCGTGAGGGGGCTCACGGTCTCAAGACCGAGAGGAGGCTCATGGTCTCAAGACCGCGAAGGGCCTCGCGATCCTGAGGTCAAGATGGGCAAACGGTCAACGTCTCTTCGCGGTCTCAACATCAACTTGAACCAATGAGAGGGCTTCGCGATCTTGAACCACTTGAAGAGGCTCGCGGTCTTGAAGCCTAAGGGGGCTCGCGGTCTTGAATTTAGAAGGAGGCTCGCGGTCTTGGAAAGTCAAAGTGGGCAAACGGTCAACACTTTCAACCGATCTCAACTCAATTGATGATTAATGATTGAAATCAATCAATGTAATTCCAAGCTGACTTCTTTCAATCAATTCATAATATAAATGGTCCAATGTTGTCCGAATAAAACCCTAATGATAATCTAGGATAGTAAGGGGTTATTTGACTAAGGTTTTTGACCATAATGATGATCAATGGGGTGAATTACCAAAATACCCCTGAAGGGTCAATTAAGTTATACCTTGCTCAATTCAAACTCTGATTACATGAGAATGATGTTTTTAGTCATAATGACTCTATCCAACTTGATCTAGTCTAATGTTATCATCAACCATTAGTATGATGAAAGAGAGAAAGTACCCTAGAGAGAGAAAGTAACTCTAATCACATAATGGTGATGTTTTTGGCTATGTTAGCCTATGATGACTCAATCCAACCTGTTTTAGAGTGATATTGACATCACCTAACATCATGATGAGAGAGAAAGTACTTCTAGAGAGAGAAAGTACTTCTAGAGAGAGAAAGTACCCTTTTTAAGTGGAAACTCAAGTAAAGCATCTCCAATGCACATAAGTGAGCATAATTAGGGTATGGTCCACCTGTGTGAGGTCATAGAAACCCTAATTATAATAAATGATGAACCTATACCTAATCTAAGGGCATCAGTGATGATGTTATTCATACATAATGATGTTATGAGTTCAATTCACCTTAATGAGAATAGTAAACCCTAAATTCAAGGGTGATGACATATAATATGAACAGTAAACCCTAATTATAGGGTAATGGCATGCTTTTGAGTATTAAACTCTATTTGATATGAATTAGAGATTAAACTCTTATGACAAGAGTAGGAAGTATATTCCTTATTCTTATTACCTTTATCAGTTGTATTAACCATGCAGGTTCTGATATGAAGGTAATTATATCCAGGTATGGATGTTGATGTTCTATTCATTAAAGGCATGTTGTTAGCCTTATGAATAAGAAAAGTAATCTGATGCCTTTCCAGTGGCATCCTAAGCTGATAATGGGCTATGAGAGCCATGAATACCATCAAGGTCATGCCTTAGAGATGACTTGTGATGAGGATAATGAGAAATGATGATTGATATGAGTTAGGCCTTTTACATTTAGTATTCTTCTTTTATAGCTGATATGCTACTGTTATTGTTTAAAGAACAATGTATGCTGTTAAAGAATACTGAATGTACCTAACTAATCAAGTATAATGTAGAGCCCTAATCATAGATCCATCATTGTCAGAGATTAAGTGATGGTGAAATAGGTTTTCCTCAGGGAACTCCTGGAGCACATACTTTTGAGTATGTGGGGTACATGGATGTGTAGAACCTTACATCCTAGTGTAGGAAAGTGATGTAGGTGTGTAATCCATCCATCCTTCACTATAATTCCATACTGTATCAGTGGTAGGTAAACATGAAACCTCCTGATGACGAAGAAAGTATAGATATCCGTATCAGTGGTAGGTAAACATGAAACCTCCTGATGACGAAGAGAGTACAGAACGCCACTGTGACTCTAGAATAGCGAAGGACCAGTTTACCCTGGTGAGCTATAGTAGTAGAGACATGAGATGTCCTACAAGTGATCCTCTTACTGACTGAGGAAGGTGAAGGTCATGAGAATCTGGCTCTCTTAATGACCTATGTATGATACTGATGTGACTTCTCAGCGATCAGTTGGAGTATGAGTGGTATGCCTCATCTCCACAGGGCATAATGTTGTTTGTAAAATATAATCAATCAACCATGTAGTATAACTTGTTAGAGATAACTCCAAGTTAGTTGATTGATGTTACATTGCAATAGTGCTTATATTCTTCATATCTCTTAATTGTAGAGATCTTGTTATACCTGCAACTGTTATAGAATACTATGAAGGTCTTACTGTTTAAGATATTCTTTGATGTTATAATAAAGCTTCTGGCGAAGAGTTATAACTCTCGCTGGGACAATTATGTATAATTGTCTCACCCCGTAGGTTTCAACTTTTTAGGTGGACGTCGAAGGCAAAGGAACCAGCCTACAGGTGATCAGTCTCAGCAGCAGCATCAGGGGCAGCAGTAATCTCAGGTGGAGATTGTCCTGCCATATGGTGTAGTTAGAGTCAGTCCTATGTGTCCTCTGTACTCTCAGATCTTGGAGTCTTGTGTATAGTGATCTTGAGATTTTGTATCTTGATGTATATAATTACTCAAGAAGTAATTATCCAGAGATGTAAATAATTTACCTCACTTTATGAAAGAAGCTTTTATGGATTCAAGCTCTTGTCACAAAAAGTTTTAATTTCCCATGATTTTTGTCTTCCACTGATTACCGATTCGCTTCCGCTAAGTTTTAATCGTGTTTATGTCATGGTTTGGAGATCAGAGCCCACAACTAGAATATGAATAGTATGTATAGAGGTATTTTGAATTAAACCCGTAATATCCCAAGTAAGGTATAATAGTAAATAGACACTTGATCCTAGTGACTAAATGTAGTTGTAACATATGAGAAACACATACGGAATTTTCTATTATAATAAATAAAATATATGACATGAATGAAGGAGAGAGTATAGACATTAATAAATTTATGTTCAGAAATTTAATATAAAGAGAATGTGCAACATCAGGTCAAAGTCTATAATATGAAGGTTGAAAATTGAATACATAAGTATGTGGATGACTTAGACACTTAATCCTATAGTCCATAACTAAATATTAATATGTATATGATCATGGATGACCATACATTGACACAAATATGCTAAGGATCATATGCTCACTTAATAAGATGACAAACCTAGATGAAAATATATAAATCATAATTATAATAGAATATGAAATAGTAATCCAATGTGTAAAATAAACTAATCCTAGATAAGTCAATTTGAACAACTTTTAACCCTATGATGATAAAGAATTCTTTTCTTATTAGTACTCGAAACCTTGTAGCTCATTGAATTGTGAGTGAGAAACATCTTGGAATCCTTCTTGGCAGAAAAGGTACTAGATTCTCTATTTTTATATTGAGTTGTTCATTTCCCTCTTGAATGCCTTGTATATTTTTTAATGGTGAACCCTATACTTGTTTAAGCCTTTCCAACCTCTTTGAAAGTTCACCACCTCAGATTGATTATTGTTTGAATGCATTGAATATTATAATAGCACTTGAATTGATCTATTTGGAGTTTTGAATCCTTGGACATTGGTCCCTTTGGGCTTTGGCCCCTTAAAGCTTTGGCTCACTTGAGGTAGGGTACGTCCCACCGCCCTGTGCACAGGTGTAATGGATTAGTTGTCCCCCAGTCGACTGGTTAACATAGTAATTAGGATCAATGTTTTTCTTTCATAGATGATTGTACATAAGGCATTGTTGCCCTTTAAGGAAATAATATGATAGTGCTCAACCTTAATATTCCAAAGTTGATCATTGTAAATATTTTGATAAATTGTTATCTTGAACTATTTTGAATAGCCTTGTAAAATTTGATCTTGAAATACAAACATTGAAATATTGTTATTCTTGATTTGGCAAATTTAGTCCACAAAATGTTCCTTACCTAGATTTGATATTACCTTGATTTATACTTAGAACCTATATTTTGCAAATAGCTTAATATAAGAATTTAGTACCAACATTGCTGACCCTTTGTTTCCCTTCAATGGGGTCCATGTGTGTTTCGTTCCCTCTAGGAACTCATGGGCAGGTGATAGATGGAAGAGCTTGAAGAGACATGCATTGGGTAGTCCTCTGTTGAAGACTAGATAGGAATGAATTTTATTTCTTAAACTTGTAATCATATTTGTGAGCTTCCGTGACTCTGATGTACAAGCATGAATGTAATAAAGATTGTTTATGATTGTGATATTATTTTGTAAATATTCGACTATAAAGATCGAGTCTTTACGAGATGGTATCAGAGCCATAAACGGTCGGCATTCATGCATGTCTCATAGAAATTAGGTTAGTTAGGAACATAAATTGGGTAGTGAGTACTTAAATAGTTGACAACAAGTCCCATACTTACATGCCTTAACTACCAAGGATAGAAATAAAAGCATAAGTTGCCATATATGTACCTTGTCCTAAAGTACTTAGAATATAATTCCATGATCAAGTAGATTTTGAACTCTTTATCTAGACATGGACTTATTTTGAATTAGGGATGAAGAAATAATAGTTGAGGTAGAGGTGCCTACTTTTGCAATGAGGTCTAGTAGAACATTCCTCTGATACCTAGGTATAGAAATGTGATAGATTACCCTAGATTATCTTCTTAGTTTGGGACACCCAAAAATAATTACAAATATGTAAAATAGAATTAATATATAGCATAAGTTTAAAAATACTTTGAATTCATGGCAATATTGTCATAAAAATATTTTGAATATTGAAAAAAAAATAGAAGGTCATAATTTGAACCTAGTTGAGGTTAAGTTGTAATTAGTAAACATTGAAAGAAAAAAATTTAGAACAAGTACATTATTAGCCCCCCAACTATACATAAGATTTTTTTGGGAATAATATGGTTGAAATCCTTAAAAAAATTATTATACACAATAAAAGTATCGTTGTAACATTAGTGACAAATATGTGATATTAAAATTGATGTAGTATTGATGACCACATATTGACCAATAAGCTTGAGTTCTAACTCAAACTTTCGATACTGATGGCCAAGACTCACAAATCGACTATTACAACTCCCATATTAGTTAGAAGTCTTATGGACTAGTCAGCATTAAACACAAATTTTGATATAACATTTACGCCTACATTAGCTTAGTAATTTCATGGTAGTAGTAAATGAAATGGTTAGTCACATGAGTAGGACTTGTGTATGAGGAAGGAGAATTATAATTGTGTTTGAATTGAAGATGATCTGAGCAAACCAGAGTAGTGAGTTGGGGAATTATTCGATTAATCCCAATTAGGAAAAAGATTATTAAGAAGGATTTGATTTTGGGGACGAAATGTTTTTGAAGGGTGAAAGAGTTGTAACATACTGAAATTTAGTGCTAAATTTAATTTATGAGCTATGACAAAAAAATCCTTCAAAGTTGAAATTTCCTTCATCCAAATTTGCAATCATGCTTGCACTCCATTTGAAATATCTTGAAACTCGAGCCCCAAAATACAATTTGTCTTTATTTTGGCCTGGTCATTCCACTTGGTACTCACAGTTGAACAATTGAACTCCACTAAAATTTCTTTACTTTGGAATTACATAAAAACACATTGTTGACATTTTAATATTAAAACTTGAATTAATTATGAGAGTAGTTACTTTGGGCTATCTAGACTCAATGAGTTGGTATGTTAGTTAATCAAATTAATAGCCTTTAGAACATATTGAGGATTTAAAAAGAAATAGATATAACATCAGAGAGAGATAAAATAGCAAAAAAAAAACTGAATTGGTTTTAATTAGTAGTGGTTAATTGATATGATGGATTAGGGCCCGTCTGGTCTTCGTCCCTAACCCAGCGCACAGTCGCGCTTCTTTACTGCGGCGGCCGTTACATCGGCTGGGGCAGTGACAGCTTACAGCCTTTACCCCTTGGTCTCTTGGCTCCACTACATCCGATCTTCACTCCATGGAACCGCTAGCCTATCGATCAAAGGCAAGAATGCTCAAAATGCTGGAAACCATTAATGGTTCTAGTGTTGAACGAAACGGTTGGCGAGCCATTTCTATGGATGTGTGCCGCCTCGGGTAATACTGGTAACACCAGGGATGTCACCAAGCCCTCAGACATAAACCCTAGCAGCGCCACACCTACATAAAGCCTCACAACCTGTCTCTAGCCAGCCAAAGCGGACATAAGACCTTCAACCAATTGTACCCCATCACCTCACCCCGCCGCACACACCCCTACACCTCCTCTGACCTGATCTAATCAAACTCTGCCACCAATCCCCCATCTCACACCCTGCTCCCATGAACTGGGAATTCAAAACACACCTGCAACCTAGACTCCACGTCTAGCCTGAAGTGAGAAAGTGATGGATTTGAGGAGTCCTCAACACCTTCAAGTCGTATACACACTCTGGTTGATCCCCTTCCACATATCCTTGCCATCACCGAAATCACAGAACGTCTGAAGAGATCGGATTCAACCTGAAACCACCAATACCACCCATCGCCAACAACAGATCATGTCACCAGCCCTCATTAATCTGGTCCACTCTTGGCACGCCTTTCTACCTTAGGCAATGAGGATGAGGAGAAGAAGTATCATCACCGCCAGCATCGAAGGTTAGATTCACCATGGTGCTCAGTCAAACACACTCTCCAAACCTGGCGCCATCACCTGTTATAGGAAATGCTGACCAAAACCTCATCTCCTCTGATCGCTTACCTCTGATAGATCTACAGATCATGTTCTTCATTTCCTTCGGCATCATGATACCTTCAACCTCGTCTTTAGGTCGCCATCTTACAGCCCCCTGTCACCTCCGATCTAGGACCACGACTGCCTACCAATCCACCACCATCCTTGTAGCCCTCTATAGATCTTCTTTGACAGGCCTACACACTCTTTAACCCCAACCGCCATGCTCGGCCTACCTTCTTGGCACCTCACCACTGTAGAAATAGACATGCAACTGCAGAATCACCGCGGACATGCAACAAACTGGTAGATGACCCCACATCCTTATGAACGGGACACTCCATAAGCGCGGCTGAAGATCTCACCTCTACCTGTACTCCTCGATGCCACTCACGTTTTCCCTCAATTTAGAAGCATGGTCCATGCCCGTTGACCTCCAAACTCTTATTGTCGAGTTATTCTCTGATTTCAAGACACCATGTGCATCGCTGCTTCCTCCTGGAGACAACCGTAGACACGCCACCCATGTTTCAGATCTCTTGGATGATGCCAAGATTAATTCTGAACTGGGGATGTAACACCCCATCAAAACTTGCTCGACTCCAGCCTGGTGAGATCGGAGATCACCAAAGACGACACCTGCCATCAAGGAGCCCTATCATTTGAGTTCAGTTCTTCATAATTGAAAAGCATGGACCTGAAACCAACCTCCTAGCCCTTTACTCTGCACACACCAAGAATGTGAGAGGTTTGAGGATTAGGGAGCATGCAGATCTGCTCATGTCATCCGTACGCGAGAATGACTTCCAAACACAACGAGATGTGAGTGATATTCCCTTATCTTATATTTTAGAACTACAGAAACTTAGTGAATAAAACAAATAATAATGATCATGCTAGATTAGGGTGATTAGAAGGTGTTTGAATATGGTGTATGAAAAATGAACCATAACAGTAACACATATTAGTTGATCATTTATAAGTAGTAATCCTATTAGTATACGTATCAATAGGCATGCATATCCCTGTACTGATACTAATAAATAAAGTATGTAACTTCAGAATTGGTACTCACGGTAGCTTCTAATACCAAAAAGTATCACTAATGATATGTTGGACTGAATATTAGTTAGTATTTAGGATATATATATACACAGACATAGTAATAACGATAACCTATACTAATAAATCAACTGACTTAGTACTAATCAGGATGGTTCCCATAATAGTACGTGTATTAATGTCTGCACAATGACATATAATAAATTTGTGTATATCCTAACAGTATTATGAACCTCAGGATAACTTATTAAATCCAATATTGTTGATGTTTTGGATAGTACATGGTATATATTAAGTTATAAACCTAGTTATATTAATAATACATTCTATTTGATCCTTGATTTTTGTACTACAAATATATAAATAATAATGCACTAATAATAGTTAAGTAGAAATATATGATTAATAATGATAAGAATAGTTCAAAAATATTCATGCTATACCGTGTTTTACAACCAAACCCTAGAAAAAGAAATCAAGATCAAAGTACTAGCATATGAATAGTATGTATAGAGGTATGTGGAATTAAACCCTAAATATCCCAAGTAAGGTATATTAGTAAATAGACACTTGATCCTAGTGACTAAATGTAGTGGTAACATACGAGAAACACATATGGAGTTTTCTATTATAATAAATAAAATATATGACATGAATGAAGAAGAGATTATAGACATTAAGAAATTTATGTTCAGAAATTTAATATAAAGAGAATGTGGAACATAGGTCAAAGTCTATAATATGAAGGTTGACAATTGAATACGTAAGTATGTGGATGACTTAGACACTTAATCCTATAGTCCATAACTAAATATTAATATGTATATGATCATGGATGACCATACATAGACACAAATATGCTAAGGATCATATGCTCACTTAATAAGATGACAAACCTAGATGAAAATATATAAATCATAATTATAATAGAATATGAAATAGTAATCCAATGTGTAAAATAAACTAATCCTAGATAAGTCAATTTGAACAACTTTTAACCCTATGATGATAAAGAATTCTTTTCTTATTAGTACTCGAAACCTTGTAGCTCATTGAATTGTGAGTAAGAAACATCTTGGAATCCTTCTTGGTGGAAAAGGTACTAGATTCTATATTTTTATATTGAGTTGTTCATTTCCCTCTTAAATGCCTTGTACATTGTTTAGTGGTGAACCCTATACTTGTTTAAGCCTTTCCTACCTCTTTGAAAGTTCACCACCTCAGATTGATTATTGTTTGAATGCATTGAATATTATAATAGCACTTGAATTGATCTATTTGGAGTTTTGACTCCCTGGACATTGGTCCCTTTGGGCTTTGGCCTCTTATAGCTTTGGCTCACTTGAGGTAGGGTATGTCCTGCCGCCCTGTGCACAAGTGTAATGGATTAGTTGTCCCCCAGTCAACTGGTTAACATAGTAATTAGGATCAATGTTTTTCTTTCATAGATGATTGTACATAAGGCATTGTTGCCCTTGAAGGAAATAATATGATAGTTCTAAACCTTAATATTCAAAAGTTGATCATTGTAAATATTTTGATAATTTGTTATCTTGAACTATTTTGAATAGCCTTGTAAAATTTGATCTTGAAATACAAACATTGAAATATTGTTATTCTTGATTAGGCAAATTTAGTCCACAAAATGTTCCTTACCTAGATTTGATATTACCTTGATTTATACTTAGAACCTATATTTTGCAAATAGCTCGATATAAGAATTTAGTACCAGCATTGCTGACCCTTTGTCTCCCTTCAATGGGGTCCATGTGTGTTTCGTTCCCTCTGGGAACTCATGGGGAGGTGATAGATGGAAGAGCTTGAAGAGACATGCATTGGGTAGTCCTCCGTTGAAGACTAGATAGGAATGAATTTTATTTTTTAAACTTGTAATCATATTTGTGAGCTTCCATGACTCTGATGTACAAGCATGAATGTAATAAAAATTGTTTATGATTGTGATATTATTTTGTAAATATTCGACCATAAATATCGAGTCTTTACAATATATATATATATATATATATATATATATATATATATATATATATATATATATATATATATATATATATATATATACTGTAGTCGCGTCGGGTCTCGTACACTTGTAGTCGTCAGTACTGGTCCTGGCGGCATGGGCACAATGTTGGCAGAGGAGGTGGACGCCGCACGGCGGTGTCCTGTACGGAAGCAGGAGGGTATTAGGTTTTAGGGGAGACAGAGAAGGCAGCAGAAACAAAAATTTTCTTCTCTCCGAACCCAATATAAAGGAATCACGTCAACGTCTATACAGTAGGAAGGATGGTTTGTAGATACATACCTTGTCCCGAGGCTTGCTAGATGACATTACCCCGCGGCTTGCACGGTCTTTACCTCCGGTCTTGGACAGTGTCTGTGCAGCTCCTGGTCTCACTAGGACTGTCAGGATTGACAGCTATCCTCTGAGCGGTAGAAGTCTCCCACCTCTGAAGTTGTCCACACGGACCACCTAGAACTCCGATCTCCTTGTCCCACAAAGAATCAAAAGGAGTCATATCCTCCTGTCAGCGTACTAGTCACCGACACACTCTCCTGCAACCAGTTGCTTTTCTACAGTTGTCTTTCCCTTGTTGTACCTCCCTTATCAGGTAGCAGTTGCTCGGGCTTCTCAGTTACCACAACTAGAGAGAATGACAACTTTGCAGAGCAACTGTTATTCTAAGTTGTTGTACCTGAGAAGCCCCCACTGCCCCTATATATATAGAAGAGTCATGGGATAGGGTTCTCTACCCCGGGAAATGTAGGATTAAAGCAGGAGTAGAAGGGTTTGAGCTTTTCCACAAAACAACCAATCTGTGCCAGCTGAATCGATCGGTTCACACCCTGAAATGATCGTTTCAGGCCCTGAGCCGATCGTTTGGGACCTTAGCCGATCGTATGGTGCTCTGAGTCGATCGGCTCATGCTTGAGCCAATCGGTTCGTGGTCCTGATCCAACTCAAATTGAATTTCATATTTGTTTCCGATTAATCAAATATTAATTCTTGTCCAAATCAAATTTGTACAAGTGAAACAAATTGTATTTGCAAAACAGTCTTCTGACTTTCCAAACAATCTCGGTTAGTCACATGAATCGACCGGTTCAATAATTGAGTCGATCGTTTCATGACACATGAGCCGGTCGTCTCACCAATTGAGCTGATCGGTTCACCAACCTGAGCTGATCGGTTCATCAATATGAGCCGATCGGTTAGGGCAGCAGACTATGCAAATCAGTCAATTGCAGTTTCAATCAATCTGATACTCCAATCAATCGGTCCAACACGTTGAACACTATGATACTGAGCTATCAATTGATTGAGTGTTTAATTGAACTACCAAACTCCTATAGTAATCAATCTAAACATTGTTTGTGGATAAACTCCTCTTCCAGGTTAAATCCTATGTGTGTGACCCTGCAGGTCCATTTCACGTTGGCATTGAAAGTCCATAACACTTATGACCTCACAAGCAAAGAGTGGTGCCTAGTCGCACATCGCTGCTACCCAAATGAAAAGGAAAGTTGGAGAACAACTTTCAATCCTACAATCCGTGAATGGTGTTACAGTGAATGCATAATTCCTTTGTCACTGATATTCCAAATGAACTCGAGGCATGGAATAATCATCCTGTCAATGTTCATTCACTTGGAGCAGGAGTGACCTAAATACTCTAGATGCAACTACTTGACAGTCTTTACTAATACTACAGACTATTCCTTGAGGGTACCAACACATTGGGCAACACAACTTCACACCTTACTACAGATTTCACCTTATAGATAGTAGAGAAACTTTATTACACTACTAAGGAGTGCAATCTAGCATCACACAACCTAGGGCAGCGTAGCCTCCCTAAAAATTTAAAGCTAGTTAACACAGTAGGAAGTTTGTCCCCCCAAAATGAGAACTAGTGGACACCTAACAATGGAGAAGAGTAATAACAAGAACCTTAGAAATAGAGTCAGCACCTCACACCACCTGCGCCATGCTCTCCAGTATAAAAAAAATAGCATCATCGACTCACATCTACTGCAAAACAATTCACAAACCAGCCATGGCCTCTCATTTCCCCTTCATGGACTACAAACTTTCCCACCCAAAAAAATTGTTCAAACATCCAGCTTCTAAGATCTTGGAAATACCACAAATACAACATCCCTCCAGGTATCAATACCAATCAAATAGGAAATAGAATATTTGTGGTCTTCATTGAATATGATAACAAATCTAATGTCCTCATTATAGAAGGTTGGGCTGATATGATTTTTGAGCTCCATCTCAAACCTGAATGGACAATCATTATTAGACCTATAGACAACAAAACTCAGATGGCCTGGGTATACGAATTCAACAACGATACATTGTCAGAACTGTACTCTCTCTTCTTCTCCAGAGAGGATTACCTCTCATCTAGTTCAGACTATGCAGACCAGCTTTTTGTTCTAGAGAAACACCAACCTGCAGATGGATCTAGAGACAAACCAATTACTATCCTATCCGACAATTCCTCGAGCCTGATCCCATAGGAAGAAGCAGATACAATATCTTCACATACTATAGATAACACCATTGCTACCAGGTATGATACCTCCCCTTCACTTGATTACTCTACGATTGTTGATAAATCTCTAGATGCTCAACTTGACAAGCCATTCAATCCCATCTCAACTTAACAATATGATCTAAACTTCCCATCTCTAGGGAAACCTTCAACCACTCAGTTAGCTCAAAAGAGCTTCATTTCTTTTCAAAACACTTAGACTTGGATTCCTATCCCACCTAAATGACCCTTTCACTCCTTTCACTCTACCACATGCAACAACTCTAATAATTCTCAGCCCAATGTGCTCAATCTAGAATTTATCATCTCTGCAATAAGTTGAGACACATCAAACACTTCTATAAATACTGCTTCACCTCTTTCCCGGACGATCGCAGACACCTTTTTAGATACTAGACCTTCAACCACGTAGAAGTGTCATTTTCCAATAGATCACATCGCCCTTCTAGTTATGACAAATCTAATTGGTGTACTAAACCCAAGGATAATGGGCTTTACACCAGTAACCCCTTCACATGTCTTGCCACACCAGAGGAACAACGTCTCTTCCTCTATCTTCACATGCACACATCCAACATCTTCATCCTCCTCCTATTAATAGAGAAAAAAAGCACATGCCCTCATCCTACCTTTCCAAACCCATTGTCCATAACTGAAGCAAACCCTCCTATACCAAGCTTCCAGAGTTCTCCCCCACCCTTTCAGATGGCACCCTCTTTACACCTAGAAACTAAGTTTGTTGGGTTTTATGTGGTCAGAGTAGGAAGCTGAAACAAAAATTTTACTTGACCATAAACCCATAACTAGTAGATCGCATCAGTATCTTTGTAATGGGAAGGATGGTTTTAGCGAGATATACCTGGTCCCAAGGCTTTCTCGGTGACAATACCTCAGAACTAGTGTGGTCTTCAACCACCTATCTTTGACGGCATCTGTGCACCTCTTGGTCTTGAACTAGACTGCCTCCTGACCAGTAGAAGTCTCCTGCCTCTATAGATAGTCCACACAGACTACCGGGAACTCTAGTCGTCTGGAAAGATAGACTAGAAGGAGTTGCCTCCTTCTGTCGGCGTACTAGTCAATGGCACACTCTCCCACAATCAGTTGTAGTTTTGTAGTTGTCTTTCCCTTGTTGTTCCTCCCTAGATGGGTAGAACTTGTTTGGGCTCTCTCGGTTACCACAACCAGAGAGGACAACAAATTTATAGAGCAATTGATGTTCTGAGTTGTGTCTCTGGAGAAGCCCCATGTACCCCTCTATTTATAGCAGAGGGTAGGGTTAGTGTTCCTAGTCTGGGCGGGAGTAGAAGGGTACTGAATATCCATGAACAATTTGCACTGTGGCAGGCGAACCCATCATTTCATAAATGAAACGGTCATTTGGCAAGGTGAGCCAATCAGTTCACTTGTGAATCAGTTGGTTGGGAGTGTGACCTGCTCAGTTCACTTAGTGAACCGGTTGTTTCACTTCCCAAACTTGCCCACAATTGACTTTCCTTATTTGTTTCTAATTAATGCAAAGTTTAATTCTTGTCCCAATCAAATTGAACAAGTGAAATGAAAAACCTTTTTCTCACAAACTGAGAAAATCCAACACTACTCGTTTGGACAAATGAATCGATCAGTTCACCAGAGTGAACCGGTCATCTCACTGGCCATGAGTCGATCAATTCAACCAATGAACCGGTCGGTTGGTGGTCTAGATTGTAAAGAACACAATTAATTCGGTTCTCAGTCAATCTGAGACTCAAACTAGTTGGTTCAACACTTGAACTTGATAATTCTAAGTCAATTATATTGATTGAATGTTTGATTGAGTACCTAAACACTTTAGTAATCATTCCAAACATCATTCATGGATAAACTCCTCTTCTAGGTTAATCTTTTGTGTGTGACCCTATAGGTCCCATTTCACATTGGCAGTGAATATCCATAACTAACTTATGACATCACAAGCAAAGAGTGGTGCCTAGTCACACATCAGTGCTACCCAAGAGAAAAGCAAAGTTGGAGAACAACTTTCAATCCTACAGTCTGTGATTGGTGTTCTAGTGAATGTATAATTTGTTTGTCTCTAATATCCTGAATGAACTCAAGGCTTGGAGTTGTCATCCTTTCAACCGTTCATGCATGTATCTTGAACTAGAGCAGACTGTCTGAGATATGTGTGACATCAATATCATATATTGATTCAGATGTGCATGTGCATGCCTTTCTCAGTCTCTCTTATCAAGAGGCCTAGACATCATACTCCCTTAGTAGGGACAAATCCCATATCTATCACTCACATTTTGTGTGATGCGTAAAAGCCACCCAATCATCACCGTTATAACAACCCATGTTTTAGGACTGCGTTTGGTGATGTCAAAGTGTACCCAATCACATTCGACGAGTGCAGTGATTTCAGGTCTAAGAATCACAATCACCACCATCACTATGAGATATGATTCTGACTACCATGTCATGGTTCCATGTGTCACTCTCATTGTGGGATTGTTTTATACACTATTCTCTAACATGTATCTATGTTCTTGGTTTGATATCATATATAATGACTAATGAGACACTGTCATCAACCAACACACACTCTAGTCTTGATGTGTCATTGTTGTCTGTCAACCCTCCACAATGACATCCGACTAGGGATATAACAAGAATGTACATACTCTTAGCATTTGTATGATCTCATTGTTTAGGTCCTCAACTTGAGGACATCCTTCATTGAGTATTGTCATTCATTAGACATTCATTCTGCTCCATCATTTATCTCATAATCGATTCAACTAGAATAAATTGGAAGTTTGCCTTTGATATTTATCATATCAATCATGACTTATGCCAATCCAATCATCATATGATTAGCTCTCAGGGCATACATACTAATAGACTCCCACTTGCACTTAGAGCCAATCACCTTGATTCATAATCTTAATGATCTCTAAACATATCCCACATGTTTCTGCTATACTAGTGCTAATCCAGTGAGCTAGCAACATTTTTCTTTAGTCGGTATATTGCATGTTTCACATCTCCTTGTTGTACAAAATTTTCTATGAGATGGAGTTGCCGTAATATGTTATATGATATTCCTTGCCTAACAATTAGCTCCATTGTTTGACTTAGTATTTCTACTATGTCTTCAATGGTGAAAGTATCTATAAATTCATCTATATGAACTTCTAGATCCATATAATATCCTCTATTATTCATGACACAAGGATACTCAGAATTCCCTTTTATAATTAAATGTCTTTTAATTTTACTTAGAACATTTCCATTTAACAACTCATTTCACTTTTATATTTTGTATTTTGTGATCATTTTCTGTCATTTCAGAAGCTTCCATCAATGTAACTTATTGACACTCAACTCTTCCTTTTATTACCATAGAACTAATCCTTTAATACTTCACAAGTACTTAAAAATAATTTCTTTATGGTTATCTAGTGACTCTCACTGGAAGTAGAAAGACACCCACTTGTCATGTCCACTACATACGATATAACTGGATGAGCATATCATATTTCATGTCCAATAAATTTAAGATGATGAATGCATATATATATTTTCTTATCATGTATGATACATACAAGATAATGGGATGATTACATACACGATAGATCCAATTGTGAATGCATAAGGCATCTATCTATGTGTTCCTATACTTCATAAGAATTTGGGACACTTGGCATCTTGAGAGACTAATTTCATGTAATATGGACACGTTTTCTCCCACTGAATATTTGCATACTACACCCTTCAGCACAGACTTCCAATATATGCTCTCTCTTTATCAATTCAAGAGACTATTGAGAACTATCTCTATATATCTCTATTCATATCACATAGGACATTTCTCCTTATTCCCTTAAAGAAGGTATTTCCACATCAATTTTTTTTCCCTCATCATCATGTAGAATATGAATATGCTCCAACTAAATCTTTGTAATCACAGATCCCTTCTTTATCTCAATATATCAGTCAAACCTTTTGACCATATAATCAAAGTAAAGACTCTAGTTCTGAGGTGCTTGTATTTAATCAATCATATTGATTAAACTCTTGTAATTTATAGACTGCATTTGCATTAATGGAATTATAAAACCCTTCAGGTTGTGTCACATACAAAGCCTCATGTCATTCCTACTAGGAATGTGGTTTTAATATCCATATGCCAAATTTCACAGTCCTTAAGTTTCAATAGAAAGAATGATCCTTTATGGCCTATAGCCACTGCAATTGGTTAAATAAAATCATCAAGTTCAACACCATAAACTCACTTGAATTTATCTCAACCAATCAAATGTCATCCATGCCAGTCTTAACTCTAAAGACTCAATTTCACTTATGGGTTTTATCCCTATAAGTGGTACCATTAAGGTCATACCTTATTTGGTTTACATGGAAGTCATATGGCTTCAAGCCATAACTCAAAATCTGATTCCTCAACATCATCTAGATAGATTATTGGCTCATGATCATATGACCAATTCATCACCAAGTTCAAGGTGTTTTCTACTAGATATGAGGTGTATCTGTTACATAAGGAATTTGAGATTACACAACACTTGTGATTCTTAATATCCTTTTGTACGTTTATTTAATGTAAAGAATGTTCTTTAGAATAATTCTAGAAGATTAGTTATTTGTTTGATGATCATGCTCTTACTATTCAAAGTATGATTCCTTCTTTTATTTAGACATCATTATGCCTGAATCATGAGTTCTTTATGATACATTGTCATAGTTACTCTCAAGGTTCTCAAACATTTGGTTTAAGTATCTCGTTCATTGATCATATCAAAGAATTAATACTGTTACCAAGTTTGTTCTTCATTTATTATATTCTTGAACATTTCAATATATTCATATCTTAAGTATTAGAATTTACTCCAATAGGTATGTATATACATCAATATGTCTTATACCTAATAGAATAATCATTCTCCCACTACATCTAGTATATATTCACTTGTCATCATGCCCACTAAACATGACATTCATATCTCTTAAAGGTTCATTAACCAAAGGAGTCTAGTTTATCCATCAACATGTAACCTAGAGATGAATTTCTCATTCATTTGTTTAGATGATAATGCTAATTTATTGTTTGAGTCATCAAATAACTTTTAGTTATTATTATTTTATCTCATGCATACCAAGTACCATAAAATAAATAAGGAATCGCTATAAAAGATAATATCTTTGAAAAGTAAACATGAACTTTATTGATAGACATCCTTGTCATTACAAGATGCAGAAATAAAATGTTTCTATTTATTGGAAAAATGAAATAGCAGTTCATAACTCTATTACATACCCTTTGGGCAGAAATAATCTGAAAGGTACTACTATCTATGGCAGCAACACTTGCTCCAATGTTGATGAGTGTTCCTTCTTGGTCCTTTCATAACGACCATCACTTCTTTTTAGATCCTGCACATCATATATGTCAGATCTATATCTTGGTATCATATACATAAGATAAAGAAGCATTTCAAGTTTATTTCATAAAACCTAAGGTGGAGACCTCTGATAAGCGTCGCTTTGCAATATCAATCACTAAGATGGTTAATCTTAGAGTTTAAACCTTTTTTACTTCCAGTTTTAAGGGTAGTATAGAAGGGTCGATCCCACATGACAACTTTTTAGATATTGTTCTTAGAACCCAAAGTTTGAAGAACTTGTTATTTGTTTTTGGTATTTTTTTAGATTTGGAACAGAAAGTAAAAGTCAAGTTGGGAGTTTGATTGATTACACTAATGCAAGAAAGAAAATGTAATTAACAAGAATAAGAAAATGCACAAGGAAATTTTAAGATTATTGTTAACACAAGAAAAACTATATGAATGAAAAGACTGGGAATTAAAGAAAGCAAAAGTATGCGGTGATTAAATCAAGAGATGGAAATCGAGGCGTTAGGGGTTTTCACCACCTTAGTCAAGGCAAAATAAACTAATCCTTAAAAACGACAAATTTGATGAAGGCAAGTGAATTAATAAAAATCCACTAAAGACAGACTCCACATGAGCCCATTGGTCCTGGTGCTCATGCTTCTTAGTTCATCATCCTAAAAGAAGAAGATCCACGATCGTTTCAAAACTCCTATGCGATTGGGTTTGCTATTCTAAATCCGAACTTCCACGGTCATATCCATCCAGATTAATATTTGATCAAATCAATTAATTACTTTGATAGATCAATTAGTTATCAAACCCAAAAGCCATCTAGAGTCGTTTTTTAGGAAAAGCCGATAAAGCCATGGCTAAGGGGTTATTCCCCTTGCCTCGATAGAAAACTACTCACTCATGGAGAGGGAGGAGATGGAGGAAGAAAGTACTGAAGCCATAGTCTAGCCCAAAAATCAGGAGGTTAATCCATATGCTAGAGACAATAAAATGGCTTAGTTCTTTGTTCCTTGCTCCAGAATTAAAGAACGGAGAAAAGAATATTAAGACTAAAGAAGAATCAAGAGACAAGAACCAAGTATGAAAGAACAATGCTTGAAATAAAATCTACTTTATTGTATAATAAGAAGATGATTGCAAGAATAAATGCTTCAGAATCCCAATACAAAGAGAAATCCAAGATGACTTGAGGAGGAGGAAGTGCCCCTCATTTTATAGGAGAAGGAGGGGGGTATACATTAGGTTTAGGACAAAAGGAATGGCCGTCTGCGGCTGCTAACTTTCTAGATCTAGTCAATAGAGGAAACAATTGATTTCTTTGCATCCCTTTTGCATTAATTTCCCGCAACAGGAAAATTGAATTTCTTTCCAACGCATACTTGCACAATAAATTCTGAAGCGGCCCAAAAATATATTTTTCCTGTATATAATTGAATTTGCTTTCCAACGCATACTTTCACATTAAATTCCATCTTGAGATGTGGAAGTTATACCAATTTTGGTGAAAGGTATATACTGAAATCAGACTCTGCGGGAAAACGTAATGCTACTTTCACTAGTTCATTGAAAAACCAAACAAACACCAAAATTTCCGAAAAATATGTCTTTTTGTAGCCAATAAAATTCTCTTTTCATTCCATACTTTATCTTGAAATTTTGCCTTTAGAAGCAAAATATATGTCTATTTTAGTGATGAGTATCTCAGGCACTGCGAGAATATTTGAAAGCCTCATATCTTCATCTTTTATTTTCTCGATTTAATTACTTAGATAATTCCTGAAAATTAAGAAAAATATCATAAGAATTCAGGAAAAGTATATCAAGAAGATGAAAGTAATATTTTTTTAATTATCTAAAATTAACAAAAAGTCCTAATTAATTATTCTAAATGAAGCAAAAATAAGAGATGAATATGCATTCATCAAAATACCCCAAACTTAAACTTTGCTCGTCCCGAGCAACATTAAAATCAAAAATACTTTCAACACATACTATCAACCTATCATCCTCACTCTTCTAATAACCACTTGATTCCTTCCACCAAAATATGACCAAGCGACCCTGACTTCCTGAATTAACAAAAAGTGACTTTTATATTTCCTACTTCACAAACTTGCATTTATTCAAGACCTGCAATAAAACATATTTTCATTTCACCTTTGCATTTGGTAATCGAATTTTTTTTTAAGTTTTACACAACAACAGGGCTGATTTGGATGGTTGGGGTTTTGTAGTTTTCCCTTGGGCAGAAAATTGGAGTGAAGGAGGTATGGAAGAAGGACAGTCTCTCCTCTATTCGACTCGAGACCTTTTTATTTAGTGGACATGCAGTTACATTGACCGCATTTTTTTCTTTGATTTTTTGTGATACACCCAATTGCATGGGTATGGAAGAAGCAGAAGAGGGGGAAGGGGTGCCACCCCAAACTTATCCTTTTGGGCATTATTGGCTTTTTTTTCTTTTTGACGAATGAAAAGATTTGGAAGTGGTAGAAGAAGAGTAGAAGAGGCTGTTCTTGTGCAACTTTTTTTTCCATCTTTTTTTTTAGTACCATGCATTAGTTCAACTATTACCGAATCATGCGAAAAATCAAGAAAATTTATACAAGTTGTACATGATAAGAAAGCATCATTCTTGAATCCTATCAGTCCTCTATGGCTTGCCATCTTTTCCAAGGAGTGATTATTATTTGAGGTCCTAAGTGACAAGAGGATTTCTAGTCATGAAAGTTTCAAAATTTTAGTTGCAAGGCAGTTTTATCCTTAAGGGGAGTATTTTGACAAATGATCATATCAAGACCGACTAGATAAAGGCCATTTTGCAACAAAAGTAATAAAAATATTGCCGACTAGATAATGGCCATGAACAAAGCAACTATATGCAAAATAAAAAAAAAAGTGGAAATAATGCAAGAATAAAAAGATAAGGGGGTGGAATAGAATCATACCACCTACCTCCACCCCAGACTTAGATTTTTTCTCGTCCCTAACAAAACCCCAACCCGAGATGGAGGGAAGAAAATTGTTGGGTTCACCAGGAGGTCCTGGTAGCTCAAAAAATGTCCATCTGAAGGGAATGTCGATGATGGCTGGAGTTTTGAATAGAGGAGCTTCATGGTACACCCAATGGATGGGTAGTCGCGGAAGCCTAAAAATGTTTTCTGAATGATGTCATGTATCACCTCGTAGTCCTTTGAGTAGGATCCACATATCTTCCTTCAACAGTGAATGTAGTGTTGGAGATGAATGTGGATTGGGGGGGATTGGCAGGTGCCAGTTGGGTAACAAATGTAGTGTCAGATGTGGAAGATCGGACGGAGAATCTGGCTCAAGCATCTTTTTGCCTCCTGGATCTACATGTGGTGAAGAGGGTGCCTGTATAAGAAGAACCAGTTTGTTAGCCGAGTAAACAATCATATGGGGATGTATGTCTTCTTGGTGGATTATGCAACGAGGTGCGTCCGGATCCTTTACCCCATAAATAGAAGCTAGTGGATTTGGTGTGGAAGACTCACAAATGGCATAATTGTCATCATAATTATAAAAAAATGATCAATCTAGGTTGTTCCATCTCTTTTGGGGAGTTCTCCATCTCTTCTTCATAAAAGATCTCATAAAAATGGATGTCTATGGAATCAATTGGATCCTTTACTATGCTGAAGGGGAGATCTGATTCCTTTATAGGACAAGTGCCCAACTCAATGGGCTCAGAAGGGATCACCTCACAATATAACGGTGTAATGTAAGGTTCTTGCAGTGGTAGAATCACCTCATCAGGTTCAATCAGATGTGGAAAAAGAGGTGGTTGAGTGAAGTCGTAGTGCTCTTGATGATGAAGCCTTTCAAAAGAATCCATCAGTGCATGTTGGGTAGGTGATGGTACATTAGTCACAATAGGCTCAACCAAGATGGGATGATTATTGCAAACATCCAAATATGGGCCTACAACTGAGAAGGGTGGAGTCATAGGTTTTTGGGATGTTCTTTGAGCCTACCAGTCATTAACCTTTTTGTTAAAAGATTTTTGATTCATGAATTTATCAACATAGGCCTCCATCCACTCATTTTCTGACTTATATGGATAGTCAGGGCCCCATACAGCTACAACCCTAGCTAAACAAAGTTCTTTATTTATAGCCTCCTAAATTTCTTTAAAACACCTATCCATCTCCTGATCAAGGTTGTGTGGAATCTCAACTATATCACATTGGACTTCTTCTAAGGGTGGTGGTTCATTATAGAGAAAGGGTTCCAATGAAGTAGATTGGCCATTAGAATCAACTAGATTAACATCCACAATGGAAGTGATTGGTGGAGCTTTAGGTACTCGAGTTGGTTCTACTTGATTGAAGATGATATAATCATCGTCATCATCATCTATTAAAATCATCCTTAGCCTCTCTGGTTCCAGATTAAAAAATTGCCCCGCAGAATTGGCGTTCGGCGAGCGTCGCATGCACAAATGAAGCAGTTAATCGTGTGCAGAAAAAACAGACTGCCGAAATGGAAACTTGGCAGAAAGAGGAGTAGCAATTCTGGAATGTTACTCAGAAGGCATAAAAAAAGAGTTTTTTAAAAGATTTTTGGGGGTTCGAGAAAACAATCCGTTGTCCCCGACAACAGCGTCAAATTGATAAGCGTCGCTTTGCAATATCAATCACTAAGATGGTTAATCCTAGAGTTTAAACCTTTTTTACTTCCGGTTTTAAGGGTAGTATAGAAGGGTCGATCCCACAGGACAACTTCTTAGAGATTGTTCTTAGAACCCAAAGTTTGAAGAACTTGTTATTTGTTTTTGGTATTTTTTTAGATTTGGAACAGAAAGTAAAAGTCAAGTTGGGGGTTTGATTGATTACACTAATGTAAGAAAGAAAATGTACTTAACAAGAATAAGAAAATGCACAAAGAAATTTTCAGATTATTGTTAACACAAGAAAAACTATATGAATGAAAACACTAGGAATTAAAGAAAGTAAAAGTATGCGGTGATTAAATCAAGAGATGGAAATCGAGGCGTTAGGGGTTTTCACCACCTTAGTCAAGGAAAAATAAACTAATCCTTAAAAATGACGGATTCGATGAAGGCAAGTGAATTAATAAAAATCCACTAAAGACAGACTCCACATGAGCCAATTGGTCCTGGTGCTCATGCTTCTTAGTTCATCATCCTAAAGAAGAAGATCCACGGTCATTTCAAAACTCCTATGCGATTGGGTTTGTTGTTCTAAATCCGAACTTCCACGGTCATATCCATCCGGATTAACATTTGATCAAATCAATTAATTATTTTGATAGATCAATTATTTATCAAACCCAAAATTCATCTAGAGTCATTTTTTAGGAAAATTCGATAAAGCCATGGCTAAGGGGTTATTCCCCTTGCCTCGATAGAAAACTACTCACTCATGGAGAGGGGGGAGACGGAGGAAGAAAGTACGGAAGCCATAGTCTAGCCCAAAAACCAGGAGGTTAATCCTTATGCTAGAGACAATAAAATGGCTTAGTTCTTTGTTCCTTGCTCCAGAATTAAAGAACGGAGAAAAGAAGATTAAGACTAAAGAAGAATGAAGAGACAAGAACCAAGTATGAAAGAACAATGCTTGAAATAAAATCTATTTTATTGCATAATAAGAAGATGATTGCAAGAATAAATGCTTCAGAATCCCAATACAAAGAGAAATCCAAGATGCCTTGAGGTGGAGGAAGTGCCCCTCCTTTTATAGGAGAAGTAGGGCGGTATAAATTAGGTTTAGGACAAAAGGAATGGTCACCGGTGGCTGCTAACTTTCTAGATCTAGTCAATAGAGGAAACAATTGATTTCTTTGCATCCCTTTTGCATTAATTTCCCGCAACAGCGGTTTCAAGCGTATTTTTGGGCCAGTCACAAATTCAAAAGCGGCCCGAAAATATATTTTCCTGTAGATAATTGAATTATCTTTCCAACGCATACTTGCACAATAAATTCTGCCTTGGGATGTGAGAGTTATACCAATTTTGGTGAAAGATATATACTCAAATCAGACTCTGCGGGAAAACGTAATGCTACTTTCACTGGTTAATCGCACAGCTAAATTAACACCAAAATTACCGCAAAATATGTCTTTTTTGTAGCCAATAAAATTCTCTTTTCATTCCATACTTTATCTTGAAATTCTGCCTTTAGGCGCAAAAGATATGGCTATTTTGGTGACGAGTATCTCAGGCACTGCGGGAATATTTGAAATCCTCATATCTTCATTTTTTATTTTCTCGATTTAATTACTTAGATAATTCTTGAAAATTAAGAAAAATATCATAAGAATTCAGGAAAAGTATATCAAGAAGATGAAAGTTCTATTTATTTTTGAGTTAGCGAAAATTAACAAAAAAGTCCTAATTAATTATTCTAAATGAAGCAAAAATAAGAGATGAATATGCATTCATCAACTTCCATCCCTCCTTCTTCTTCTTTAGTTCATCTATGTAAAGAGGAAAATTTCTTTTCCAATGTCCTAGCTCATGAAAATGGTGACATTTTCCTCTCTTGTTCACCCCTCCCTTTGCCTTGAGAGTTCAAGATGACTTGGGCTACTGGCTAGCATCAGAAGCTTTATTTTCTTTTCCTTTTCACTTTCCTTTAGACTTTCCCTTCTTTCTATTGATCATCATCACCGATTTGGGTTTGTCTTTCTTAATTTGTACCTTGGCTGTCCTCAACATGCCCAACAACTCTGTCAGTGACCTATCAAAGTTGTTCATGTTGTAGTTCATCACAAACTGACTATAGGATTCTAGAAATGATTGTAGTATCACATCAGTAGCCAATTCTTGTCTTAGAGGAAATCCCAGTCGAGTTAGGTTCTTAACATACCCAATCATCTTGAGTGTGTGAGGGCCTACTAGATCTCCTTTTGTCATGATGCACTTGAACAATGCCTTGGGGACATCATATCTCTCTGGTTGTGCTTGGTCTTGATACATGTACTTGAGATGTTGAACCATCTCAATGACATCCATGTTCTCATGTTGTCTCTGCAACTCATAGTTCATTGAACACAACATCAAGCACTTCACATCAATGACATTCTCAATATACTTCTTATAAGCATCCCTTTCAGCCTTTGGTGCATTGGGAGCGGGTTCTTCTGGCTCTGGTGTATCTAGGACATAGAGCTTTCACTGTTGAGTGAGAACAATTCTCAATGTCCTAAACTAGTCGTGGAAGTTGTTCCCATTTAGCTTGTCCTTCTCAAGGACCAATCGTAATGAAAAGTGATTGGTGTTGGTATCCATTTATTCTACAAAAGGAAATTTGCAATTTTAATTCAAAATTCTTTTGATTTGATTTGATTTTAAAATTGAGGATATTAATTAGGTCTTTAATTAATTATCACTCCCACTATTTTGATCAAATTGATAACCCTCATGTATCAATTTTGAATATTGTTGTGTATAACTTTCTAGTGAGCAAGATCCTAAATTCCTCTAAGTTATGGACCAGTGAGGTCTATCATCCACAACTAGATTCGTTCAGGTAGGCAACTTTTGCCAATTGCATCATAAGCAACTCTTGATAGATGTCATGTGCAACTCCTTGATATGTTCATCCTTATGTCTCAAGGTGCTTGATCCGATCAAGGTCACCTTGTTAAGTCTGACCCAAAAGCCAACAGGATGAATATGCACCCTACAAAGGCAGACCCACATATTCACCATCACACTTCTACGAGATAGGCGGTACACCACGTTAGGGCGTGCCCACACTTAGTCGATCAAGCTTTTTATGTGTGCTTCTTTTGGAAGACATGTTAAACTTAATATTTTGTTGAGGGGTTTTAATATTCTTATATATGCATATAAGTATCCAATCACCACATATATAGTATGTATCATATACATGCTATATCCCACAAATGAAAACATACAATAACGATAAACTGATGATTATGGCCATGATATTGTAGTTCCTTGGAGCCATAAGGAACTACAATCATATAAGGTCTACATCACATGAAACTTGTTGTTGATGAAAATCTATGGTTAGGTGTTTCCAGGTTGATCAACTCATCCTATGACTAATCGGCTTGCCTCTTGGCCGGTCGGTTGGTTGTCACCAACTGATTGTCTGGCTCCTCTAGACGATTGTTTTTCCAGGTCGTCAGGCTCCTCATCAGGCCACCAACTGCTCCTCATTCAGTCATCTCAGTCCATCAAGCGGTAATATATAGTCTTCGCCATAATAAGAAATAAATCTACTCCTATTTTACATAATCTTTGTGAAACCTCGAGTTAATTTGAGGGGAGCAAAGGTAGAAATGAAGGCTCGAGTTATCTCGAGTTACATTCAGAATAGAAGAATAGGACTCAGTGCACAAGCCGAGATGCAAACAACCATAACCAACCACACTCATGCACATAGGGTTTATAGGCCATAACCATGCTATACATCCACCATCAAAACCATTTTAGGACAATGTATATGGATTGCACATATATACCATATCATATATGTATATAGTAGTTTCAGATCATGTGGTATTATTCGGATATTCCCATTAGTCATTTAAATATTCGCATCGTATGTAATAAATAAAAGACGATAAAACCAAAAGCTGATCATATCAATTATCCCAAAACATAGAGTATTGACGTGGCTTTGATACCACTGTCGGGTTTTATGTGGTTGGATTAGGTAGTGAAAACAAAATTTTTACTTGACCATAAACCAGTAACCAACAGATCGCATCAATATATATGTAATGGGAAGGATGATTTTAGCAAGATATACCTGGTCTTGAGGCTTGCTCAGTGAAAATACCTTATTGCTAGTGCAGTCTTAAACCACCTATTTCGACGACACCTGTGCAGCTCGTGGTCTTGACCCAAACTATAGTTGATCATCGTCCTCCTAAGTGGAAGATGTCTCCCACCTCTATAGATAGTCCACACAGACTACCGGAAACTCTAGTCACTCTAAAGGACAACTAGAAAGAGTTTTCCCCTTCAGTCGATGTAGTAGTCACCGACACACTCTCCCACAATCTATTGTAGTTCTGTAGTTGTCTTTCCCTCGATGTTCCTCCCTGGAAGGGTAGAACTTGCTTGGGCTCTCTCAGTTACCACAAGTAGAGAGGACAACAACTTTGAAGAGCAAGCTATGTTCTAATTTCTGTCTATGGAGAAGTCCTATGTACCCCTCTATTTATAGTAGAGGGTAGGGTCAGGGTTCCCAGACTGTGCGGGAGTAGAAGGGTCTAGAATTTCCATGAACAATTTGCACTGCGGTACGCGAACCGTTCGATTTATAAATGAAACAGTCATTTGGCAAGGTGAGCCAACTGGTTCACTTATGAACCGGTCGATTGGGCGTGTGAACCGGTCGATTTACTTAGTGAACTGGTCATTTCATTTCATAGACATGCCCACAATTGACTTTCCTTATCTATTTCTAATTAATGCAAAGATTAATTATTGTCCCAATCGAATTGACCAATTGAAATGAAAAACATTTTTTTCACAAATTGGGAAAATCCAACACTGCTCGTTTGGACAAATGAATCGATCGGTTCACCAGAGTGAACAGGTCATCTCACTGGCCATGAGTTGATCAATTCACCCAGTGAACTAGTCGGTTGGTGGTCTAGATTTTGCTAAAATCAGTCAATTCAGTTCTCAATCAATCAGACACTCAAATCAGTTGGTTCAACACTTGAACTTCATGGTTCTGAGTCAAGTCTATTCATTGAATGTTTTATTGAGTACCTAAACACTTTAGTAATCAATCCAAACATCATTCATAGATAAACTCCTCTTCCAAGTTAATCCTTTGTGTGTGACCCTATAGGTCCCATTTCACATTGGCAGTGAATGTCCATAACTAACTTATGACATCACAAGAAAAGAGTGGTGCCTAGTCGCACATCAGTGCTACATAAGTGAAAAGTAAAGTTGGAGAACAACTTTCAATCCTACAATATGTGATTGTTTTTCCAGTGGTATGTATAATTCCTTTGCCTCTGATATCCTGAATGAACTCAAGGCATGGAGTTGTCATCCTTTCAACGTTCATTCATGTTTCTTGAACTAGAGAAGATTGTCTGAGATATGAATGACATTAATATCATATATTGATTCACATGTGCATGGGCATGCCTTTCTCAGTCTCGCTTATCAAGTGTCCTGGACATCATACTCCCTTAGGAGGGACAAATCCCATATCTATCACTCCCAGTTTGTGTCATGCGTCAAAGCCACCCAATCATCACCATTATAACAACCCATGTGTTAGCACTTCATTTTGTGATGTCAAAGTGTACCCAATCACATTCGACAAGTGCAATGATTTTAGGTCTAAGAATCACAATCACCACCATCACTATGAGATATGATTCTGGCTACCATGTCATGGTTCCATGTGTCACTCTCGTGGTGGGTCTGTCTGATACTCTATTCTCTAACATGTATCTATGTGCTTGGTTTGATGTCATATATCATGACTAATGAGACACTGCCATCGACCAACAGACACTCTAGTCTTGATGTGTCATTGTTGTCTATCAACCTTCCACAATGGCATATGACTAGGGACATAACAAGAATGTGCATACTCTTAGCATCTGTATGATCTCATTGTTCTTGTCCTCAACCCAAAGACATACGTCATTGAGTATTATTATTATTTAGACATTCATTCTACTCCATCATTTATCTCATAATTGATTGATCTAGAATAAATTGGAAGCTTGCCTTTGATATTTATCAAATCAATCATTGCATATGCCAATCCCAATCATCATATGATTGTCTCTCAGGGCATACATACCAATAGAGTTTCCCTTCGACCTCCCAGCAAACTCGATGAGGTTGCTTAATGTTTTCGCTAGCCGAAGTGTCCTTATCTCTATCATCAACAATTTAGATAACAACACTGTCAACATTCTTGATGTCACCAGATCCATTGCCCTCCTCATCCCGGGCCACACCATTTTGAAATAAAAAATCCTCTCGCCATCTCAACTTCTCTACTTTGCCCCATAAGGGACCAAACTGGACCATCTGTTTGGACAAGTTATGACCATACACTGTGGGTCTAGTTTTGTCCAATCTGACATTTCTAGGTGGACTCGTGAACAGGGTTGATCGCTGGCGGGTTCAGGTGGTTCTGGCTGGGTAGCCATTTCCGATTTACCTCCTCATCTCTGGGAAGTCAAAGTCTTCCAAGCAATAGCAAACTCCATAGCTGCCACTCTCTAGTTCATCAGCCAGGAGACCCTACACCCTACATAGTTCATTAAAGCCTTTGATGTTTTCTCTATGAAACAAGCCATCACCCTTTCGGCCTCCCTCAAAATCAGACTTGGAGAAAAGATTTACCAGATAAAACTTGTTGCTGAAAACCCTTCAACAATTAAAACAACCTTCTCAGATATTACTGTCAATCCCCCATCATGGAACTACCCTGTTAATGCAAAAAAAACCTTCAATGCTAATATAAAACCAGTTGAAACAAACATGGTTTGGGAAAGAAAGAATACCTCTTCCTAGTTCTCTGAAGAAACAAACCGATCAGACAACAAAAAAAGTCCTAGAACCTCCTCCCCAACAAACAACAACATTCATAAGCCTTCATTGAACACATTCAAACCTTTTCCATTCCACACCAATGAAACAGGCTCAACTTTGGAACTTGATTCTGATATAATGAAGAAGCTCTAGATTCCTATCATTGACAAAATTAGATCTTCGCAGAGTCCTAAATAGAAAAACATAGGAAAGGCACCTAGCATCATCAAATCTATCAACAACATACAAACTACCCTAGAAGGACAAACAAGGAGAAACTTCTTCATAGTACAAGATATAGGTAAACTTTCTCCAAACTCTTCAATGCATTCTTCTTCATCTGAAATTTCAACATCTTTTTTACATATAGAAAATGATATAGACAATATTGAAGATATTGCATCTTGGCCGGATATCCTATCTTTTAAAAACTTTGATATTAAATTAGGAATTACTTTTGAAGATGATAACTCAGCACATCAAACTCTAAACAACATATAAAAGTTTATGAACTGGTCAAACCATAGAATTATTCACGAAGCTTTTTCCAAAATAGAAACATTGTAAATCATCTAAACCTTCCTATTTACAACCTAGTTTGTTTAGTCTTGAAAATGAGGATCACTTCATGGAATGTCTCGGGGGCTTCTAACGCCCAAAAAAGGAAAGAAATTTGAAGCCACATACACAAAAATAACATCAACATTATAACCATCCAAGAAACCAAAACCACCCTCTTTCCGTTTGCTACCAAAACTATAGGAGGTAAATGTATCACAACTTGTTTCCTAATCCCATCTACAGGTTTTAAGGAAGGACTTCTTGTGGGTTATAACAAAAATCTATTTGACGTAAATCACGTTGAGCAACACTCCTTGTCCATAACCCTTCATTCCACAAACATCACTGACCAATTCAGCTAGATCTTTACGGGTGTCTATGGAGAATCCAACAACAACAAATCTGTTTATCTGACAGAATTTTTGAATATCATGAGCCTATATTCAGATAAACCATGGCTTCTTGGAGGAGACGTCAACCTTGTCACTCAAGTTGTTGATAGACATAACTTCACTACCTCATGAAGCAGTTTGACTTCTTTTGATAAAGCCTTCATAGCGCTTATCAATGACCATAAGTTAATAGATATCCTCCCATCTAATGCCTTCTTCACCGAGACTCATAATCAAATGAGAGCCAAACTAGATTATTTCATCTACTCTACTAAATGGGAAGATCAATACCCTCTAGCTTTTGTCCAGGTTTCCCATCGACCTATCTCTGATCATTTTCCAATCAGCATTGATGCCAAGATGGAGAAATGGGGACACAAACCATTTCACTTTGAAAATAATGGCTCTCAGTTCCTTATACTTTAGACATTGGCAAGACTAACTATCTTAGCTGACACCAAAGCTAGAAACCTAGGACATCATATCCACTGCAATGCAAAAAAGGTCAGACAAAAACTCTAAGAGTGGCACTTGGGCTCATCAAATAGCCTTACACTCAAACTCAAAGTCCTTGAGAAACAACACCTTTATGTTGACGGTGATCCTTCTACTGATCCTACCCCCATTCTCTCCATCCAATCAGAACTTGACCATCTAAAGCAATGTATTGATACTAAATAGAGACAACGAGCTAAAATTCAATGGGCCATAGAAGGAGATAAGAACACAAAATTCTTCCATAGAATCTGCAACAAATCCTCCAGAAAAATATCATTGCTCATTTAAACATCAATGGTTGTTCCACTGTCAACAAACACCTGATCACCTCCCACATTGTCAAACAATTCAGATCTATCTTCAATTCTAACTACAAACCTTCTTTTCTTGACTCTATTGAATGGCATAGTCTCTGTGGCAGTCGCATAGACACTCCACAAACCATTATCAACCCCTTCACTCTAGAAGAAATTGACTTGGCCGTCCAATCTTTAGGTAAAAACAAATCTCCAGGACCAGATGGTCTAAATGTGGAATTCTATCTAGCTAACTGGAACCACTACAAGAAAGACTTTCTGGCACTTCTTAAAGAACTTCATATACACAACAACGCCCACAACATCCTCAAACACATTAATAACACCTTCATCAATCTTATAAAAAAGGTCACTCAGTCGGAAACCATGTCTCACTTCAGACCCATCAACCTTATCAACACTTCTTACAAAATAATCGCCAAAACTCTTGCTAATAGGATCCAACCTTTCATGAATAAGATTGTTTCCTTAAACCAAAATGCTTTTCTCAAAAACTATAGTATCCATGATGCAAATATTATGGTTAATGAAACCATACATCCTTGTTACAGAAACAAAACTCCCCTTATAGCCATTAAATTGGACTTTGAAAAAGCTTTTGATAACATTAACTGGGAATGCCTCATCAACGCTTTAACTGGATATGGCTTCCCAGAAACATGGAACAACTAGATCCATGCTTGTATATCTACACACTTCTTTTCTACTATCATTAACGGATCCCCATTTGGACACTTCAAGAACAAAAATTATCTTAGACAAGGAGACCCTCTATCTCCTTATCTTTTCATCATTATTGCTTCCTTGCTCACCAACATGATAAAACTAGGAACATCCTAGGGTCTAATCTCCTCTCCAAAGTAATGTCAGGAAAATATTATCTAATTTGTTGATGATACTATCATCCTGGTCTCACCAAAATATACTACCATCATCAACACTATTTGCATCATAGGCATCTTCTCATATATCTCTGGCTTGAAAATCAACCTATCCAAATCTTCCATCTTTGGGGTGAACACTAACCAAACTAATATCAATAAATATAAAGTCCTCCTCAAGTGCAAATCTGATAACTTCCCCATAAGTTATATTGGACTGCCTATTACTCCTCTTCAAATAACCCACAACACCTGGAATCCCATCATTAACAAAATTAATTCCAAATTGAGCTCCTGGATGAATAACTTTCTCAATCTTACAGGATGCCTTACCCTTCTCAATAGTGTCACTACCTCTATCACCACCCATTATTTGAGTTGCATCCCTCTACCCACTAAAACAAATAATATGATTGATAATATCAGGAGAAGCTTCCTTTAGAACAACCACACTACATATGGAAAAAACAACAAACATTTTCATTTCGTCAATTGGGACAGCATCATGGAACCAAAAAAATTCGAAGGATGGGGCATCATAGACATAAAAACTCAAGCTCTATGTCTAATAGTAAAAATCATTAACATTCTTTCAAAAAATGAAAAAAAAAGTTTGGAGTTACTTAATAGTTCAAAAATACTACAGAGATATACCTCCTTGAAAAAAAGAACAAAATAGCATCTCATCTCCACTCTGAAAATAAATCAACAAAAACATAAACTTGATTACTAACCTCATCTACACCCCTCCTCACGTTCATCAAAAGATGAATTTCTGGAAAGACCCTTGGTACCATCATAACACCATTCTTAACCTTCATCCCCATATGCTCATCCCCAAACAATTAAATTCTCTAAACATTGCCAAAGATCTTAAACTCCTCACTAGCAAGAGAATGAATGTTCTTAAAAGACATCTCCTTACGTTCATCAACATTAATGATATTAGAAACATCATTTTTGAATTGGAAAACAACACCAGCAACACAATTTTGTGGAAATGGGGTTCTGAATATACTCCTAAAGCAGCCTACACCTATCTTTCATATAGAGGTCACATATCCAAGCACACCCGAGTCTGAAAGACCAAATAGCCACAAAAACAAAAAATATTATTCTGGATGATCTTACATAATAAAATTCTCACTGACCATAACATCACTCGTAAAGGTTTCCTTGAGCCAACTAGATGCTACCTTTGCATAATAGAAGAAGAAACAACCAAACATATCTTCACTCACCACACCTTCACAACACAGATCCTCCTAATCTTCTTTTCAGATATCCCTGATATTCACAACATCCTTAGACCAATAGTAGTGCATAGTGTAAAACCTCTTACACTATATGCAAAATACAAACTGAAGATATCATCATCAACATTCTTTGGAACATTTGGAAGGAAAGAAACCAAAGAAAATTCAACAACTTAAACAAACAGATTCAGAACATGATCTCGGATATCATTTAGACTACTACAGTGCAGGACATGCCTCAGCTTCCACCCAGGTAAATCTAGCTGAAGCAAATTTAGAAAACCTCTTCGAAGACAAAGATGGAGGATTCTACACTCTAGAAGAAATCTTGGAGGAGGGATCAGACTTCTGAATGTGGATTCTCCTGATGCTGATATCTTGTAATGTGATAGCTTAGTTAATGATCTTTTTACTAGATTTTGAGGCCTTGTTTAAGGGGTGCCTCCCCCATGAAGTTATCTAGCAATTTTCTCCACCTTGCTAGTTTACTTGCTCCAGGTTGTGTGGTTGGGTCTTTTGTTTAGAAGGCCAACTTTTTTTATCCCTTGTTATTTTTTCTCAAATGCTATGCTTGCAGACGTAGTGGGTTTTAAGCTGAATTACTTTGATTAATGCATGAACTTTCTTAAAAATCAAAACCATGCGGATTTAGCAGGCGACTTATCCATCAATGTATCACTAGACATTGTCGGACAATTGGTCGTGGGTCTTCGTGCACGTTGTAAATAAACGAAGTAGGCTTTAAGGAGGTTGCGGGTGGGGATGGGGGTGGGAGGACTGGGTTAAAGATAAGGAAAATGCTACATAGTCCAAAAGTTGAACTAGAAACCAAACACTTTTTGTCAATTAACAACATGGTTTCACATGCTAGCTGTCAGCACTTTGTGGCTACGTTCCGGTTTGAAATGTTGACTACAATTGGAAAACGTGTACGTGGGGAGAGAGCAAAACGAAGTAGACTTTAAGGAGGTTGCGGGTGGGGATGGGGGTGGGAGGACTGGGTTAAAGATAAGGAAAATGCTACATAGTCCAAAAGTTGAACTAGAAACCAAACGCTTTTTGTCAATTAACAACATGGTTTCACATGCTAGCTGTAGCACTTTGTGGCTACGTTCCGGTTTGAAATGTTGACTACAATTGGAAAACGTGTACGTGGGGAGAGAGCGTGGTTAGAGGAGAGAAAAAAGGAGAGAGAAAGTGGCTAGAATAAATAAAATAAAAGAGAGTGTGATAGAGCAGACTGAAGAGAGATGAGGGGTACGGAGAGAGAAAAATTAATAGAGAGATATTTATTTTGCTAATAACTTTCAAACCGTTATGTATTTTTAAACGAAATAAAAAATTATTAGATTCCAAATTAAAAATGCATTTTAACAAGATTAATGTCAACAAAAGAAAATTGAGAGAGTGTGAGAGAAAAGATTGGCGAGAGAGAGAATGGTTGTACGGAGAGATAAAACTAAGAGAGAGAAAAGGAAAATTCCTAATAACTTTCAAACTGTTATGTATTTTTAAACGAAATTGAATTCGTTAGGTTCCTGATTACAAATACATTCTAATAAGATTAATATCAATACAAGAAAAAGAGCGAGTGTGAGAGAGAGGACTGGAGAGAGAGTGGATGTATGGAGAGAGAGAAAATTAAGAGAGAGATATTTATTTTGTTAATAACTTTCAAACCATTATGTATTTTTAAACCAAATAAAAAATGATATATTTGCTGATTAAAATGCATTCTAAGAAGAGTAATGTCAATTTTTTTTGGAAAATGTAATATGCTATATAAAATAAAGGATAAGATGGAAGTAATATCATTAACTAATTTAAATAATTAAGTACATCACTTCTCTCCTATGACAACAAGTTCGACCAAAAGATAATAATAAATTGGATTAGAGGTAATAACAAACTAAATTAGAAATAATAATGATAGGACCAAGGATAACAACTAATTTTTTAAAAAATAATTGCACTAATTATCTCCTATTCTCTAGAGATAATAACTACTCTTAAAAAAATACTATTTAGACAAAAAAATTGACTAGAGAATAAAAAAATTACTAGAAATAACAAGAAAACTTGTGAAGGATAACACAAAATACTATCTACATATAAAAACTAATTGTAAAAAAAAAATACATAAATAACAAAAAGTTTGACTACAAATAACAAAGCATTTACTAGGGATAACAAGAAAATTTGCTAGGGATTTCAAATAAAAATTCTATAGATAACAACAAATTTTCAAAAAAAAATGTACTACTTGTATAACAAAAGGTTTTTCAAGAGATAACAAAATATTAGCCAGGGATAATAAGAAAATTGGCTAGGGATAACAAAATATTTACTAGGAATAATAAGGAAATTTTGCTAGGGATAACAAAAAAAATCTCTATAGATAAAAACTAATTTTAAAAATAAAATTCTACTTGGATAACAAAAAGTTTATATAGAGATAACAAAATATTAACTAGAGATAACAAAAACTTTGCTTCGAGAAAATATATAATTTTAAAAGATAACAAAACAATTTTATTAGGTATAACAAGAGAATTTGTTAAGAATAACAAAAAAATCTCTATAGATATCAGCTAATTAAAAAAAATATACTACTTGGATTACACAAAGTTTGACTGGAGATAACAAAACATTTAGTAGGGATAATAAGAAAAATTAGCTAGAGATAACAAAAACTTTCTCTAAAAATAATAACTAATTTTTTAAAAAAACTACTATTTAAAAAAAAAATTCATTAGAGATAACAAAAACTTTATTAGGGATAATAAAAAAATTAAGGATAACAAAAAATTCTCTAGAGTTAACAACTAATTTTTTTTTACAAAAATTAACTCGTGGATATTAAAATTTTTGACTAGGAATAACAAAAATATTGTTAGGGATAACAAGAAAATTTTCTAAGGTCAATAAAAAATTAATGGCACCACCTCCCTCTTATTTATTGTATTTTATCTTTCTTCAAATAATAAAAATTGGATCAAATATAATAAGTTTTTTGTATTATTTTTAGAGTGAGTATTATATTTCTCAAAATTACATCGACAATGGTTTTGTTGAAAAATATTATTGATAAAGAATCTAATGCGTTTTATTTTGTCAAAAAAAATCACAAATTGAAAGTTATTAACAGAATAAAAATCTCCCTCTTCTTTTTTCTCTCTCCTCTGGCCACTCTTCTCTTCTCACTCCCTCCTCCCTCTCAGTTTCTCTCTCTTCCCTCTCTCTTTTCATCCCTCCACACACCCTCTTTCTTTTCAACGCAATTTGTCCCATCACGAACGTAAACTGAGGTTGTGTTGTTGTATATGATTGCTAAACTGACATGACAACAACTAATGAAGACAAAACAGATCTAGGATATGGTTCCATATTGGTGTTGTATAGTTAATCTCTAAAGATAATAGGGTCTAGATGAGAATAGACCTGTGGAGAGAGAGACGGGTTAAAGATAATAGGGTCTAGGTGGAAATAAATAGGGGTGGGTGGGAAGGACGCACTATTTGGGAAAAGTGAAAAAAATTGTAAGAAAGATTTGCAAAGTGGTTGAATGACGGGAAATTGAGAGACGGATAGAAGTTCTTTGGTCAATGATTCATTAGTAATATCGGGAAAGGACATGCCACTACGCCAATGTCCTATTTACGTGACGGGCCATCCTCACTTTCCACTTTCCATGAGGGGCTTACTTCTATTGGTTCTTAAATAAGTTCTAGATCGAACCGCTCCATCGCAAACAGGATTTTTACATACACATCTGTACATAGTTGTTTCTAAATATTGTTTATTTTTCTCAAATCCATTGATGTTTGAACTTTGAGAAGTCATTTATTTTGTCCAGTTTTAATATTTTAAGTTTACGAAATAATAATCACACAAACACATTCACATATGAACGATTCGTAAAATATATTATTTTTCTCCTTCAAAACCAGTCATCGTTATCAAGTGATAAGTATACTAGATATTTTTACTAGATTGATTTAATAGAGAGAGTCATGCAAGATTTGCAACAAGTAGCTAGTTAGTTCTGCAAATTAATAGCAAATCTTTTCTCACTTCTCGAGTTAGTATTCACTTATTTTAAGAACGGTGTCTCGTAACTTTTTATCATTTAGTCCCTCAAATCTAGGGTCATATTACAATCATCTCAGTTCTAGGAGTAGACTTGTAGAGACAGGTCACAGCCACACCATGCTTGACTCGAATGCCTTCACAAGGAGCTCCCCTAGATTTGTATGTTTGTCATGCTTTATCAAGGTTTTGTCGCATAGACATAGAGCCTGTGGCATTGGTGAACCCAAAGTCATAGACTTTTGGACCAGAGGGGAGATGGAGGGTGCTGCCCATATATGTGTGGAAATCAGCGTGGAAAGGAAGCCCCCACCTTCTGTGATGGTGGCACTACCGGATGGCAGATCTTTGGAGGTGAAAGTGTTGTACGATGCCTTACCTGAAATTGTGTGAAAGCTGCCAGGTCTTTGGGCATCCCACGGGCTAGTGCCCTGGTCTCAGGGTGGCTCATACTGAGCCTCCGTTGATTACGGGCAGAGACATTGCGATTCAACAGAACTCCAACAGAAGAAGGATGCACAGGGCGGGTACGAGTCGCAGCAGACCCCCTCCCTTGGTCAGATCGGCTATTGTTAGTAAAACCAGAGAAGCTAAGTAGAAAGAAAGAGCAGGTGACAATTGACATACAGGACAACACAAGTGAGGTGACCACCGTGAATGCGGCTGCCAGCACGCAGGAGACTGGAGCAGTTGAAGAAGGTGAGGTGGTTGTTGTTCTGCCTGACCCATATGACACAGACACAACCAGGAAAAGAGTTGAAGAAGTTATAGAAGACAAAAACATTGATGATAACCCATTTGAAGCTCTCGATCATGTGAACAAGGAGGTACTACTAGTATTGAGACAGGACACAACAGAAGTCCTAAACAGACGAGGAGCACAACCAAGAAAGGAAGGAAGAATGCCCACCCGGAGAGAGGGGGCGGGGTAAATAAAAATCAATAATGTTTGTCCTTGCATGGAATGTGCGAGGAGCTTCCATGCTATGGTACGATTCATCCTTTCAGCTGTACCATTGTGTTGTGGTGTGTCGGGCTCTGTCCTTTCACGCCATATCCCATGTTGGGTGCAGTAATCCTAGAACTCCCTGGAGGTGTACTCTCCTCCATTGTCTGTGAGGAGACATTTTAGCTTTTTATCTGTCTCCCATTCCACCATGGCATGAAATATCTAAAAATACTGAAAGACCTGATCTTTGGTCTTTAACAAGTAAGCCCAAACCTTCTTAGATACATCATCAATGAATGTGACAAAATACCTATTGACACCCAGTGAAACTACCTCAAACGGACCACAAACATTCGAATGAACCAACTGTAGAAGTTGTGACTTCACCTTTGATCTTGTCTTGAAAGAAACACATTGATGCTTTTATGTATGACATGCATCACATAAGTCGAGACCAGTGTCCTTTCCATAAGGAATTAGTCTCTTCCAGGATAGAAGCTTCAATCCCTTCTCACGCATGTGTCCTAGCTGTCTATGTCATAGATCTATCTGTTTATCCTCAACTACATGTCTACTGCCGCCTTTGAGAACCTTAAGTTGGGTCTTGTACAATGTGCGACACAATTTTCCCCGTACAATGACTAAAGCCCCTTTGGTGATCTTACATTTTCCACCACCAAAATCAAGATGACAACCTTATTTATCAAAGAATGAACCAGATATCAAACTTAGCCGCAAATCTGGAGCGTGACAACATCTTTCTACGTGAGCGTGCAACCAACACTTGTCTGAACATAAATGTCTCCAATCCCGATAATTCTAGAGAAGCTAGAATTTCCCATATACACCCTCCCAAAGTCTCCCCTCCTATATGAAGTGAAGAACTCCTTACTGGGTGAAGCATGATAAGAAGATGCAGTATCCACCACCCACTCAGAATCATCCTCATCAACATGCAAACACTGCTCCTAGAATATCAAGACCACATCATCATCATCGCCCCTGTCATCTGAGATTGTCACTACAGTATTCTTGTCATCATCTTGCTTGTCTTTGACTTCAAATTAGACCCATGTTTCTTTTTCTAAACCTTATAATACCTTTTGAAATGACCTAGCTTGCCACAATGGAAGCACCCTCTACCACTCTTCAACTTTGTTCTACCATGAGACTTCTTGTGGTCCTCGGACTCACCTCGACTCTTAGTTCTACCATGGTCTCTCGTTCTATCAACACCCCTACTCTCTGATCCACTGTCGCCTGAGGCTTGTCATCAAGTCTCTTCATTCAGTAGCCTGGTCTTCACCTGGTCAAGTGTCAACTTGCCTTCCTGTACTGAATTGCTGACTGTCACTACAAGCATCTCCCAACTGTCAAGTAATGGTCCCAGAAGAAGTAGACCCTGAAGTTCATCATCAAGAACCATGTTCATGGACCCCAGTTGATTTATAAGGATTTGGAATTCATTCATATGCTCGACAATGCTTGTATCATCCCGATACTTGAGGTTCACCAACTTTCTGATCAAGAAGGCTTTATTTGTTGCAGTTGTTTGCTCATATAATTTCTTGAGCTTCTCCCAGAGATCTTTGACATTGGTCTCTTCTTAGACGTGATGGAACACAGAAATGTCAATCCACTTTTGCACTATCCTGGCGGTCTTCTTGTTTTGTTTCTACCAATCTACATCAGATGTACCCTCTTTCTTTTGTCTCTCTATTGGATCATATAGATCTTTGCAATAGAGAATATCCTCCATCTTGGGTTTCCAAATATGCCAATTTGATCTTATCAACTTTATCATCGTCTCATCTTCATCTTTCCCCAATGGGACCAGTATCTACATCCTGCACTCTGATACCACTTGTTGGGGATGTTGTACGATACGGTCCCAGATGTGATGAAAATGTATTGCGGAAGCGTTACCCACAAGCGTATAAACCTGAAGAAGAAATACCATATTTAACGTGGAAAACTCTCCCCAAGACAAGGAGAGAAAAAATACAGGGAAATACATATCAACATGAACTATGTAACTAAAATTACAACTCACACTATCTAGATTTAATTACCCCCAAAATCTACATAGCCCTCCCCACACGAGAGAAAAGATGAGGAATAAGAGAATCACACCTAGTGTGTATAAAATCTCCCTCTTTACTTGATCTCCTCACGAGGCCGTTGTCATTTTTGGGGAATGCCTGATACCGTTGTGACTGCTGACTAGGTTGGACCTTTGCCACTATGGCAACACTGTGTTTGTAATCGCCAACCACTACTTTGCTTCAAGGTAAAGTCATTGGCCCTCTCTTATCAACCAAGAGAGTTGCTCTGTCAATGATCCCAATGTGTCACCTACTGTTAGCCGCTACTTCACTTCAAGGCAAAGTCATTGACCCTCACTTATTCAACCAAGAGAGTTCCTCTAGTTGTTCTTGTTCTCTGGTGCCCTATATCGGTGGGATGTTGTCCATGGCCTCCCCTATGGCCTCTATTTGTAGGCCTCCATGGTATGTGGTTGCAACCAGAAATCCTTTTCCAACTTTGAGTCTAACTCCAAGTCTAACTCCATGTTACACGTAGGGAGCCATCTTCCTTCCCTTTTAGATTTGACTCCTATTGGGATTGGCAGCACAAACCAACTCCTACTCAAGTCCAAATCCAACTAGGAGGCATGGGCCAGAATCCCTTTCCTATTCCTAACAAGAAGTTCTTATACCATTAACATAGACATGAAACTTCAAATGTGGTCCTCATTACTCTAGTTGTTTGTACAAAGAGTATGTGGTGGCTTATTGTGACACATCGATCAAGTTCAACAAGATTACTCAAAATGAAGTATGTGATTAACTACTAAAGATTTGATTGGTTTGTCATAACTGGTCTGAAAAACTTATGAACTAGAATTTCTCAAGTAGTTTTTCATGATTGGTTTAACGTAAGTGTTGAAATTTGAGTTTCATGACTTTCCTTGAGTTACAAAATTACATTCAAAATAGAATTCTTGAGTTCCATTTTAAAAAGAGCAAAAATGAGTTCTGGAATTACTAACAATATTTTCTATAAATTATATTTTTTATTCTTTATCAATGACATGTATAAAATATTTTAGACTAAAAATGTTAGGATGTGGTTCTTTGCCAAAATAATAACACAACATGAAAAGTTCTATACACTAGAATCTCTCTATGGAAAATATTTTACACTATGATGGCCATTATCAGCATGATTTATACATAAAAATATGAACACTATTAAAAAATAATCACACCATACTAGGTGATAAAAATATTCTAACATATTTTTATTCACCATTTTAAATAAAATGATGTGAAAATGATATTTAACTATAATCTTGACAAAGAATATACTACAAATTTCAATATTGTACATTCTTAAACAATGATGAATCAGTTATATTTACATTCACATAAAATGTAGATATGATTACAATGCTTTGTAAAAAATGAAAAACAAAAATATTGTGATCTGATGACACTCTACCATGACCAGTTGTTATGGTTACAAAATATTTTGATTATTCACAAATATCATTCTTTTTCATATATTTCCCATCCTTACTTGTTATATATTACACAATAAAAATTAACAACATTTTATGTCATTTATATTTAAACTTACAACTAACTAATCACATGAAAGTGAGTGGAACTTATGTTTTAGAAATTGAACTAGAGTTCCTAGAAAATGAGTTCCACATAATTTATGACTTACATCAAACCTTTCGGAGCCTAAATTACCAACATAACTAGAAATATGATTAAATTAAAACCAATCTTATATTACCCTCACTGAGTAAAAACATATTACATCAAGGTCCACAATCTATGGCATATCACATATCATGCCAGGTATTCACATCTATAAAGTGGCCAACAACCACACACCTATTACAAAAGATATTTCTTTACTTACACAAGCCACATATACAAGCCATGAAAAACTATGTGAAAAAAGATCGAGATACAACATCTATAAAACACATCCCCTCATGGACCTGAGAGTACAGGGATGACACATAGAATTCTACTAAAATATTGACAGTTTATCCAACCTTCTACAGCTACTACTCTCTAAGTTGCTCCTCCTCAATAATATGATCTCTATCAAGTCGCTAACAACCACCTAAAAAGATGTGGTGAACTATAGGGGTGAGACCCATTTACCAGTGAGAGATATAACTCTCAACCAATGGTTATTGAAAGTTTGAAACACAAGTTGTCTACATTTAAGTAGGAGATAGCATTATTAAACAAGATGACCAAATTCAGCTAAATGAAGAACTTGAACTAGTTACCTAGGCTAAGAAAGTTAAGCAGCTATCACAGATACGTATAACATTATATGTGTTCATATGGAATATGAATAACATGTATAATAATTAATTTCTCTTACCACATTTTATAAAAACTAAGAAATGATCAAAGCATGGAAAGGGTAAGCATCCATTGTGAAGCATGTTTAACCCTAAACAGATATACTACAAGGTTGTATTACATCTTTTACTAATGCCATGAGAATTTGAGTCGTACCACCCAAATCCAATTGACCACTGCTAAGTTGAAATCAATGTCATACAAAATCTCAGAAGAGTCAGAACTCAATATCTTCTTCTACACAACTCAGTCAATACAAGTCTACACTGTAGTGAAATTTTAGTCAAACTACCAACAACGGCATATAGTCAAGCTGAAAATACCTAGTCCACATTGGTACAAGTCACATCGCTAGAAAACCCGGGTGTACAACCCAATCATTGAGGTACAACCGTAGTTGTCCTCCGATCACATCGCATATATACAGAGACACGACCATAGTCATTCTCAAAATGAGGGATAGGTATGGTTGCAACCATCCTCCATAAAACACCTAGGGTCAATATGAAAAGGACACATAATCACTTTCACCTTGCATACTCAATAGTATGCACTTTGAGTTTCCCTTAGGAATACTCATTTCACCACCTAGCAAGTTATGATACTGGAATGGATCTATGGTTAAGGAAACTACATGATTAGAGTTCAACTTGATTAGTTAAGACAACTAATTGTCTTTCACTACATCAATAAAGCTGTAAGAAAACCCTAAAAAGATACTACAAAGTCAATGTAGAGTATAACTTTAGAAAATATAAAATGTTTGAAGTATAAACTTGTCACATCACCACATTGTATGGTTCACTGCCAGTCCATCATCATTGTTACATCATTATGGGACCCCAATCCCTTATCACATCTCCAAAGGTTATCACCTCTCTTTAAGGCACATAGCCATTGCCAATGTCATATTACCATTCACAATATACCCTGTATAAACACCATTATTTTTCCATGCCTCATCAAGGCCCATTATTACCACCATACACATGATAAACATAAGTTCATCATCACATTGCAATTTAAGGCTACAGTGTTCATGATATATCAAGTTAAGGTTACAATAGTTTAAGAGAGAGAAGTTACTCTAGCATAATGCTTCTTATTCAAACAAGCTAGGCACTTCATTATAAACTTTGTAATTAGGGTTTCAAATAGCCATTGACTTAAACCCTAACTATCACTATCTCCCATATTCTTTGTGCACATTTGGTCAAACTTCATTACATTAGATCAACCACATAAAACAACCATACGACTCATAAATCATCATCAGTCGCATCAGATCAAACACACCATATGTCACTGAAAACTAGACCACATGGGTTCATAGACTGCTAAAGGTCAAACACCACAGTTGTGGGCTCTGATCTCCAAACCATGACATAAACATGATTAAAACTTAGCGGAAGCGAATCAGTAATCAGCGGAAGACAAAAATTACGGAAAATTAAAACTTTTCGAGACAAGAGCTTGGATCCATAAAAGCTTCTTTCATAAAGAGAGATAAACTGTTTATATCTCAGGATAATTACTTCTCGAGTAATTATATAGATCAAGATACAAAATCTCAAGATCACTATACAAAAGACTCCAAGACCTGAGTGTACAGAGGACACATAGGACTGACTCTAACTACACCACATGGCAAGACAATCTCCACCTGAGATTATTGCTGCCACTGGTGCTGCTGCTGAGACTGATCACCTGTAGGCTGGTTCCTTCGTCTCTGACGTCCACCTAAAAAGTTGAAGTCTACGGGGTGAGACAATTATACATAATTGTCCCAGGGAGAGTTATAACTCTTCGCCAGAAGCTTTACTATAACATCAAAGAATATCTTAAGCAGTAAAGCCTTCAAAGTATTCTAGAACAGTTGCAGATATAACAAGATCTCTACCATTTAGGAGATATGGAGAATATAAACACTATTGCAATGTAACATCAATCAACTAACTTGGAGTTATCTCTAACAAGTTATACTACATGGTTGATTATGTTTTACAAACAACATTATGCCCTGTGGAGATGCGGCTTACCACTCATACTCCAACTGATCGCTGAGAAGTCACATAAGTATCATACATAGGTCATTAAGAGAGCCGGATTCTCATGACCTTCACCTTCCTCTGTCAGTAAGAGGATCACTTGTAGGACATCTCGTGTCTCTACTACTATAGCTTACCAGGGTAAACTGGTCCTTCACTATTCTAGAGTCACAGTGGTGTTCTGTACTCTCTTCGTCATCAGGAGGCTTCATATTTACCTACCACTGATACGGATATCTGTGCTTTCTTCGTCATCAGGAGGTTTCATGTTTACCTGCCACTGATACGGTATGAAATTATAGTGAAGGATGGATGGATTCCACATCTACATCACTTTCCTACACTAGGATGTAAGGTTCTACACATCCATGTACCCCACATACTCAAAAGTATGTGCTCCAGGAGTTCCCTGAGGAAAACCTATTTCACCATCACTTAATTTCTGACAATGATGGATCTATGATCAGGGCTCTACATTATACTTGATTAGTTAGGTACATTCAGTATTATTTAACAGCATACATTGTTCTCCAAACAATAACAGTAGCATAGCAGTTATAAAAGAAGAATACTAAATGTAACAGGCCTAACTCATATCAATCATCATTTCTCATTATCCTCATCACAAGTCATCTCTAAGGCATGACCTTGATGGTATTCATGGCTCTCACAGCCCATTATCAGCATAGGATGCCATTGACAAGGCATCAAATTACTTTTCTTATTCACAAGGCTAACAACATGCCTTCAATGAATATAACATCAACATCCATACCTGGATAAGATCACCTTCATATCAGAACCTGCATGGTTAATTCAACTGATAAAGGTAATACACAATAAGGAATGTACTTCTCATTCTTGTCATAAGAGTTACATCTCTAATTCTCATCAATTAGGGTTTAGTACTCCATTGCATACCATTACCCTTGAATTAGGGTTCACTATTCACATTACATGTCATCACCCTTGAATTAGGGTTTACTATTCACATTAAGGTGAATTGGACTCATAACATCATCATGTATGAGTAACATCTTCATTGATGATCTTAGATTAGTTAAAAGTTCATCATTTATCATAATTAGGGTTTCTATGATCTCACACAGGGTGGATCATACCCTAATTATGCTCATTTCTGTGTGTTGGGGATGCTTCAATTGAGTTTCCACTTAAAAAGGGCACTTTCTCTCTCTAGAAGTACTTTCTCTCTCTAGAAGTACTTTCTCTCTCATCATAAGGTTAGGTGATGTCAACATCACCCTGGATCAGGTCGGATTAAGTCATCATAGGCTAACATAGCCAAAAACATCACCATTATGTGATTAGGGTTTGATTTGATCAAGGTATTACTCAATTTACCCTTCAGGGGTATTTTGGTAATTTACCCCATTGATCATCATCATGGTCAAAACCTTAGTCAATTAACCCCTTACTATCCTAGATTATCATTGGGGTTTGATTTGGGCAACATTGGAATCACATTGATTGATTTCAATCATTAATCATCAATTGAGTTGAGATCGGTTGAAAGTGTTGACCGTTTGCCCACTTTGACTTTCCGAGACCGCGAGCCTCTTCAAGTGGTTCAAGACCGCGAAGCCCTATCATTGGTTCAATTGATGTTGGGACCGCGAAGATCAAATTGGAGTTGAGACCGCGAAGAGACGTTGACCGTTTAGCTAGTTTGACCTCAGGACCGCGAGGCCCTTCGCGGTCTTGAGACCGCGAGCCTCCTCTCGGTCTTGAGACCGTGAGCCCCCTCACAGTCTTGAGACTGCGAGCCCTCTCACGGTCTTGAGACCGCGAGCCCTCTCACGGTCTTGAGACCGCGAGGCTCTCAAGGTCTCAACCGTTTCGTCCATCAACAAAATCAACAAAGCAATCGATGATGTCAACCGATGTTGAAGCCCTCAAAAGGTCAAATCTATGTTGACCACCTATGGATTAGGTCAATTAAGGTTATGCTTAACCAATTGGTCATTCAATTGACCCTCAATTGTTGACCAATTAGGGTTGAAATCGATTCAATTAGGGCCTACCAATGTTCACCCATTATCACTCAACAATGTGCATCAACACAAGGTTGAACCCTTCAATTGAGCTCCAATTGGGCTCAAACTTGGCCCAAACGGTCTTGAGGTCATGTGAGTGGACCATACAGGGTCTTGAGACCGTTTTCCCAAGATTTCATCAAAAACTAAGGTGATTTGATAGAGGTTGAACCATGATTGGTTCACCAAATCAGAATTTTGATCAATTGATAACTTATTTGCAATTAGGTCCTCAAATGGTCACATTACTTAACCCTAGACCTTCAAACGGTCTTGGGTGATTGTCCTCTCGGTCTTGAGACCGTTTGGATGAGTTCCAAACGGTCTTGAGACCGTTTGCCCATCCAATTTTGGATTCTAGTGGAAATTCATCAAGGTTGAACAAATTGAGTTGATGATTATATCAATATTTAATTGCAATGTAATTTGGTGTAATTGTACCTTCAATTGGTCAACTAATCTTGACCCCAGACCTCCAAACGGTCTTGGTTGATTTCCCTCGCGGTCTTGAGACTGTTTGGTGACCCCCAAACGGTCTTGAGACCGTTTAGGTCAATCAACCCTAAAAACCCTAATTAGGTCACCATAATTCCAGTACTGATTTTACCTAGGGTTAGCCCTAGTATTCACCCTTCAACTCTTAGCACGTTTGGAATTAGACCATAAAACTTGGTGAGTTGTTAATTAACATTATTTTGAACAGTAATCTCATACGGTCAACGCCTGGTAAACGACCTTACACGGTGTTGAGACCGTTTGCCCAAAAAGGCAATTTCAGACCGTTTGAAAATCAGGAATAAATTCAAATAAAGTTGTTACTTAAAAAGGTCATATCTCCCGATTCCTTTGGAGTTAGCCTCCCACATTTTGAGGGTAATTAGCCTATATAATTAGGAACAGATTTCGTATACGGTCCACGCTCGGTCAACGGGGCCAAACGGTCTTGGAGACCGTTTGCCCTGTCGCGGTCTCGAGACCGTTTGCTCACCTCGCGGTCTTGAGACCGCGAGAGCAAACTTTTGAGACCGTTTAAGGAAGTGAAAGGCGGTGGGTTTTTCTTGGAAATCACGCCTTCATCTCCTAGCTCAAGAACAGTACGAATATCCCATGGGTTTGCTTGCAAAATAGCAGGGAAAAGTAGGGAAACACTAAGAGCTATTATCAAAACGCATATAAAGATGCACATAGTAAAGCATGGGTTTAGAGTTATAAAACCCGCCTAAAGCTTGCTCCTTGAGCTCCAAGATTTCAAGCTCCAAGCTCTAATGGCGTCCTTGAGTTCCCACAGGTCGGCCAAGGTGAAAACTCCAAGGAAGGATGAAAAAAGACGGCTAGAAAGATAGGGTTTCAAGAATTAGCCATGAAGCTGACCTTGAATTCGAGTTCTAACCATGGAATTAGGCAAGAAGAGGGGTTTAAACCTACCTTGCACCCCTTGGTCGTCCTCCTTAGCTCCAACACAGTCCTTGGTCGTCTTTGGTGAAATGAAACATTAAGGGAACGAAGGGTAAGTTCCCTTGCAACTAAGGGAAGGAGAGTTTATATACATGGGGTAGGATTTTCAACATTAATTCATAAGTTGTCCATCATTCCAAATAGGTCCCTCCTTCTTTACTTGATCGTCCCTTCCTCTTTATTCTAAGGCAAACCTTCTCTTAAGGTCTTAAGAAAAGAAAGTAAAGGAGAGCAAGCTAATAATGAGGTACATACATAAAGAGATATTACACATATACCCTGATTATTCAATCACAAGGCATATCTCATAGTCTGATAGTTCAATTGAGGTGACTTCCCCATCATTTCTTCTCTAAATGATGGCAAGAGTCTAAAAAGATACATTAGATGAAATATTTCACAATTTGTATCCCTTAATTTTGGTAAATTGCATTTTACCCCAAACTAGGGTTTCAAGCACCGGGATTGCTTCCACAGCTGCACCTTGGTGCCTTAGCTTGGGAATTCCCTCAAACTTTGCTAAAAAGATTTCTCATGATGTCTCAACATCAGAGGAACATCTCATCATGTGCAAATTGCAAGCTAACCCTTTTAACTGGGTAAATTGCACATAGGTCCCTGTATATCAAAACAATGCTACAACTTTAAATAAAAAGGAGCAAATACTGAAATATACGCTTCTAAGAAACTTAATTACATGCTCAGAGTTAATCACAAAGATTTAATTACATATTTAGGCAAAACACCTAGGGTTGACTCATAACCCAGGTCAGGGATGTTACAACAGTTGACCACTGAAAACTAGGGTTAACCCATCAACATTTTGTTGATTAAAGCATAGGTTCAACCATTGAAACATAGAGTGTATGGTCATTGAAACCTTAGGGATTCACCACTTCAATGAGCACTGAATAAGGGCATCTTCACCGACCACCTAGGTTAGCCTTAGCCACCTTCAACACCACTGAAGATAGTCATCTCTGTGACCACAAAGGAGAAATTTCAACAACCAAACAACATGATCATGTGCTGATCGACCCAAGAGGAGAACTTCATTCTAAGCGACCAGCACACCAACAAACATAGGGACCAAAAAGTGGTAACTCATCGACCACATAGGGAAATCTTAGTGACAAAACATCATGTAGGAACCTTGTCGATCACATGATGAGAGAAAAGTATTCATAAACCACAAGATCAAAGGTTAAGAATCACCATGAAACTGGAAATAACATAAGGCAAAGAACAAGGAGAAGGTCATCACCAAAGCCCTCAACACGATCATCACCAAGATAAAGAAAACCAAACCATGAAGCAAGAGAGAAAAGAAACTTCTCTACCATCATGCATGCACCCTCAAACCTCCATGACTATGAGAAGAAAAAATCAAGGTCAAGCACATGCTAGAAAGGATCACCACTTCTACCATCGAACAAGAGTTCAGATTCATGAATTAGGGTTTAGCAAAGAAGATGATCTACCCAAAGTTCACCAAGAAATATAAATGCTAGAGCATAGATATTATCACCAAGGTACTAGGAACCATGTTTTTGAGATAGATTATCAATATGCAAGATTAAGTGAAACAATAATCGAGGTGAAAGTTATATAACTCACCTTGTGGTGAAGAAACCACTCCAACAACAAGATGCTCCATGTAGAGAGAGGAAACCCAAGATTCATCACCACCTCATGGACAAGATAAAATCTCCTCAAAGATGATAGCAAGAAAATAGGTTAAAGGATAAAGAACAGGGTAAAACCTTAGGCCAAATAGACAAGAAGGGAAGTTCTTCAAATCAACCCAAGCACCACCATGGAAAACCATGGATTCGACTCAAAGAGAGAGAAGACCTCCAAACCCTAATACAGGTACTACCATGGAGCACCATGGTTCAGACAAGTAGAGTAGGAAAAGAGGTAGGGTTGTAGAAAATAATATCAAGCAACAAAGATCACTTACCAATATTTAGAACACCATAGGATCGCGAAAGAGATGCACCAACCCTAGAACAACACATGCAAGGGTTCGACCACCTTGCTCTAAGTTTGAGCACCTTTTCCACCACCAAGAACATAAGGACGAGCTCTAAAGAGAAGATAAAAAGAAGAGAGCATAAAAGGATCACTTGCATGAAAAGAGAGGGGTATATATATACCAACGATAGGACAAAGGCAAGGAATGTTAGTTGTCCAACTAAACATGGCTCTTGTCCATCACATCTCAACCATGAAAGCACTAAACACAACATGAAACAAGGATCCTTAAACAAATGAAGTTCAACGACCTCACTTGCTCGAGGAAACCTCATTGGCCGTTGAATATTCTCAACATTCAAGAAGAACCAAGGGTTCATCAGTTTCACAACACTCAACCCACAATTTTCTTGGCAACCTAGAGGGTGTCATGGCCTCATCAAATGCCAAGGTCACTAGGCACACCTCCAACATAAACAACCATTGAAAACACTACCAAGGAACAACTTGGTCATCAATGAAAACCAAAATTAAACAATCAACACACCATCAAAGTCAACCATCTACACAAGCCACATAAGCAAAATGTTAATCATCAACCCATGATGACACATCATCAACCAAGACAACAAGGAACCCCTATGCACCACTCTCTCCTACATGATGCCAAAATATGTGAGGTACATCAAGCATGTGACAACTTTTAAGATAGACCCCAAACATGGGTGAATTACAATTAGGTCCAAAATAAGTATGTATATGTGTAACTCGCTCAAACAACATCCTAATTGGACCAAACTTAAAACATAAGTGTGTCACATGTTATTAAAGCACATTGCATGATTAGATAAGGTTCTAAGAACCTTATTATTCTAATCAAGAAAGATCACCCAATAATCTCGGTTAGGGGTCTTACAACCATAAATCCCTAACAAGGATTTCTCCCCCAAAATCCTACGTGAAAAGAAATGGATACTTTCTACACATCTCATCCTCGAACTCCCACATATCTTCCTCCACCATGGTGATGCCACAAACCTTAACCACCACTATATCCCTATTCTTCAACTTCTTCACCCTTCTATCCAGGATTAACACATGACTTTCCACATAAGACACATCCTCTAATTCAACCTCCACATGATGCAACACCAACTCACTATTTGGATCACACTTCCTCAACATCAAAATGTGAAAGATAGGATGTAATATATGTAACTTTGGTGGTATCTCCAACTTGTAAGCCACCTTTCCAACATGTGCCACCATAGTGTAAGGTCCCATAAACCTGTGAGCCAACTTACCCTTCTTCCTAAACCTCAAAAAACCTTTCTAAGGAGAAACCTTTAGGTACAACTTGTCTCCCACTTGGAACTCTAAGGGCCTGCAATGATTATCAACATAATATTTCTATATATACTGGCCTGCCTTCAGTTGTTGTTGTATCAATTTAATCTTCTATGTAGTCTGTTATACAAGCTCAGGACCCAAACATAGATACTCATTGGTCTCATACCAATACAATGGAGATTGAAAACACCTCCCATAAAACAATTCATAAGGAGACATGTTGATTCATCTTTGATATCTATTATTGTAGGCAAACTCTAGCAGTCTCTAGGGTTAGCTCTCACTTCTCTCTAAGCGTTCTCCGGCGGCCACCGCTGGGGGGAGGGAGTGCGCCACTTTGGTGGCTTTCTCCCTCTAGCCTTCATCGGCCTTGCGTGCCTCTTCAAACCCTCATCGACTCGGCATGGCTTCACGTCCAGCGGCATCTCTCCTATGTAAGGACTCTCAAGCAGTTCTGGTCATTGTCATCTAGGGCAGTTCTCGGCTTGGAGCGAGAAGGAGGTGGGGTGCAGTGTCGAAGCTATAGCCCAGGTCGTGTGGCAACATCATCTATGATGACTCCACCCCATTTAAAAGGGATGTATGGAGAGGAGTCGTCTCCTGGTGGATCTGGATTCAAGTATGGCAGCTTCATCCTCCCATTTTTCTTCTCTGGCTCCTGCCCTCTGGCCCAACGACATCAATTTATGCTTAGTGGCCCTGTCCGACGGTGGCTACTCTTCATGGAAGCACCTCCAGATCGGGGGTCCCTGATCTATATAGGGTTCCTCATCCGTCTTCACCGCTGGGAGTGTTGATGGGCAGATGAGGAGGAAAACCTAAAGTAGGTCGACTGACACCCCTGCAAGGGCGATAGGGTCCCCCCTGTTTCCCCTACTACTGCGTGACGGAATGCCCATAGGGTGTTCGACGGTTTGCTTCTCTCTGGTTTTGGTCTCAGCTACATGAAGGTAGAAGGCATCGGTGGTCCTTCGCCTAACATCAGGGTGTTGGTAACTCTCACGTGGCTTCTCTACAGTCGCGGGTGGGATCTCCCTCAAGCCTTTTGCTAATGCGTGCAAGTACACCCTCAAGATGTTTGAGGAAATGAGGACAATGGTTGTTTCATCTTGGTTCCCAATGCCCTCAAGGTGGTCCCTAAGACGCCTCTGTGCAAGCAGCAGCCTAGTTTTGTGTGGGTTGGGTTCAAGGGTGGGTGGAAGGCTTCTTTCTCTCCTCTTTGGGCCTTCCTGATGATGCGTATAGGAACACCTTCAAGGTGTTCAAAGTTTTGCTGGTTCAGTCGCCCCAGGATCTGCTTAGACACCTAAACCAAGATCTAGTGATGGTCAAGTAAGAGACGTTGCAGGCCTGTCAGGGCTGTTTGGTTATTTAGAAGCGATAAGGGAGTCCTGATTCTTGGTGCTATACCACAGTTGGTGGGTGCGTCTACTGTCAGCTAGTGTTGTACTAAGTAAGAAGGTCTATCTTCGAGCTTCTACTCTTGCAAACTCCCTGTTAGATTTACATTGACTCTTTCTTGTCACATTGTTAGTTTGAGATTTTGTTTCTGGATTGGAGGATTTGTTTGAGTTGTGCTCCTTCTGGATCCTTGTGATAGCTAGCTAAGAAAGCAGGATACTCAAAGGCTAGACCCAAGCAGGGTGGTTGGTGATAGTCTATGTCAAGCTGTGGTTACTTTTTGTGGGTATGCTGAATGTATGTAATCATGGTTTGTAATAGCCTTCCTTCTGGTAGGAGTGTTAGGATCTAGTCGATCAGTTGGTTTGTTTTCTTAGTTTTTTGTTCCATACAAGGCTTTTTGTTCCCCCTGTGTGGGGAAATGATGTTTTCTTTATTCTGTCTGATGTAATGGGGTACTTAGCGCCCAAAGTTTTTGGTAATACTAGCAACACACATTTTTCACCGACCAAAAAAAAACTCTATCAGTCTCAGATGCGCATTCCAACTGCCCAACAACTATAGAACACAAGCTCTCAATAGATCTTCCAAGATGTGAATAGTCCTCTCAGACTGGCCATCTGTCTGTAGATGAAACTTTGTACCAAACCTCAATTGTGTACCCATGGTTGTATGTAGGCATTCTGACAAATGACTGGTAAACTAGAACCTCTATCATATACTGCAGTCACCCAGATATTGTGCAAACACACTATCTGATCCACATAGATCTGTGCTAATGTCTCAGTTGTAAAAGTTATCTGCACATGCTAAAAGTGTGTTGACTTGGTAAATCTATCCACTATAACCTAGATGGAATCATGACTTTGGCTGTCCTAGTTACGCCAACCACAAAGTCCATAGTGACATGATTCCATTTCCATTGTGGTATAGGCAATGGTAGTAACGACCCTATAGGTTTATGATGCTCATCCTTGACATGCTGACACACTAGACATCTTGCCACAAACTATGCCATGTCCCACTTCAAACAAGGCCACAAATACATGTCCTTTAGGTTGTGGTACATCTTGGTACTACATGGATGCATAGTGCACATTAAGGAGTGAGCCTCCTCAAGAACCATCTTTCTCAAACCCTCAGCATTTGGAACCACTATCTAGTCATGGAAAAAATTGTCCCATCATCCTTCTCGTGGAAACCATCATATTTATTATTGTCGAACTCTGACTGGATATGTAATGACCGCCATCAAACCGACAGCCAAATCGTTACAAATTATTGTGGAATAATCATAAGCAACGGATTAACAAAATCACTAAAAATTAAAACCATTTTTGTAAAGAGATCCATTTCTAGGAAAACACTTGAAGAACCAAAACCTTATATACATCATGGTTCACATTGTACATACATTGTACCATCTCTTCTCGAGGATAACATATAATAGTTTCTTTGTCAAAACCTAGACATTAGCAACATCAATCCTCGAGGCAATCAAGCCAAAATCTCAGATTGTTCATAAAACCATCATGTACTAAATCTATGGACCTGAGAGTACAAAGATAACACATAGGACTTCTATCTACAATACATGACAAACAGTACACTCAACCTGAGTTGTTACTGTTGTACCTTCTATTTTTGTCCTTCCTCTATAGAACGGTCTTTACCTCCTCGTGCACGCCCACTTAAAAATTGTGGATCCTACGAGGTGAGACAATTGTCCTAGTAAGAGATATAACTCTCTGTCAACAATGTTATTATCACAGTTAAACAGTATAAAACTGAGCATAGGTTCATTTATATTAATAAGCAAGGTTAATCACTATGGATAACCAGATTAGAACAATTATCATTTTTTAAAGCATTGCAACTATCTATGATAGAGCAGTAAATCATCTATTCACTTTATAAGAAATATGAAAAACATTTGTATCATTTACCCATCAAACTATACCAACATCTCCAGCTTATCATGTGATAATATTATCATGGTATGACATCCATGAATCATTCTCATTACTATCTGTTGGCCTCAACCAATCTACTAGCCATATATTGGATTGTACCACTCATGTGAATATACATCATTATGTTCTAGTTCAGGTATTGGTTTATACCAATCTTGTGAAATTATATCTAGGTATTGGACTATGCCAATCCTATGAAAATTAAAGCCAGGTATTAGATTGTACTAATCCTGTGAAATTATATCCAGGTATTGGACTATGCCAGTCCTGTGAAATTAAAAGCCAAGTATTAGATTGTACCAATCATGTGAAATTATACCCAGGTATTGGTTTGTACCAATCCTATGAGATCATAGCTAGGTATTGGGATGTACCAATCCTATGAGAGTTCAACCAGGTATTGGATTGTACCAATCCTGTGAGATCATATCTAGGTATTGGGTTATCCCAATCCTATTAAATTATATTCAGGTATTGTGTTCTAATACCTGGCTGAACTGTAATAGGATCCAATACCTAGCTATGATCTCATAGGATTGGTATAATCCAATAACTAGCTTTAATCTCACAGGATTGGTACAACCAATACTTGGCTGAACTCTCAAAGGATTGGTACAATCCAATACCTGGCTTTAATCTCACAGGATTGGTACAATCCAATACCTGGCTCAACTCTCACAAGATTGGTACAACCCAATACCTGGCTATGATCTCACATGATTGGTACAACCCAATACCTATATATAATTTCATAGGATTGGTACAATCGAATACCTAGCTTTTAATTAATTTCCCAGGATTGGCATAGTCCAATACCTAGATATAATTTCACAGAATTGGTAAAATCCAATACCTGGCTTTAATTTCACAGGATTGACATAGTCCAATACATGAATATAATTTAACAAGATTGGTATAAACCAATACTTGGACTAGAACATAATGATGTATATTCACATGATTGGTACAATCCAATATCTAGCTAGTAGATTGGTTGAGGCCAACAAATAGTAATGAGAATGATTCATGGATGTCATATCATGACAATATTATCACATGATAAGATTGAGATGTTGGTATAGTATTATGGGTAAATGATACACATGTTCTTCCTATTCCTTATAAAGTGAATAGATGATTTACTACTCTATCATAGACAATTACAATGCTTTAAAAGATGAGAACTGTTCTAATCTGCTTATCCATAGTGATTAACCTTGCTTATTAATATAAAAGAACCTCTGCTCAATTTTATAATGTTTAACTGTGATAATAACATTGTTGGCAGATTGTTATATCTCTCACTGGGACAATTGTCTTACCCCATGGGATCCACAATTTTTAGGTTGATGTGTACGAGGAGGTAGAGACTGTTCTATAGAGGAAGGACAACAACATCAGGGATAGCAGTTACAACTCAGGTTGAGTGTACTTTCTGTCGTGCCTTGTAGATAGAAGTCCTATGTGTCGTCTTTGTACTCTCAGGTCCTTGGATTTAGTACGTGATGGTTTTATGAACAATCTGAGATTTTAGCTTGATTGCCTCGAGGATTTATGTTGCTAATGTCTAGGCTTTTTCAAAGAAATTGTTATATGTTATCCTCGAGAAGATATGGTACAATGTATGTACAAGGTGAACCATGATGTATATAAGGTTTTGGTTCTTTAAGAATTTTCTTAGAAATGGATCTCTTTACAAAAATAGCTTCATTCTTAGTGATTTTGTTAATCTTCTACTTATGATTATTCCGCAATAATTTGTAACGATTTGGCTGTCGGTTTGGTGGCGGTCATTACATGATATGTTATATCATAGTATCAATGCAGTGTGCATCCATAATGTGTTGTATCAATGTCAGCTTCACTTGCAACTGTGCTAACAAGCCTGCCAACAAGAAGACTTCTAGCTTCACATTCATCTGAAGAAATGACACCAACATGTCTCTCTTTTGGCACACCAAGGAACACAATTGTGCCTTATCAGTAGAAGATGACGAAGAAACTTCCTACTAAAAGCATCAGCAACCATGTTAGCCTTTCCTAGATGGTAATCTATCATTGAGTCATAATATTTGATCAACTCCATCTAGAACCTCTATCGCATGTCCAACTCCTGCTTTGAGAAGATGTAATGATGGTTCTTGTAGTTGATAAAGATCTGGTACTTCTCTCCATAAAGGTAATGTTTGTAGATCCTCAAAGGATGAACCCATACAACAAGCTCTAGATCGTGATTCGAGTAGTTCTCCTTGTGTTTCTTAAGCTACCAAAAAGAAAAATAATTCACATTCTTATCATGCATCAACACACACCCTAAGCCATTCTTCGACACATCAAAGAAGACAATATAGCCTTTCCCTTGATATGGCAACACTAACACCGGTGCACTGGTCAACTTCACCTTCAACAGCTAGAAAGAATGATGACACTTGTCATCCTAGACAAAAGGTACACCCTTCCTAGTCAACATTGTTAGGGGTAACATCACCATACTAAAGTTCTTGATAAACCTCTTATAGTAGCCTACCAAGCCTTGAAAGTTGTGAACATCTATCGGCGTCTTCAGCTACTCCCACTCTAGTACTGAATGTACCTTCTTGGGGTCCACACAAACACCTTTTGCAATATCATGTGACCAAGTAAAGACACCTCCTTCATCCAAAACTTAGACTTCCTAAACTTGGCGTACAACTTTTGCTGCCTCAATAATGTCAACCCTTGTCGTAGATGTTGTTCATGTTGTTGGTTGTTTTCAGAGTATATCAAGATGTCATCAATGAACAACACCACGAACTGGTCCAGATAAGGTCTGAACACCCTGTTCATCAAATCCATGAATCCTATCAGCACATTCATTACCCCAAACGACATAACCACAAATTCAGAATGACCATACCTTGTCCTAAAAGCTTACTTGGGTATGTCATCTCCCTTGATCCTCAACTAATGGTAACTTGACCTCAGATTAATCTTTGAAAACACTCCAACACATCTCAAATGGTCAAACAAATCATCTATCCTCATCAACGGGTATTTGTTCTAGATCGTCATTTTGTTCAACAGTTGATAGTCTATGCACAACCTCATGGATCCATCCTTCTTCTTCACAAACAACATTGGAGCACCCCAAGGGGAAGTGCTTGGCCTCATAAAACCCTTCTCTAGCATCTCCCTCAACTACTTCTTCAACTCCTGCATCTTTGTTGGTGCCATGTAGTATGGTGATTGTGCTATCGACTGTGTACCAAGAACCAAATTGATCTCAAAATTAATCTCTCTTGGTGGGGGAACACCCTAAAATTCTTTAGGGAACACATGCTCAAACTCTCGCACAACAAGCACCTCCTTGATATTGTGACTCCTCGTCTTAGTATCCATAACATGTGCCAAGAAAGCCTTCATCCATACCTCATTAGCCTCTCTGTTGTCATAGCTGACACCAAACACATCAGAAGAATCTTCCTATCTCCTTGGAAGATCCACAAAACATCACTATCATGGAACATCACCACCTTGGAGCTATATTCCAAGACCACCCGTCATTTCTCCAAGGTATCCATCCTAAGGATTACATCGAATCCATGCATGTCAAGCATCATAAGGACCACTTGAATGTTGCATCCTGAGAAAGAAAGAATGCAGGATGGACACACCTCCAACAACTTGACAGAACCAACCAAAGACGTTTCTAGAAGAAGACTATCAAATATATGACTAATAGGAAAAGACCATCAATATGTCACCTCTCTAGTGATAAAAGAGTGAAATCACATCCGAATCAAGAAAAATAGATACAAAAAATGATGCAAACAAGTCAGAATGAAAATACTCCATCTGACTTGTCACAACCCATGGGTTGGCCATTCCCTCCAGATGACTTGTGGTGTAGAATCAAGCCTTTTCCTATTGTCTTCCATGCCCTCTGTGAGCCTATCCAGAGTATCCTTCCTATGACACCTTGCCATGTCCTCTACCGCCACCACTACTGAACTATCATTTTTGTGAACCTTATTGACTCTATTTTGGTGTTGTGTCACGTCTTCGACCTCCATCAAGCAAGACCACTTTCTATGCCTAGTCTACCCACACTTGTAGAAGGTCTTTCTCTCATAGCATGGCCTAGAAGGCCCTATCACAAATACTGACGCTGCACTATGCACTCCTACTGGAGGAAAACTACAGACTCTGCCCTTGCTAGGGGACCAATGAGACAACACTACCAGCTTTGACTAAGAACAAGCCAATCTCTACTGCAATTGAGGTGACAAAAACCTAGGCTTCTTGAAGCCTCAAGAAGGCTTCCCCTGAAACTATGCTAGCCTCTTCTTAGCATTCACCTCATGCTTCTCTATCATTGATCACTCGATCCGCTTCACAGACTCAGCAAAGGTAGCAACCTCTCTCGTCTCTTTGAAGTTGACACTATTGTTGACAATTTTAAACTCGATTCCTTCTCAGATCGCAAAACCTCTCCTTATCCATTGCTTCCATGTGAGGGAAAAACCTCAACAAAACCATGAACTTCACCTCATACTCATTGATCATCATCAATCCCTACCAGATCCCCTCAAATTGTGAGATCTTCTCTTTTGGATATGTCTTCAGAAAGTATCAACTCACAAACTCCTACAAAACTCTTCCCAATGGATCACCGCACTAGGCCTCTTCTCCTCCTAAATGACCCATCAATGGCCAACACTACCCTTTAGTAGCTACACCACATGCTTCACCTTATGCCCCTTAGGGATGTTGAGGATCTTAAATTCCTTCTCCAACTCCATCAACCACATGTCTACATCCATCGAGTATGTTGTGCCTATGTACTCTAGTGCTCCAATGCGGTACAACCTCTCAAAAGTCTTCCCAGAAACTTGGGATTCTACATTGGGGACATCATCCCTTGCTTGTTGTACATGAGCTCTATCTGCCATATGGGAAATTGTGACCATGAAATGTCCAAACATGGACTGGAAAGTAGGATTGGCCATAGTTTATGGGTCAAACTGAGGCATCACGGGTTGCTCCAACCCTGTCTCTGGTACCCTATCTTCTCGTGCCTACCTCCTCATGCCACCTCCTGGCACAACAGAACTACTATCAACATTTTCTTTGTGTTCTCCAAACATATCTTCATCTTCTTCTTTTTTTGCATAAAAAAAGCTACATAAAATATACCGGATGCCATAAGAACAAAACATAACCCTAGTCCGATGTCCCTATAGACTCAGTGAGCCTAGAGCTCTGATACCAACTCCTTTGACACACCGGTCAAGCCCAGTGAGATTACTAAAAATGAAGTGTGTGATTAACTACTAAACAAACAACATAACCAGAAATATAAAACTAATCTTATAATACCCTCACTGAGAAGAAACATATTACTTCAAGATCCACAACCTATAGCATATCGCATATCATACCAGGTTTTTACATCTATATAGTTGCCAACAACCATACACCTGTTACAAAATATATATGTTTACATAGACAACCCATATATACAAGCCACGACATACTTTCAAAATGATGATCGAGATACAACATCTATAAAACACATCTCTTCCTGGACCTGAGAGTACAAGGTAGACACATAGAACTCTACTACAATACTAACAACTTATCCAACCTTCTGCAACTACTGCTCTCCAAGATACTCCTCCTCAATAGTTGAATATCTACCGCATCATTGATGAAAACATAAAAAGATGTGGATAACCATAGGGGTAAGGCCCATGTCTCAATGAGAGATATAACTCTCAACCAACGGTTAATGAAACACAAATTGTATTACATTTAAGAAGGATTTAGCATTATTATAAAAGAGTAGCAAAATCAGCTAAATGAATAACTTAAACTGGTTACACATGATAAGCAAGTTAAGCAACTATCACAAATAATTATAACATTATCTATGTTAAGATGGAATATGAAGATCATGTATAACAATTAATATCTCTCACCACATTTTATAACAACTAACCGATGATCAAAGAACGACAAGGGTAAGTATCCAATGTGAAGCGTGTTTAACCCTAAATATATATACTACACAGATGTATTACGTCTTTTATTATTTCCCTGAGGATTCAAGTCATACCACCCAAATGCAATTGACCATTGCTAAGTCAAAATCCATGTCATACATGATCTAGGACGTGTCAGACTCCAAGATCTTCTCTTGTATTACTCAGTCAGTGTTAGTCTCCACTACAGTGACATATCATTCAAACTTCCAATAGTGACATATAGTGAAGCTAAAAACACCTAGCCTGCCTTAGTGCATGTCATAATGATAGAAAACCAGGGTGTACAACCCAATCACTAAGGTACAACCACAATAGTCCTCCAATCACATTACATATATAATCACAGAGACCTGGCCGAAACCATTATAAAAATGAGGGCTAGGCATGGATGCAACCATCCTCCCTCAAATATCTGTGGTCAAGATGATAAGGACACATAGCCACTTGCATCTTGCTTAAGGTTTTCTTAGGAATACTCATTTCATGACCCGGCAAGTTCTGATACTGGAATGGATCTATGGCCAGGGAAACTACATGATTAGGGTTACAGATGATTAGTTAACCCAATTGGGTATCTTTTACTGCATCAATAAAGTTACAAGAAAACCCCTAAAAAGATACTACAAAGTTAAGGTAGAGTACAACTTTAAAGGATATAAATTTTTTGAAGTATAAACTTGTCATCACCACATCGCATGGTTCACTTCCATTCAAAAGTCCATCACCATGTTACATCATTTTGAGACTCCAATTCCTTATCACATTAGCAAAGGTTATCACCTCTCTTTAAGGAACAAAGCCATTTCCAAGGTCATATGGCCATTCATAATATACCTTGTATAAACATCATTATCTTTCCATGTCTCATTAAGGCCCATTATTACCACAGTACACATGATGCACATAAGTTTGGCATTGCATTACAAATGAAGGCTATGGTGCTCATGATATATAAAATTAAGGTTATAATAGTTTACGAGAACAAAGATACTCTGGCATCAAGCTACTTATTAAAACAAGCTAGGTACTTCATTATATATGTTTCAATTAGGGTTTCAAACAACTGTTAACATTAAATGCTAATTGTCACTATATCTCATATTCTTGGGGAACATTAGATCAAATTTCATTACATAAGTACAACCACATAACACAACCATACCACTCAAAAATCATCATCAGTCGCATAAGTTCACACACACCATAGGTCATAGTAAGCTAGACCACATACGTTCATAGACCGTTGAAGGTCATACAACAAGGTTGACTGTTGAAAATGGAAATTTTGACAGTTGAAAGCTAGGGTTAAACCATCATAAATCGGTCACTTAAAACATAGGTTCAACCTCTGAAACATAGGGTGCATGGTCATTCAAACTCTAGGGATTCACATCTTCAGTGATCGTTGAATAAGGGAATCTTCAACGACGACCTAGGTTAGCCTTATCCACCTTCAACGATCACTAAAGATGGTTATCCCAAAAACCACAAAGGAGAAAGTTTAGCAACCATACAACATGATCAAGTGCTCATCAACCGAAGAGGAGAGCTTCATTCTAACTGACCAACTCACCAACAACTCAGTGACCAAAAAAGTGGTAGCTCATCAACCACTTAGGGCAAGCTTGGTGACCGCACATCATGTAGGAACCTTGTTAATCTCATGATGATAGAGAAGGATCCATAGACCACACTATCAAAGTTTAAGCATCACCATGAAACTAAAAAATCACCCATATCAAAGCACAAGGAGAAGGTCATCACCAAAACCCTAAATTTGATCATAACCAAAATAAAGAAAATCAAACCATGAAGAAAGAGAGAAAACCAATGTCTCTACCATCATGCATGTATTCTCAAATCTCCATTCATAAGAAAGAAAGAAAAAACCATGATTATGAGAAGAAAAAAACAAGGTTAAGAACATGCTCAAAGGGACCAACACTTCCACCATCAAACAAGAGTTCAGTCACATGAATTAGGGTTTAGCAAAGAAGATGATCTACCCAAGTTCACTAAGCAATAAAAACCTAAGAGCGTAGATATTATCACGAAGGTAGTAATAACCATGTTTTAGAGATAGATTATCAACATGCAAGATTAAGTGCAACAATAATTGAGGTGAAAGTTATATAACTCATCTTGTGGGGAAGTAACCACTCAACCAACAAGATGTTGCAAGGAAAGAGAGGACACCCAAGCTTGATCACCACCTCACAGCCATGCTAGCATCACCCCAAAGAGGGAATCAAAACCATTGTTTAAAGGATACACTAAGAGGGTAAAACCTTAGGCCAAAAAGACAAGAATAGACGCTCTTCAAGTCAACCCAAGCACCACCTTGGAATACTATGGATCCATCTAAAGGAGAGAGAAGACCTCCAAACCCTAACTTAGACACTATCATGGAGCACCGTGGTTCGGACAAGTAGAGTAGGAAGAGGGGTAGGGTTGCAAGAAAATAAGACCAAAAAAGAGAAATCACTTACCAATATCCAGGAACACCAAAGGATTAGCAAAGAAGAAATGCTCTAACCCTAGATCAACACAAGCAATGGTTCGACCACCTTGCTCCAAGGTTGAGCACCTTCTCCACCACAAAGAATACAAGGACAAGCTCCAAATATAAGAGAGAACTAAGAGAGTGTAAAAGGATCATGCATGCAAAGAGTGGGGTATATATACCCAAGGGTAGGAGAGAGGTAAGGAATGTTAGGTGTTCCACAAAACATGCCACATGTTCATCATAACTCAACCATGAAAGCACTAAATACAACATGCAACAAGGATTGCTAAAACCAAGGAAGTTCAAAAACTTTGTTTGGTCCAACAATCCTCATTGAGAATTTAACACTCTTAACGTTCAAGGAGGAACAAGGGTTCATCGGTCACACAACACTTAAGATAGGATTTTCTTGGCGACCTAGAGGGTGTCACGGACTCATCGATCACTAAGGTTACTAGGCACACCTCTAACATCAATGAACAATGAGAACACTAACAATGAACAACTTGATGATTTTTTAAAACCAAAACTCAATGGTCAACACACCAGCAAAGTCAACCATCTACACAAGTCACAAAAGCAAAACCCTACTCATCAACCCATGATGCCACCTCATCAACCAAGTACAACAACATTGTAATGACCCCGCTTCTGGGTAACCCCCAATTAAGGAAGACTAATAATTCAAAGCCTCTATCCCTAAATAGGATCAATGTTTTTGCAAAAAATAAAAAATAATTAATAAATTCTACCATAACCAAGCTTGAAACAGGATTAAATTTTTTTTTCACATACTTTTCAGAAATAGGAATCTAGAATTTCTACCTACTTTAGAGTTTTATCTAACTAAATCCTCCTTTATGATTTTACTTTATTCTTTACATGTTCCACTCTACTATGTGGCCAATTTTAGATATTCCTAAAATGCTGACAAACAAAATGTCGGTCAGAATAATGAATCATATTGGTATGTGGGGCAACCAAAATCTTGCATCTATTTGTAACAACATATTGCAATCAAATTATTGTTTAACAGATCAAACTTTACATATTAAGCATAAATACTCAATCCCTACATATTCTTGCCTTTGTGTTATCCGTATAGTGGACATGGATACTACCTCTCTCATATGGTAGATCTCAAAAAACCCCATGATCCTACCTTACATGTAGATCACTACATAGGGTTGTGTAGTCGCATCGTCCAACCCAAGGGTAGACCAACACATTGACTCATGATAACCTGATGATCCTACCCCAAGGTTATACCATGTACTAGGTCATCCATCTCATCATCATCAAAGCTATAGAGGATGACTGTGATCTGAACTAGTCATACATATGGTGATAGTCATAGTGACTTTATAGTTGCATGAAATAAAAGTCAACCAACCAATTATTTCTAAGTAACTGCTAAGACCTCAAAAATATCCATGAAAATAGAGCAATTATTCATAAGGGTAACCACATACCTATTTTGGATATCTCAAAGAAGCAATATATCCAATTCCAAGTAGATGTCCAATCAAGCAAGCCAATCAATTAATCAATCAAGCAAACATTGATTCTGAAAACATGTATAATGTCCAATTGTCACAAACATATCCCAAACAACTCCTTATTGACTTGGGACACATTTCCAAGGTTTCTAATCCCAATTAGGGTTCATTAGGGTTTCTTAGATCTAATTCTCAATCTTTATCCTTTTTAAGTCAACAAACCCCAAAATAACTTTTCTACACATAAAATCCTAATTACATATATTATCCACATTAAGGGTCTTCATTCTCAAATTGGCTTTGGACAACATATCTCTGTATTATTCATGGATTTGCACAATTAAAACCATTAAAAGTCATAATTATCAAAAATTAGGATTTCCAGGCCCATTAATGTGTATCCATGTACATGGAACCCTAAGTTAGCCAATTATGCATAAAGATCATATGTTTAGATCTACATCTTCCTTTTATTAATAACAGGTTAATATCGGCATAGATTATCCAAAGAACATCATTAAATCCACTAATCATCACACCTTAGGGTTTTTCATTAATAACATCGTTACATGTGAGAACTTTATATTCTTTTTGAATTGTAAGAGGAATTAAGACTCAATTATTTTTATTAGATTCCTCATATTTTTCTAAGCAAGATCCATATATTATTCATTGTCATCTGAGTTACCAATAATTAGATAGGATTATCTCAAGAAAATTACCTTTGGGCCAATGGAACACCGCCACATTAGTATTTGCAGCCTCTTTTCCCTTTTCCACATGGACGGGGCTTAACCAATTGCCTATTGCCATCTTAGCAACTCGTCTCGGCTTGGTTGAGGTAGAACTAAAGATCAAAAGACATTTTTACCCTTCTCTTTTTACTTCACAGTTGGGGCTAGGGACGTAATATCCCTCTTTCTCTCCTTCAACCTCCTAACGGCTCCTGCTCATGAGCCAGCACCAGGCCATGGTCAAACCATGCGGTTGACTAACTACTCTGAAGCTAAACTGGAGCATGCGACCTTGTGGTTACCTTTGGCCAAGTGCTTCGAACTCGTCTCGCCCTTCTCCTGTCTGCGGGAGCGGTTGCTTCGCTGAGGACCATCATGTGGCCGATGGAGGTGCCAAGCCTGAACAACGATCCCTCTACATTTTGTCTTCCAACAAAATGGGGATAAAGGAGAGTTCTTGTAACTCATCCAAGTTGGCTCGTGTCTTTCTCCTCATCACGAAGAGGGTAGAGCCCTTTATATAGACCTGGCTCATAGCCAGTGCCCAAGGAGTCTAGTTCCACTAGAACATTAGGGAAACTCCCAATCCTGCACAGAACAAGGGCATTGAAGGGGTCTTCCGATCCCGTTTTCCTTCGCAAATTCAATGGGAAAGGAAGCATTGAAAAAGAACAAGGGATGAGTGAGAATAAGGCCAAGGAAGGTTCCAGTTACTATAGACTCATTTCCTTATGAAACTGAAGGAAGGAGATGACCGTGCATCATTGGATCTCAGATTCAACAGTCTGCATCACAAGCACCCAGATAAAAACAAAATTCTAATTCAATTAAAATCGTGACATTTAATGTATTTCTTATGTTCCTTTCCACTTTGGGAAATCTTCCAAAAATAATATCTCCCAAACCACATGCCCAATTAATACTAAATTTTAGAAAAAAGTCCATAATGATTTAAACTACTTGTATGCCAAGTTTGGGACTCAAATACGAAATTATGAGAGAGTTTCTTTCATATGCAAGTTATCACTTATTAAGGCATATTTTATGCATATCTTCTCTCTCTTGTTCTTTTATATTCCTTAATTGGATTCCTTTTCCCCATATAAACCTTGTGGATTCAAAACATCATCCATGATGAGTCAATCACACATCTATCCACATATTTCTCATATTTTCCCCATTATCTCAAATTTCCTTCTTAATAATGATTATTTGATTTCTTCTTTTTCTTTTAATCATATTGGACTCATTAACATATTATGATCCACGAAATCACATGCACAAATGAAATAATGCACATGGAATCCATTCAATACATATAATTCATACAATTCCCATAATCATACATTTATTGGGGAAATTGCATTCCAACCATATGAACCCAAAATTTGGGGTTGTAATATCCTTCCCCTCTTATAGGATTTTTTCCCTCAAAATTCCACCAAACATACAAACAATCAGGATAAGACTTTCCCATGTCTATCATTGGTTCCCATGCGGCTTCATCCTCTCCATGGTGCTTCCAAAGAACCTTTATCATATTACATTCATACATCTGAGTTCTCTCTCACCTTGGTATCTCATACCCTCGTAGGTGACTCAAGATATATCATCCTCTCCTGAAGCTCAATAGGTTCATTTCTCAGCACATGGCTCGGGTACCTCACATAGTGCTCTAGATCGGCCACATGGAACACATCATACATTATCCTGAGGGGTAAGGCTAAACATAAGAAACTCTACCAATCCATCTCAAATGGACCCATGCATCAGGGACTCAGCTTTCTTTGTTATAGCTCAAAGGGGTTGGGTTTTCATAACAAACATTCATCCATAGTGAACTGCATGTCAGTCTGCTTCACATCGACTCACGACTCCTGTCGATCATGGGCTTTCTCAACCATTGCTCGATCAAAGCGACTTCATCTGCATATACTATTATTTCTCTAACCTTCACAAGGTCCTCTCACCGACATCATCCTAATGAAGCAGTGATGACATGGCCTCCATAGTAGAGCTTCTTACATCCCAATACTGGCTATCGTGGCTATCAACATGAGCAAACTCTTCTAGGGGCAGGAACTGCTCCCATGTATCACCTTGAACGAGCACACATGCTCTTATCAGACTCTCTAAGGCATGGCTCATATTCTCTTGATTGTCCATCAGTCAAGGGTGATATGTTGAACTCAGATCACAGTGTAGCCTTCTTGAGTTCAAGATGTTGAACTCAAGATATATATATATACATCAATATACGTATACATATATATATATACATATATGTATATATATATATATATACATATACGTATACATATATATATATATATATATATATATATATATATATATATATATATCATATATATACATATATATATGTATATATACATATATACACATATATATAATATAATATATATATATATATATATATATATATATATACACACATATATATATATGCATATATACATATATATTATATTATATTATATATATATGCATATCAATGTATATATATATGTAAGTATATATATATATATATATACATATATATACATAGATATGTATATGTATATATGCATATATATATATATGTGTGTGTGTGTGTGTGTGTGTGTAAATATATATATGTATAGGTATATATATATATGTATATATATATATATATATATATATATATATATATATATATATATAGAGAGAGAGAGAGAGAGAGAGAGAGAGAGAGTCATGCTAGAATACACTCGAGTGTATTCAGGGCAGAATACACTAAAGTAGTTTTTCATGATGCAATATTTTTTTTCAAAAATCTAATCTCGTGATCTTCTTAAACATCTTGTGAGTAGCTCATACGTAAAATTTGAGCACATTTGGACATTTTTAGGTCATGTTATAAAGACCGCAAAAATTATGCATTTCAAATTAGTTTCGCGTGTTGATTTTGTTACCCTTGGATGAGTGACTTACACTCATCAAAATGGGCTCAAAATTTGTATGTAGCCTAGTTATAGTATGACGGTAAATATCAATGGTTTACATTTTGCAAAAAATAGTCTTGATATGCAAACACACTTGAGTGTATTCATGCGATCTGTACACTCAAGTGTATTTTAGCCTGACTCTATATGTATGTATGTGTGTGTGTATATATATATATATATAAATATAAATATATATATATATATATATATATATATATATATATATATATATATATAGTTCAACCAGATCTATTATACTGACAGTGCTCCCTCTTAGGCAAGGGATCAGGTCAACTCGGTCATGCGATCTACCATAACCCATATTGCATGATGAACTCTCATAGTCTTTGGGAGACCCACCACACTATCCATGGTTATCTACTGCCATTCCCTCTCAGTGACTCCTCATTATCTATAGCAACTCACAGGGTTACTGTTGTTTGGCCTTCACTCTCTGGCATGTATGGTGACAGGCCACATGAAACTCTATATACTTCTTCATTCAGGTACCACCACAAACCTTAGCCATCTTGGTAGTATCATGGTGTACAGTGTACTTAAAATTATGAGCTCATGCATGTCATGATTCCTCAAGGTTGTCTCCTCAGAAACCCTAAAACACTCTAGTAGTGCGTTTCACCACCTTCTTTTTCAGAGAGGTGTATCTGAGATTTGCACAACCATCCTTTTATCTCATCAAGATCTAGGCTTGCTAACTGGGAAACCACCAATTTGACCAACGGGTCTGGTTGTATCTGAATGTTAGCCACATAGGTCTAGTATTCTAACGATTGTAGGGTTCACCTAGAAACCTCTTCTAGACTCTCTACTGGCTATACTAGACAGATGTACACCTAAGTTGTATTCAGCTGAGAACATCTTGTTACCACATAAGCTTCCTTACATGCTAGGTGATAGTTAAGACATAAACCTGATATACTCAACTCATCATCCTCATCTCGGGTTTAGGTCCAACTGATTCAAGAAAACTTCAAGCTCAACATCTAAGTTACCAAACCCAAACTAGTAACTCAAAGATTCCAAACTACTCTGGATAGGTACTTTCTCATATTACCCTTGTTCTTATGCTCTCAAATAACCTATCCAATATATTCTCCCACGGGTGTGGTACTTCCTCTATCCTCATCATCATAGATTGGTTTCAACTCACATTACCTTTATCCCTAGTATATGGCATGCATTTTTGTCCTGTCTCTCACACCCCTAACGAGAGGAAATAAGCATTTGGCTGCAGTCCAAATATAGAGTTCATCCCATTCCAAGAGTAGAGATGGTGCATCACACATTGCCATCACTCTTTCCAATCTAATTTGAAACATACTTCAATTGACTCCTCACCATGAACATCTCCATTATGGGTCTACACCCATGGAAGACTTTTAACATCACCTCTAGATCTTAACATTTCTCTTATGTACAATATGTAGTCATTACCTCAAGGTCTCTAGGGTGTCGGTACTTTTGAGGTGATCTGACCCTTATTCATCTAAGGAGTGCCTCTCACTTTTACCCCTTAGGCCCCATGAACTCAAGAAGGTGGCCAACCTCATAACGCATGTGCCTCGGGCAAAGGTAGTTGTTAACTCCCGACCCTATGGTCTTGTATATCCAGGGAACAAACAACTCCTACTCCCATCGATCTTATCCCTCCTTGACCTTAGTGTTGACTTAGGATTCTACCATAGCACATCTCAAAATTGAATCCTCACCCGAATCTCCATCCTCTCTCTGGCATTCTTACATCTCTTCATAAGAATCATGGAGACCTACCTATCTTGGTCTAGCCTCATACATGTTACCTCTATGACAACATATCCTCATGTCCCTTAGATATGGTCACACATGATTCTATAGATTCATGATCATACCATGTACTCTCCACTTAGCTCATCAAGCTCTTATAAGAGACCTCTATAGGTTACCACAAACATAAACAAAAGTTGGTACTCATCATGAAGGGTCCCTTCCCAGGATGGGAGAAAACTAACTCTTGATAGTAGGAATGGTCACAAACGTCATTACTTCTAGGGTTTACATCATCATGTATATGCTTAGACCTATCATGCTACTTATGAACATAGATAGAAAGATAAAAATCTACTAAACCATGCTAAGTTCCTTGGTACATCATACTTGTTCATCATTTCTCAAGGTCAAACAAATATGACATATACCTATGTCACCAACTTGTGTGAGGGGTTCATCAAACATATATCTCAGATGCGGATGGGTTTCCTTTTGCACTAAAGCATGAGGCGGGGTGCCATACTCAAATACCTTGAACTCAAACAACCTCATGAGCATCATGTACACTAGATACTACTACTTCCCCTCTTTGGTCTAGGAACCCCAGGTTCACCTCTTATGCATCAGTTGTCTAACTACATGCTTAGCTGTTCAACCTTGAACTGAACCTATACCAGATAGGGCATATACATCCTAACACTCCTCCTCGTGAACAACCTTTAGAGTCCTACATTTGGACAACCAACTGGGTGCAAGCCCACACCTCTTTAGGGTCTTTAGAACTCTCTCCTACCACTAAAAGGTAGGCTCTCACATCATCCATACATTTGTTCAGGAAACCTCTTTCTCTCTTCTAGGGTTTGGTTCCTCTAAAGGCATCCAAGGTACCATGGGCCTCCACCCTAGGCAACGCCCCCCTGGGAGGAGTTCTAATGGCACATAGAGAGATACATCCCAGGCGAGTAGTACCAAGGATGGTGGAGAGGATGCGTTGGGAATGACGTCTCCAAAGGAGGAAGATGTGTGTAGCAACATCAAAGGCAGTCAGGTGAGGTGGGAGCACCATCTGGTCATGAACGACCTCAATCAGTGCACACCAGTATGGGGCGTTAACATTACAATGAGGGTAGTGTCACAGGTGAAAGACGAAGGGGATAATAATGAATGAATGCAATGTTGTGGAAGCAACACCAAGAAGGCGAGGGAGGATGGCATCATAGGGGCACCACGTGAACGGGTGTTATGTAACATCGACAAAAAAACACCGTTGGGGTGCACAGTGGGGTGCCAGGTTATCAGTTTCACAAGAGAGGAACTCCTCGATCTACAAGCGATAAACAAGATTGAAGAGAAGGCAGCGGACGAAGAGGTGCAGGAGGATACGAGTCCATGACCTATTTAATAGACAAGGGCATCATGAGGAACAGAGGCACAACAATCTGAGCGGGCCAATAGACACTGAAAGAGAATCTAAGAGGGCTATTACTTACTCACAAGGGAAGAAGACAACAAGGCCAAGAGTAAGAAATGTCACAAAAATGAACCTAGCAAAAAAGAAGCATCACCCATGAGTGTACAAGATGAGTAGGGGAGCAAGGTTGGGCATTCCCAAAGAGGAGGTGATATGGGAACAAACAACAGGGAAGAGGACTAGGGCTTCTGAATGGTGTGACATGGAGTTGGATGACCAACCAATACAGAGCACAGTGGAAAAGAAATCAAAGCAAGGTAGGGAAGAAAGGTCTAAATTAGATAGGGTTGTCATGACTCAAGTAGCATGATTGACAATGACCAATCATGTGAAGGACAATGAAACTCTTTAGCTGGAACTGTCAGGGCATGGGCAACCCTGACACGTCGAAAGCTCTCCGATCTTGGTGCTGGAGAGAATGCCCAAACATAGTTTTCATGATGGAAACTATGATTACAGAGAAGAAGCTGGAAGACATTCAAAGAAGATGTGGGTTTATAGATGGTCTATGCATATCAAGCAATGGTAGAGCAGGGGGCATGGGTTTTTGGTGGTGGGATGTGGACGTGGAGATTCTCAACTACTCTAGTAGACATGTGGCTAGTATGATTAAATATGCTACTACAGGGGACAGATGGAGAGTTATAGGTATCTATGGATTGGTGGATCAACAAAGTAAAACAAAAACATGGGACCTGATGAGAAAACTAAAACTTGAGGCAGAAGAACCTATCATTTTCTTTGGTGATTTCAATGAGATAGTATCTAATGCTAAAAAAAAGGGGGGGCACTGAAGGAAGGAAAATATCTTTAGAACTTCTGAGATGATATAGCTATTGTGAGTTGCTGGATCTGGGTTTTGAAGGGATTACCTACACATGGCAAAGAGGTCTGATAGAGAGGACTCTTGTCCATGAAAGGCTTGACATATTCCTACCTGAGTTGTCGTAGAGAAACCTTTTCAACTATTGCAAGGTCATACATCTACTTATCGTTGAGTCAGACCATGCTCCTATCATTCCAATAGCGGACAATAGGGAAACTCATAGGAGGAAGAGGAGAAACTACTTCACCTTTGAGCCCATGTGGTTTGGAGAAAAGGACTGTGAAATCACCATAAAGGATGTCTGGGAAACCACTGGGGGAGGTGACATTAATACAAAGATGAATGCATGCAAAGAACATCTAAAAAGATGGGAAAAGGAAAATTTTGGAGAAAGGAGGAGAAAAGTCAAAGAGCTTAAAAATGAACTAAAGTAGGTCCAATCTCTTCCCTCGGATCAAGAGATGCTACATAAGGCGAAGGAAAAATTGAAAGAACTGTAATACTGGCTGAACAAGAATGAGGAGTATTGGGTTGCACGGGCACCCATGAAGGAACACAAGGAGGGGGACTGTAATACCACCTACTTACACTAGAAGGCCACAAATAGGAGGTAGATAATTTGGATTGAAGGCCTTAAGGATGACCAATGAGTTTTTAGAACAAAAGAAGAGGAGATAACTGACATTGTGTTGAGCGACTTCTCCCAGTTATTCCAGACCAGCAACCTGATAGGTTTTGAGCAAGCAGCAAAGGGGCTATAGAGGTAGGTTAATGAGTCAGAGAGAAAAGAACTAGAAAGAGATATCACTGATGAAGAGATCTGGACAACATTAAAATAGATGCAGCCTAACAGGGCCCTGGGGCCGGACGGCATGAAGTTCATGTTTTACCAAAAGTATTGGAATATAGTGAGACGGGATGTTACAAACTACATCAAGGGATGGTGGAAAGGAGAAAGGAACATGGTTGATATCAAGGAAACTTTGGTGGTTATGATTCCAAAAAAGGAAAATCCCACGACAGTAGGAGAGTTCAGACCTATTAGCTTGTGCAATGTTATGTATAAGATTGCTTCAAAAGTGATGACCAACATGTTGAAATCTCTTATGGACAGCATAACCTCTGAAAATCAAAGTGTGTTCATCCCAGGGAGATTGAGTACTAACAATTCCCTTATAGCCTATGAGGTTTTCCACGCTATGAAGTGAGATAAAGGAAGAAAGTAAGGAAGTGTTGCTATGAAGATGGACATGTCCAAAGCTTATGATAGAGTTGAGTGGAGTTTCTTGATGTTCGTTATGGAGAAGTTGGGGTTTGGGACAAAATGGAGAGGAAAAGTCCATGACCGCATTGCGTCTTTCGAGCACACCTTTTCCATCAATGGAGACCAGACCAGAAGAACTAAACCATCATGAGGACTATGCCAGGGAGAACCTCTTTCCCCATATCTTTTTATCATCTATGCTGAAGTGTTGTCTACTTTTCTTGCCACCATTGCATGGACAACCACATACACGACATTAAGCCGAGTAGGGGGTGCCCCATATCTCACACCTCTTTTTTGTAGATGATAGTATCTTATTTGCTAGAGCAACCACTGCAGAATGCCTGAAGATAGCTGAAATCATCAGCCAGTATGAATAGGGATCCGGACAAAAAATAAACTTTTCTAAGACAGAGGTTGTTTTCAGCAAAGGTACGGGTCTTGCGAAAAGGGAGGAGCTCAAGTGCTTGCTGAATGTGAGAGAAGTTGATTGGCACACAAGATATCTTGGACTTCCAACAGCCATAGAAAGGTCAAAGAAGCAAATTTTTAGTTTCATAAAAGAGAGGATATGGAAGAAACTCCAAGGATGGTTTGAGAAACTATTGTCCAAACCCGAGAAAGAAGTTCTCATCAAAGCGGTGGCACATGCTATCCCGGCCAATGTGATGAGTGTTTTTCAGCTACTAGCTGGTACACTAGATGAGATCCAAAGCATCATAGAAAGATTTTGGTGGGGTGCAAAGAATAAAGAAAGGAATGTTTCATGGATGAGCAAGAACAATATGTGCATGCCAAAGAGGAAAGGAGGACTGGGATTCAGAGACTTCGACATTTTTAACCAAGCACTCCTGGCTAAATAGATGTGGAGATTAGCAGTGCACCCAAACTCTCTTATAAGTAAGGTCCTTAAAGCAAGGTACTTCCCTAGAATGTCCATCTGGGAAGCTAGGAGAGGTCACAATCCTAGATACATGTGGAGGAGCCTATGGGGAGCCAAAGCTTTGCTTAAGGAAGGGGTGGAATGGAGGATTGACAATGGAGAAGATGTGAATATCTGGGATGATCTATGGTTGCCAAAGTAGGATGACACACTTACACGCTTCAAAGGAAATGAAAGGCCAAGTTACCCCAAAGTCAAAGAACTCATAACACAAGACGGGAAAGAATGGGACGTACCAAATCTTAGAGAGTGCTTCCCAGAAGGCTATGTTAAGAAGATATGTTCCATCCCACTGAGCATAAGAAATCCAAAAGACACACGGTCATGATGGCCATCAAATCAGGGACTATGCTCAGTTCGCTCGGCTTATTGGCTGGGGATGTTAGGGAAAGAGGAATCCCGATAACAATCTTTTGATTAAGGCGACTAGGTGTGGAAAGCCATATGGCAATAGGATTGGATGCCCAAAACAGCTCACTTCCTATGGAGAACTTGCACTGGCGGCCTAGCAACATGGGGTAAGATTTTTAATAGACATTGCATCGAAGACGATACTTGTCCCTTATGTATGTCTGAAAAGGAGTCTATTCCCCATATGCTATTTTTGTGCCCAAATGCGACAGAGATATGGGATCAAATGAAAGATGGGGTGAAAAACTTGGTGGAGGAAATTAAAGATGTGCAGACTAGTGCAAGCATGAGGTATGTGCTGGAATGACTATCTAAGGAAGAATAGGAGGTGATCGTCATGGTTATGTGGGATGTATGGAGGGGGTGCAACATGTGTGTCTTCAAAAGCGGTGAAGTGCACATCGAATACCTATTTTGCTCAGCTTTGACCATGGTCATGGGCTTCAAAGGGGAGAGACGTACAAGGTGAGCAGCAGTGAACATCTAGCTAGAAGCGTCATTCTAAACTAGACCAGACCAGTGGTAGGGAATATCAATGTGAACGTAGATGCATCGTTTGGGAAGGATGGAGTGACAGCGATTGACACAGTGATGCAAAACAACAACGATGAGCTCCTTGGTGTTGTGGGTGAGAAGATTAACACTGGATCTGAGGTGGCATTGGTAGAAGCTATTGCATTGCGGACAACACTGATGTGGGCAAGAAGTTGTGGAATTGTGAGCATGGAGGTTGAATCTGATTCTCTTGAAGTAGTCCAAGCATGCCGTGATGTAAGTAGAAGAAGGGATTACTTGGGTACCTTAGCGGAGGAGATCATATTTCTGCAACAACATTTTTCTTTCTATAGTGTCTCCTATGTTAGGCATAAGTGTAACAGAGTAGCTCATGAAGTTTCTAGTATGGCCCGTAGGGGGTCAATAGATAGGTTTTCTTTTTCACAATGTTTCCCTTTTGTTCTTGTGGACCTTGTTATGGCTGATTTAGCAAGTTAATTTAATGGCGGGGGATCCCAATCATAGGATTCTCAATCCCCTTCTAAAAAAAAGGTACCATGGTCCTCCAAAGATCATGTATGAGTCAACCACATATATCTACTCAGGGTCATCTATTCTAGGCCATATTATTGCCAACTTCTCATGATTCCTCATGTCTCAGAGTCAAGGTCTCCAACCTTCTTCATCAGGTTCCGCTCTCTCTCTCTCTCTAGAGCTAACCCTACAACTGGTCCTATCACTGGAGTTTCTCTCTCAAAATATGGGTCAAGCTCTTAAGGATACACATCTAATCCCCACCTGGGTGCAACATAATATCAAAACTTATGTTTGGCCAAGATCATCCAAAGCTTTGCATGTCTAACTCATACACAATCAGGAATAACCCTTCTGGCTTAGGTCTAAAACCTACTGCCATCCTTATTGTTACTCACTTCCATGTAGGTGCATGCCTCTTTCTACTCATATATGCTCGTTAGGGTTCCTATATGGTCACCACTAACCTCATCAATGAGGGAGATATCCCTCACCCTTAATAGGCACAACCCACCCAAGGTTCAGTCACCACAAGGCACCAGGGGTCAAACAACCACACATAGTCTATGTGTCTCATGCATACTCAAAGACTTTATGCAAAGCATGCATGTCAAACTTATGTTCATGCATGTATGGTCAACTATGATTTTCAACTCATCATGTCTTATCTTTCTCTATCCACCGCTTAAGGTTTTGGGTTGAGCAACATCCTCAAAGGATGCTTCAGTCTCGTCCTCTTCCTAGAGGGTTCTTCTTCTAAGGCTAACTCTCTCCTTCTCTTCCTACAAGATGGTTTAACCTCAACGTTCTCCCGAGTGGTAACCAAGAGCAAAGCAACGCAGACCATTCAACCTAAGCATGTAAATAAACTCAGTATGAGTTTCTAGTTATCAAAACTTATGTCCATTACATCTTTCTTACATTATTTTTTTTATTTGGTGGAGGATATCTTAATCCTTACCATTCTTAACCCAAAACTCAGGAAGGTGGAGGAGAGAGAGAAACCCTAATCTCTTAAAGTTTATTCAATGAATGGGGTAGAGAAGGGACAAAGATAGATGAGAGAAGACCTAGAGGTATCTTATTTTGAGTCAAATCCTCTGATTTTTACCAAGCAGTCACATAGTATCTGGGATTCCTCATAGACTGATTAGTGGGGTGGAGGAAAATCTTGCCAGCCCCCAGATCATAATCCTTTTCTAGACACCTCCATCATTGAAAAATCCTCTAATAACTCCCTTGGGTTCTAAAGAGTTTATAGAATTTAATGATTGTTAGATATTAAATGGAAAACCATCGCTTTGAGACCAAATGTAACGACCCCACTTCCCGGTAACCCCCAATTAAGGAAGACCAAGAAGTCAGAGTCACTATCCCTAAACAAGATCAATGGTTTTGCAAATAGTCAAAAATAATTTATAAATTCTACCATAACTAAGCTTGAAACAAGATAAAATTTTTCTTTTCACATACCTTTCAAAAATAGGAATCTGGAACTTCTACCCACTTTAGAGTTCTATCTCACTAAATCCTCCTTTATGATTTAACTTTATTCTTCACAAGTTCCACTTTACTATTTGTCCAATTTCAGATATTCCTAAAACGTTGACGAACAAAACGTCGATTAGTATAATGAATTATACTGGTATGTGGGGGAACCAAAATCTTGCATCTATTTGTAACAATATAATGCAATCAAATTATTACTTAACATACCAAACTTTATGTATTAATCATAACTACTCAATCCCTACATATCCTTACCTCTATGTTGTCTCTACATTGGACATGGATACTACCTCTCTCATATGGTAGATCTCAAATAACCCCCATGATCCTACATTACAGTTAGATCACTATATAGGGCTATGTAGTTGTATGGTGCTACCCAAGGGTAGACCAACACCTCGACTCATGATAACCTGATGTTCCTACCTCAAGGGTAGACCATGTACTAGGTCATCCATCTCATCATCATTAAAGCTACAGAGGAGGACTAGGATCTGAGCTAGCCATGCACATATATTTATGGTGATAATAATAGTCACTTAATAGTTGCATGAAATAAAATTCAACCAAGCAATTATTTCTACGCAACCGATAAAACCTCAGAAATCGCCGTGAAACTAGAGCAATTATTCATAAGTGTAATGACTTATATATTTTAGAGATCTCAAAGAAGAAATATATCCAAATCCAACTAGATGTCCAATCAAACAAGATAATCAATCAAGCAAGCAAACATTGATCCTGAAAACATGTATAATTTTTAATGGTCAAAAACATATCCTAAACAACTCCTTATTGACTTGGGACACCTTCCTAAGGTTTCTAATCTGAATTAGGGCTCATTAGGGTTTCTTAGATCTAATTTGCAATCTTTATCCTTTTTAGGTCAACAAACCCTAAAATAACTTTTCTACTCATAAAACCCTAATTACATACATTATCCACATTCTCAAATTGTCTTTGGACAACATATCTCTGTCTTATTCATGGATTTGCACAATTAAAACCATTAAAAGTCATAATTATCAAAATTAGGTTTCTAGGACCATTAATGTGTATCCATGTACATCGAACCCTAAATTAGACAATTATGCATAAAGATCATCTTTTTAGATCTAAATCTTCCTTTTATTAATAATAGTTAATATCATCTTAGATTATCCAAAGAACATCATTAAATCCAATAATCATCACAACTTAGGGTTTTCATTAATAACACCATTAATGGTGACAACTTTAAATACATTTCGAATTGCAAGAGGAATTAGGCTTCAATTGTATTTCTATTAGATTCCTTGTATTTTTCTGCACAAGATCCATATATTATTTATTGTCATCTAAGTTACCAATAATTAGTTAGGATTTTCGCAAGAAAATTACGTTTGGGCCAATGGAACACTGCTACGACAGTATTTGCAGCCTCTTTTCCCTTTTCCACGTGGATGGGGCTTAGCAAATTGCATATCGCCATCTCAGCAACTCATCCCCACTTGGTTGAGGTGGAAATAAAGATTAAAAGACCTTTTTACCCTTTGCTTTCTACTTCGCAATTCGGGGTAGGGACGTAATATCCCTCTTTCTCTCCTTCAACCTCTCGACGGCTCCTACTCGTGAGCCAGTGCCAGGCCACAGTCAAACCGTGTGGTTGACTAACCGCTCTGAAGCCGAAGTGGAGCATCCGACCTCACGGTTACCTTTTCCACTTTAGGAAATCTTTCAAAAATCATATCTCCCAAACCACACGTCCAATTAATACCAAATTTTAGAGGAAAGTCCATAATGATTTAAACTACTTGTATGCCATGTTTGGGACTCAAATATGAAATTATGAGAGACTTTTATTCATATACAAGTTATCACTTATTAAGGAATATTTTATGCATATCTTATCTCTCCTATTATTTTATATTCCTTATTTAGATTCCTTTTCCCCATAGAAACCTTGTGAATTCAAAATATCATCCACAACGAGTCAATCACACATCTTTCCGCATATTTTTCATATTTTCCTCATTATCTCAAATTTCCTTCTTAATCATGCATTATTTTATTTCTACTTTTTCTTTTAATTATATTGGACTCATTAACATATTATGATACATGAAATCACATGCACAAAGAAAATATTACATAGGGAATTCATTCAATACATATAATTCATACAATTCCCATAATCATACATTTATTGGGGAAATTGCATTTCCAACCATATGAACCCAAAAATTGGGGTTGTAACAAAGATGCTCCTATGTACCATTCTCTCCAACATGATGTCAAAACATGTGAGGTACATCAAGCATGTGACAAATTGCAAGATAAACCCCAAATATGGGTCAATTACAATTAGGTCAAAAATAAGCACACACACTCACTCACTCACTAAAACACACATACACACACACACACACACACACACACACACACACACATATATATATATACAACATCCGATTTGAACCAAAATAGAAACATAAGCATGTCACATGTTATTAAAGCATATCACATGATTAGATTAAGGCTCTAAGCATGTTATTATACTAAGCAAGCAAGACCACCCAAAAAGATAGGTCAAGGGTCTTACACTTCTAGGAGAAATAAGATGGAGAGCAATGTTTATTGATCACTTTTTTATATTTTTTGTTCCTACAAAGCTCTTCCTTTCTATTTTTGCTATTTTTGTAACTTTATAAGAGGAATCATGATAGATAGTTTGAGTAACTCTTTATCCAGCCAAATGAAAAGGAAAATTAATAAGAGGTATATGTATATAAAAAAGGTCATGAAAGTAGCAGCCTTCTATGACACACTCAAGAAAACAATAATCTGTGCATGAAGAAGCTCAAAGTCATCTTTAACGATCTTCCAAAGGGCCCAAGAGTGGTCTGCTTTTCCTTCATGTACTCTATAATCTCTTTCATGAGAAATCCAGAAGATGTTTCTTACTATTCTGGAACTACAGAAGATCATCTCTGGAAGAAAGAACAGAGTTGAGTATCAATGTACCTACCTTTGACCATACTATTGAATATAAGGGACAATTAAAGCACAAGTACCATATAATTTCCTCTTCCTTCTTACAAAGAAAGCATAAAGAGTCCTTAGAAATCCCCAACTTCCTCAAATAGCTTGATTTGGGAAATTTCCCATGTCCAATTTTCAAGTGGGGAATTTGGTATCTTCTAGGCGTTTTGAACTTCCAAAGCTAGGTGAAAAACAAATCAGATGATCCCAATGTTCTAGTTGCATTCGAAACATTTTTGATCCCTTATACCTAAAAAAAGTTAAAATAGAAATTTATAGATGTGTTTTGTGTTTTGAAATTTAAAATAAGTAATTTGAGTGACCACTTGGTACATATTTATTCTGTTAAGGTAACTTTATTCTTTCAAGTGTTTTTATGTTTTTGTTACTCCATATCATATTACCTCAATCTCATATTATCGATTCCACCCCTAGATTGATGTATCTGAGACGAAAGAATGCAAGAGCCAGTATTATCACACCATATAGCATGGAAAATTATCATTTATCTCCTTTTCATGTACTTGTGTTAGTTCTTCTTCAGTTTCCGGATTGATGTGGAGACAAAATGGCTTGGGGTTACTTAATTAGGAACTCATCTAGGTCATTAGAAAGTGACTAGAACTCGTATGTGTATCAAGTTTAGATACACATTATAGAAAGTTCAATTGTAAAGTAAAATCATAAACAACTAGAGAAGAAAATCTAGGAGAACTATAGAAAATGAGTGGGATGGCATGATCAAACTTGCCATGCTTAATTCAAAATTAATGCAGGTGGTAATGTTTGTCTTGAGTTAGGAAATTATGTTATAGGTACATGCAAAGAAGGTTCCGTCCTATTCATTTCCATCCCTGTCTATGTCATTATCCTTTGAGAGTAGTCCAATCCTTGTACATTACTTTGAGTTTGTCAATTTTTAGGACTACATGATCCATTATCCATCAGGTACCTCCATAGTTTTGTGTGTACATGAGAAAACTGAAGACAAAAATGTGTATTTTTACTTAATATAGTTACATGATATGGGTGAGAATAGACCCAATCAGTTGTAAAGGAGTTGTTCCTTATTAGCTAATTGTTTTAGGATTAAATAGAATTTATAGAAGTTAATCTCATGATCAGAGATATATTTTTCTGGTGCAAATTTTTTTGGAATGTTGTAAATAGGAAAATGTTTGCATTTTTTGTATACCATGTGTTATCTAGGGCATTGGGGAAAGTTGAACAACCTTGGTAACAACAAGATGTTAATAGAACAATATGTAGAGCACAAAGATGATAGGATAAAGGAAGTATGTTCTCTTACATTGTTTTAGTGACATAACAACAAATTTTAGTCATCATTTAGGTGTAAGATTTAATGGGAAAGACATATATAGTGATATTTTTTAAATATTTTTTTAATATATGAAACTCCAAGAATCCATTCTCATCCTCAAATTATAGTTTGCTGACATTATTATGTATTTTAAAATTTTATATGCCACTTAACGATATGAAAATGGATATTTTAATTCCAAATCTCTATTAATAGGCATTTCTTACAATGTCTCATCCAAAATATTATTTTTGTAATATTTAATACAGAACATCCAATACCTCTTAGGGATAACCTTAAAAATATAAGCTATAAAGAAATATGATATCTCATTGTTTTTTCATAAATAAATGGACATTTAACTACATAACATCCGAATGTGGTAAGAGCTTGCATGTATCTCATGACATAAATTATACATTAGTCTGTCATGATCTTTAGTACAATCTAAGAAGCATTTCATGGGTCATGTTCCTGAATACAACCTGAGGTTGCCCCTTTAAGATTTTCCAAATGTAAATACATCGTGTTCTATCCTTGTCTAGGGTTTTACATAGACTGATCTAAACTCTTCCTTAGTTCTCATCTGCTCTTTTTCTTCTTTTTGTGTTTTATGTTATGTGTCTCTTTTCTATTATCAACTATTATGAACCTCCATTTTTCATGCTTGTTACAACCCCAATTTTTGGGTTCTTTTGGTGATAAATGTAATATCTCCTATTAAAGATATTTGAACAAATAATGATATAATTTGTTTCGAATAAATAGATTTCGTTTATAATAGCCTTGTTGGTTGTTTTGTGGGCTTTATTGGCTATTGGGCCCAATAACAAGGAAATGAAAAAGGAAATTCAATTATTAAATGATCAAATGAGAAAAGGAGAAAAGAAAGATGTAGAAACCTCTAGAAGGCAAAGGAATGTTATCCAAAGGTGGATTTCGTGCCTCTTGGGTTCCTTGGGTTCCAAGGAGTCCAAAGTTGCAAAAATAATGCAATAAGATAAGAAAAGATCAATTAAATATTTCTTTATTAAGAAAGAAATTGGAGATAATGATAAACTGTGGAAAATAAGTGGAAAGAGGTAAGATTGAGTCATCCTTGATGGATTTTCGTATACATAAGGTTTCTAATATTAAAAGGAATTCCAATAAGGAAAATAAAAGGAGAGATAAAGAGAAATCCTCAAAAAGAGATATTTTAATAAAGAAATAAAAAAGGATAGTGAGAAAGAATGGATAAAAGATAAGTAAAAGGTTAATGTATATTCCCAAGATGGGATTTCGAGCCATTAAGGTTCCTTGAGGTTCAAGGAACTCATAATAATAATTTAATAGCAAGGGAAAGAGAAAATATGTGAGAAATATATATAATTGAGTAATATCTTGCAGCTTTTGTTTTAGATAATGAGCCCAAACTTGGCATGATGATAGATTAAGTCATTATTACGTTTCCCTCAAAATTTGGGATCAAATGGAGTCATGGTTTGAGAGTTATGGATTTTTTAAGAAACCTTAAAGTGAATATCACAATTTTATTAAATAAAGAATATTTCCTTTTTAATAACATGGGCAATCAGAACCGTTGATCCAGATCCAATGGTGGCTGCTCCTCATCCAGGTTGAGAAGAACTGGGAACAGAAAGAGTCTTTCTTGATCTAGATTCTCTCTCGGTACGATTGTTGTGCAAGCATGGGGAGTGCTCCAATAACTTTAGGAGTCCAAACTGAACCAAAAGACCCCCTATTTATATTGTTTTCATCAGATATTGGGGTTTTTCCAAGTTTGGCATAGGAGTCCTCTCCATTGAAAAACAAGCTTGTAAGGAACTGCCTATTTATAGGTTTGTAGACCAGTTTGAGGAACGGAGAGCATAGGCGGTGACACTGAGATTGCCTGGGAACTCTCCCTACCACCAATTCCTGGAAACGAGCCCTTTATCATTCATAATTGGTGTAAAACCTTAATTAAGATTGCTTGTGACCTCTCCCTACCACAAATTCATGGTTTAGGGTTTTACACCAATTATGAATGATAAAGCATTTAGAAACCTTAATTTAGGGAAAAAGAGGAAAAGATCATATTTAATTCGAAATATTTGAAAATATGTTGTTAAATGATGATCCTAGCCTATGAGATGAGATAGGTTATGATCCTTAGGATTTGTGAGTTATTTTGCTTAATTAGGGTTTGTAGTAATAAAAGTAAGTGAAAAACCCTAATTGCAATGAAAACCCTAAAAGTGGATTAGAATCTCTAGGAAGCGAGCTAGGTTTCATAGATCATGATGGCATGATTAATGATAGGAAAATTGGATGCATATTTCAGGATCAACTTGTGTGTGCTTGCTTGGTTTCTTACTCGGTTGAAATTGTTTCTGCACTCAAGTCAGTCTGACAGGTATGTGGTTAATTATGGTTAATCACATTAGTTTTCCAAAGAGTTTCCCAGATGATTCATTGCAATGAATGCAACTTATCAGTTTGGATGTTCATACATGCAAATCATAAAGTCACTATGATTATCACAATAATAGTATAACTGTATTCTCGCACCTACATGCCACCCTGATGGATGATTCAAAAAGGTCAAGCCCAGGAGGGAAGACCCATGGGCACCATGAGTGGTGACCCCATGCACCAAGCTCGGGATTGAGAAGGTGGCCTATATTATTGCATGACTAAAGGGCACCATGAAGGGTGACCCCAGGCACCAAGCTCAGGATTGAGAAGGTGGCCTTAAGTCAATGCCAAAAGAGAAACCCGAGAGGAGGTATTCCAGGGTTAGGGAAAAAGCGATGGAGAATTACACATTGAAAATGTAAATTGGTGTGTTAATTAACTTGATTGTGATATTTAGATTGTTAGCCATATTTGTGAAGTTTTGGTTGTTCCCACATACCGACATATTTTGATATGCTGACCGACGTTTTGTTTGTCGGTGTTTTAGGTACAAGATTGAAAAGGACAAACAGTAAAGTGGCATATGTGGAATTAAATAAGAGTTAAAGTACAAAGGAGGATTAGTTAGAATAGACTCCAGATATGGATAGAAGTAGATATCCAAGTTTTTTTTAAAAGGTATGTAAAGTTTTATTTTATTACAGCCTTTCAGTTTCATTGGTAGAATTTGATAATTGTTATTGATTATTTGTCAAACATTTGATCCTGTTAATTGGGATAATGGCTCTGACCTCTTGGTCTCCCTTAATTGGGGGTTACCGGGAGGCGGGGTCGTTACATCTGGTATCAGAGCATAGGTTCCTCATTTAATCTTTAATTATTATTAAATTTTACAAACTTTGTAGAACCCAAGGGAGTTATTGGAGGATTTTCTAAAAGATAGAGGTGTCTAGAAAAGGATCACATCTGGGGGATGGTAAGATTTTCCTCTGCATCGCTAGTCAGAATATGAGGACTCTCAGATTAGTGTGACTTCCTGGATGATGTCTTAGGATCTAACTTGAAATAAGACACCTTTATGACTCTCTCATCTTATTCATCCCTTCTCAACTCAAATGCTATTAAGGATTATAAGGATTAGGGTTTTCTCCCTTTTCCTCACCCTCTTGAGATATGGGTAAAGTTGATAAGGTCTAAGGAATCCTCCACCAAAGTAATGAAAAGCATGTAAATAAGATGTCATGGACATGAGCTTAATAGTTTAAGCATAAACTAAAGAATAGATACATCTTTATGTCATATGACATATGTTGTCATGCCCTCAGGAGAGACCTAAAGTTAGAGCTCCTTGTCAGGAGGACGAGTGGAGAAAATTAGTCTTGGAGGTAGAGACCTCCATTATAAGTAGAGACCTGGCACATACTTTGAGGATGATGCTAACCATAACCCTAAGTGGTGGTTAGAGAGAGATGGCATGATGGGTTAGCTTTCATGATAGACCAGATGTGTAGACATGCTTTTGGATGCCCATGATGTTATGAGCCATGTGAGGTTGGATGACCTAGTGCCTTTGGCGACCCAACCCTAGGAACGGTTGTGCATGTTAGAGTGAAGGATAGCTCCTTCAATGATGAGGTTAGTGAAGAACCTATAGAAACCCTATGGGTTTATGCGAGTAGGGCATAACATGCACCTAGAGTAAGTTAGTAGTGCGAGCAATAGGTTGAAACCCTGGCCATAAGAGTATGTTGGATAGCATATGAGATAAGCAAGAAGAGCTTTGGATAATCTTGAGCGAACATCAGTTTGAACAGAGGCTTCACCAATGTAGGGGTATGCTTGTGAGCTTGATTCTTCATGGAGAGAGGACCCCTAATAGTGAGGTTGGTTGTAGTATTAGATCTAGAGAGAGATAGAAGGACCCAAGAAAGAAGGTTGGAAGCTTAGACTTCGAGATATGAGGAATAGTACTGGGGAGTTGAGGATGATGCGACCTAAGTGAATGGTTGTACTTGCCTCATGCATGATCCCTGGAGGCTAATGGTATCTTGGTTGCCTTTAGAGGAACCAAACCCTGAAGAGAGGATGAGGTTGTTGGTACCTATGTTCCTATGGTATAGGTGTTTACCTTTGGAGTTAAGCAGAAGAGTGCCTTAGACCCTGAGGAGGTTTGAGTAACCAATTGTGAGGCTTTATACTGAGTTGGTTGTCCTTAAGGAGGACTCCGCTCTGAAGTGTTGTTCAAATAAAAGGATCATGGGGAGCACATGACATACCTTGGATATGCTTTGTTCGTGGTTAAAGGTTGAGCATGCAGTTGGACATCTAAGTGAACCTAGGGTTCCTAGACCTAAGAGGGGAGTGGTGTACATGATGCTCATGACGAGATTTGAGTTTCCATAGAGTTAAGAATAGCACTCCTCATTTTTAGATGAAAGGGAAACCCCTTAAGTTTAAGGTATGGTTGATGAACCCCTCTTAGCTAAGTCAGTGACATGGAAAGGTTTGTTCTAGGTCCAATGTTGAGGAATGAGAACAAGTATGACCTAGCATGGTTTAGTAGGTGGTCTACTTGTGCCTTAGTAGCCTGCTAGGGTAAAGCGTGCTCATGTGGATGTAAACCCTAGACATAAGCACGTTTGTGACCTTTGTTTATATCAAGAGATAGTTTCCTCCCATCTTGGGAGAGGGTCCCTTTTGTAGGGTGTATACTAGTTTTTGTTGGTTTTGAAGTAACCTAAGGAGGTCTGATAGAATCTTGAGAAGCTAAGTGAAGGGTACATGGTAAGAGAGTGAATCTGTAAAGCCATAGATAACCATCTCTAAGTGCATGTGGATGTGTTACCATGGAGGTAACCGGTATGGGGCCTGACCAAGGTAGGTAGGTCACCATGACCCCTATGAAAGGATGAAAGTCAGTACGTGAATGCAGAGAGAGATGGTGGAGATTTGGGTAAGGTTCTAAGTTGGACATGTACTATGTTGAAATCCTAAGTCTATCCTAGCGTCAGGTAGGGATAAGACCGATGGAAGTAGGAGTTACCTAATCCCCTAGTTGCACATGACCATAGGGTTGGGAGGTAATAGCTATCATTGTCTGAGGGCCATGGGTTAGGAGATTGATCATCTTCATGAACTCATGGGACCCAAAGAGCAGATGAAGAGGGTACTCTCTGATGCATAAGGGAAGAGGGATGACCCCAAAAGTGCCGACACCCTATAGACCTAGAGGAGATGACCAAGGATTGGGTGGTGACCCAAGTGGGTTCGAGACTAGTTTTCCATGGAAGTAACCTATATATCGAGATTTTCATGAGGTAGAGACATATGTTGCACGTTTCAACTCGGATTTGAAGGTGTACTGGCAATGTGGGATGTACCATATCTACCCTTGGAACACGAAGAACTTTGTGTTAGGACGGATGCCAAATGCTTATTTCCTCTTGTTATGGGAGTGAGAGATAGGACAGTTTGCATGACATACACCAAGGATAAAGATGATGTGAGTTGGAACATTGCTATGAGGTATGAGAACAAAGATGATAATATACCCTTGTGGAGTGAATGATACATGGAGGGTTTACAAACACTAAGAGTATTAAAGTAGTCATCGTGTGAGGATGTTATATCATGATCTTTGAGTTATACAAGGTTGAGTTCGAAAACCAAGAGAATGAGCTCAGAGTTTTCTTGATGAAGATAGACTTAGAGTTTGAGATGAGATGATAAGAGGAATACATGGAGGTGTATGTCTTCAACATTACCTTACACAGAAGGATGTGAGGTGGTAATGGATGCTCTGGTTGAGGTGCAGCTGCCTAGTTTAGCTGAAGGCTAGAAGAGGTTGTTAAGTCAACCCTAAGTTTGTGAGATATGTTTGGCTAACTCTAACAAAGTTTGTTGAACAAGTTAGTAGTTGTTTGGTTAGCCAACCTAGGACTTGATGCAATAAAAGGATGGTTATAGAACCTCAGATGTACTTCTCTAGAAAAGAAGGTAATGAAACCCCGACTAGAGTGGTTTAGGATTTCTGAGGAATAACCTTCTCCCTACGGCTGCCGCTGGGGGGAGGGCACACCGCCTCTGTGTGTCCCTCCCCCTGGCCTCCAATGGCTTGGGTAGTGCTCTGTGTGAAGGCTGCGGCGGACCTCTGAAGCTAGGGTGCTTTTGAATTCGCTAGCGTCCCCTCGGCAGATCTGGGTTGGTAGGGCGATGATAGGCACTGTGAGTGTGATCGGATCTGGGTAGAGTCTCGGCCATCTCGACTTTGTCGACGCCACTCTGTTCAAGTGTGCTGGATGGTGAGCGGTCGATCTGTCCCAGACCTGTAGGCTCTGCGTGCTGCCTCATCATGCTGAGGAAGGAAGGGGCGTGTTACCCTTACTTCTCTAGCACCTCCTCATCCCTTCCCCATGCAAACCTAGCTTGCCTAGGGTGACGACTTGCCATGATTTCGTCTGGTTCCCGCTTTGACAATCATGGCGTTGCTGGCTTCCTCGTTGGGTGACGAGCTTGTCTAACCTGCTTGGCAGTGTGGTCTCCATCACGGACCTCATCATGTTGTATGGAGATGCTCTCTGGCGTATGCCTCTGGATAGCTGGTGGTGATGGATGGTGGTCCTCGCTCTCCTGTTGCTGCCGTCCATGACGTGCGTGCTCAGGCTTGGCGGCAGGTACTTGATGCTCACTGGCATCTACGACAAAGTTATCATGGCTGCGGGTGGCTCTACTTGACTCGATGGCGCATGGCCTTCAATGGCTCATCAGGCGTGGCTGGTTACTGAAGCTGTGAGGGTGTGCACCCTCAAGGTGTTCGACCAGTTGCTACTCCGGGGACACCCTTAAGGTGTTTGTCGAACAACCTGTTCACAAGAAGTTGGCTGTTGCGGCAGGCCCCTGCTGCTCCGGTGTCCATGTTAGGGGGAGTCGCTTAGGGCTCGTATGTGATCCCAGGAGCTACGCTCCTCAGGCGTGGATGTTTGTTTCCAGGAGCTGCACTCATCAGGGTGAGCACCCTCAAGGCATTCGACCAGATTCTTCTCTGAGTTTGCTCCTGATCAAGGCTACAACAAGTTAATCCAAGCCTTTTTTTTGGTCACCCAATCCTTGGTATAACAGTGATGTGCAGGGTCTGTTGTTGGTTGATGACGAGGGGCTGGACATATACCTGGAATCCACATATTGAGGGAATGAATCGAATGCCAGTGGAGGAATGGCAGTGCCCAGCTCAAGGACGTCAGCTTGTGGATGGATTCTGCTATTGTCTCTCCTGCATCGCGGTGATCTTTTCAGTTTCTTTCTGACTTGGGTCCATCCCCGGTTCTGGATGATGTGCATTAGTGCACAATAGTAAGAGGTTCCTTGTTGGATGCCTGCTCATCCATATAGAGACGTGATGATATTGAAGGTTTGGTGGCGGAAGATGATCCTTTGTCTCTTCTTGAAGTTATCAACTGCTCCAGATCTATAATCAGCTTTCAGACTTTCAGGATGGCACATCTTGAAGGTGTTTTTATTGTTAGTGTTGTGTTGGCTTTGTTGATTGCTGCCCTATAGCTTGGTTGGGGTCTTTGTCTTTTGTAGGATATGTAGTTTTCTTTTCCTCTTCCTTTCAGGAGGTCTATATTAAGATCTCGTTTGTTTTCTTGTTTTGGATATTTCATCCCTGCTGGTTAAGGGGGCGCAATGTTTTTGTACTCAAAGTTTTGGTAATATTATAGTAATAGGATTTTTGACCGACCAAAAAAAAAATCTTAAGGAATCATGAAATACAGGAGATCATGATACACCTTGGTACTACAAAAATAGTAAGTGACAATAGTACTTTGGATGCCTAAGATGAAGTTGCATATGGTATGTTGCCATACATGATAGAAGGTGAAGGACGAACACCAGTAACCCAGTGTATTGATATAGAGGATAAAGAATCCCCAAGAGGGAATGGGAGTTCATCACTATGGATGTTGTGGTAAGTCTCCCCTGACCAAGGAAGGTCAAGATCCAATATGGGTTATGGTAGATCGCCTTACCTAGATGACATGAGAAAGAAAGAATTTTGTCAAGGGCGGGTTTGGTTGAACTACATATGAGAAAGAGATGGTTCAACTACACCATGATGTGAGTGCAAAAGTTCTTGAGTATAACCTAAAGATACATTTCCATAAGGTGGAAGTAGATACATGAAGAACTCGATATTAGCACTGTTTATCACCACTAATTGATGGTTAGTATGATCCAGACTAGAGGGTCTGAGGAGAGCATGTGTGCTTGTTCAGGGTGATACATGGAGACAGTTCTTGTCTTCTGTTAGATGTGATGATAACCACCATAGCCAGTATCGGGATGTAAAGAAGCTCTGCAAGGGAGGTTGTGTCGGTCACCACTTCATTAAGATGATGTTGGTGAAGTGGCCTCGTGAAGGTCAGAAAAGAACCACAATGTGTGCAGATGAAGTCGCTTTGATCGTGCAATGGATGAGAGAGAGAGCCCAGGGATGACATGAGTCATGAACTGATACAAAGCAGACTGACATGTAGTTCACTGTTGGAGAGTATGTGACGTGAAAATTCCACCCCTCTAAGTTATAGCTAAGAGAGCTGAGTCCCGAGTGCATGGCCCATTTGAGATGGATTGGTGGAGATGGTTGTGTTTAGCCTTACCCCTCAGGATAACATGATGTATAATGTGTTCAATGAGTCTGATCTAGAGCACTATATGAGGTACCCAAGCCATGTGTTGAGCTCTGAACCTATTCATCTTTATGAGAGGTTGAAATGTCCTGAGTCACCTAAGAGGGTACGATATACCAAGGTAAGAAAGAACTCAGATGGAAGAATATGAGATGATGAAGGTTCTTGGAAAGCACCATGGAAAGGGTGAGGCCACATGGGAGCCATGATGGGCATGGAAAAGTCTTATCCTGAATTGTTTGTTTGCTTGATGGAATTTTGAGGACAAAATTCCTATAAGAGGGGAAGGATGTTACAACCCCAATTTTTGGGTTCTTTTGGTGAGAAATGTAAGTTCTCCTATTAAAGATATTTGAACAAATAATGATATAATTTGTTTTGAATAAATGGATTTCGTTTATAATATCCTTGTTGGTTGTTTTGTGGGATTTATTGGCTATTGGGCCCAATAACAAGGAAATGAAAAAGGAAATTCAATTATTAAATGATTAAATGAGAAAATGAGAAAAGAAAGATGTAGAAACCTCTAGAAGGCAATAGAATGTTATCCAAAGGTGGATTTCATGCCTCTTGGGTTCCAAGGAGTCCAAAGTTGCAAAAATAATGCAATAAGAAAAGAAAAGTTCAATGAAATATTTCTTTATTAAGAAAGAAATTGGAGATAATGATAACATGTGGAAAATAAGTGAAAAGAGGTAAGATTGAGTCATCCTTGATGGATTTTCGTATACATAAGGTTTCTAATATTAAAATGAATTCCAATAAGGAAAATAAAAAGAGAGATAAAGAGAAATCCTCAAAAAGAGATATTTTAATAAAGAATAAAAAAAGGATAATGAGAAAGAATGGATAAAAGATAAGTAAAAGGTTAATATATATTCCCAAGATGGGATTTAGAGCCATTAAGGTTCCTTGAGGTTCAAGGAACTCAGAATAATAATTTAATAGCAAGGGAAAGAGAAAATATGTGAGAAATATATATAATTGAGTAATATCTTGCACCTAAAGAAAAGGCACGTTTTATTTTAGATAATGAGCCCAAACTTGGCATGATGATAGATTATGTCATTATTAAGTTTCCCTAAAAAATTTAGGATTAAATGGAGTCATGGTTTGAGAGTTATGGATTTTTGAAGAATCCCTAAAGTGAATATCAGGATTTTGGTAAATAAAGAATCCTTCCTTTTTAATAACGTGGGCAATCAGCACCATTGATCCAGATCCAATGGTGGCTGCTCCTCGTCCAGTTTAAGAAGAACTGGGAACAGACAGAGTCTTGCTCGATCTGGATTCTCTCTCTGTATGATTGTTGTGCAAGCCTGGGGAGTGCTCCAATAACTTCGGGAGTCCAAATCGAACCAAAAGACCCCCTGTTTATATTGTTTCCGTCAGATACTGGGGTTTTTTCCAAGTTTGGCACAGGAGTCCTTTCCATGGACAAACAAGCTTGTAGGGAACTTCCTATTTATAGGTTGTAGACCAGTTTGAGGAACAGAGAGCATAGGCGGTGACACTGAGATCGCATAGGACCTCTCCCTACCACCGATTCCTGGAAACGAGCCCTTTCACTTTTTTTCTCCCTGATGTGTACGGTCGCAGGACATGGTGTTGTCCTTCCATGTGGGCCATCTTCTGTAAAGTTGGAGAGGCACCACAGGGTCTGACGAGGCCTGGAGGAGGCACCCCGCACGCAAAGGCGTGTTATTACGGTGGGGGCAGTGAACAGAACGGGGCAGTGATCCCTGGTCGCGGGTCTGAGACCAGATGTGGCGGCGGTGCTGTGGTTTATATTAGAACAACCACCCTTAGTGGCAATGGAGGAGCAGATTAGCTTTAGGGGTCTTGGACGGAGCTGCTCATGGAGATGGCTGCTCCAATATGATGTCAGAATGAGGAGTCAACATAATGGTTGACCGTGACTGGGAGCTGGCTTGCAAACAAGGAGATCGCAAGGTAGAAGATGATTAGATTCAAAAGACTATCACCCCAACAAGTATGCTCATGACCCAAGGGCCGTTTGGTCTTTTTGTCAGTTTTCTGAGCCGAAGCACTGGTATGTTATTAATTGGATATAATGTCGATGTGGCATCATTTTATTGGTCCATTTTTTATTAAGCTTGAAGTAATCACAGAAAATAATTAGTAGCTCTGATGGAAACAAGCAAAATATGAAAATTGATCAGGAGAACACGTAGAATCCAATAAAAATACTTTTAATGCCTGATTTTGTTCCTATTTTTAGAATCATGCTAAGATAATGAAAAGTGCTTTGAAATTATGTTAGAAACCCTAATTGAAATTAAATGGTTAAGTTCATGATGCTTAATTGGTGAAATTAAGTAATAGTAACCTGTTGAAACGTTAATGATGAACTTGAACCTAATCTAGATGATTTATTACATGGTTTAGGGTTTTACACCAATTATGAATGATAAAACATTTAGAAACCTTAATTTAGGGAAAAAGAGGAAAAGATCATATTTAATTCGAAATATGTGAAAATATGTTGTTAAATGATGATCCTAGCATGTGAGAAGAGATAGGTTATGATCCTTAGGGTTTGTGAATTATTTTTCTTAATTAGGGTTTGTAGTAATAAAAGTAAAAGAAAAACCCTAATTGCAATGAAAACCCTAAAAGTGGATTAGAAGCCCTAGGAAGCGAGCTAGGTTTAATAGACCATGATGGCATGATTAATGATAGGAAAATTGGATGCATATTTCAAGATCAACTTGTGTGTGCTTGCTTGGTTTCTTGCTCGGTTGAAATTGTTTTTGCACTCAAGTCATCCTGATAGGTATGTGGTTAATTATGGTTAATCGCATTAGTTTTCCGAAGAGTTTCCCGGATGATTCATCACATTGAATGCAAATTATCAGTTTGGATGTTCATACTTGCAAATCATAAAGTCACTATGATTATCACAATAATAGTATAAGTGTGTATTATCGCACCTACATGCCACCCTGATGGATGATTCAAAAAGGTCAAGCCCATGGGCACCATGAGTGGTGACCCCAGGCACCAAGCTCGGGATTGAGAATGTGGCCTATGATATTGCATGACTAAAGGACACCATGAAGGGTGACCCCAACCACCAAGCTCGGGATTGAGAAGGTGGCCTTAAGTCAATGCCAAAAGAGAAACCCTAGAGGGGGTATTCCAGGGTTAGGACAAAAGCGGTGGAGAATGACACATTGAAAACATAAATTGGTTTCACTACTACAGATCATGCCTTTGGCGTCGGTTGTTTAACCCCTTTTAGCGACGGTTCTCAAGCGACGCCTATGTGGGCATGGCTAAAGGTCGAACTCTTCGACATCGATTTTATAACCGACGCCTATATAACATATAGGCGTCTGTTATATATAGTAAGCCTACGCCAAAAGGGTTCGCGTCACAAAAAGGGCGCCATCTAGGACACTTTCTGCGTCAGTTATCAACTAAAAAACTGACGCCATATTACCATAGGCGTCGGTTTTATACGAATAAGTGACGCCATTTCCACGTTGCACTCTCGGATTGTTTGTCACATTAGGCGGCGAATTTTATCCAATAACTGACGTTGTAGGTCTTTGATGATAGTCTTCTATAAATAATCGACGTCTATGTTTTATTTTTTTTCTTATCAGTTTGCAGGCTTGTTGTGGCTGGTCAGCAGGATGAGAACCTGTAGTTCAGTTTTTTGAACTATAGGTTTATGACATCCATTGATATCAGCCTACAAACAGGCCACAAACATGCAAAATCAACAAATATACTTTTCACACAAGTAGATACATTCAGACATCAATTCAATTCTCACATTCACACATGTAGAAACATTCAAATACATGTAGAAACATTCAGACATGTATAAACATTCATAAATATTCATTTACAAAATATCATTCAACATCTCTATCAGCATCCCAATTATATCTTACAATCGTCACTACTTGTATGGCTCTTGCACATTCTTCTCTTACTTCATTTAATACTTCCATCGTATATGTAGCATGTACATCTTTTAAGCGTTTACCTATAGTGTGGTCAGTTTTAAACACCTGCAAAGAGAATGATGTATACATATATAAGTAATAATATAAAAATAACATTGATATATTCCATACTAACTAATGAGACTATATATAATACCTAATGTATGGTATTGATGTCCAATGCGGCATGTTGAATAATCATCTGCATAAATCGCATCACATAGTATGCATATGCCCAGCCGTTGTCTTGTGTAGCGCACTATAAATTGAAACATACAAAATATTAAAAAATACAACTAAGCACAGTTCACATAAATAATATATACATTGGAGTCGGGAACTTACTTTTACGTTCTCCAAAGTTATTGGCTGGTTCATTCTCCTTGGGATCTTTCCTCCAGCATTTTTGAATGCATCTAAACCCCTACATGTTAATGTAACACAGTAAATTGCATAATTAAATAGTAATGTAATAACAGATGTTAACGGATATAAAAATGAAATATTTCTCACCAGAATAATGGCATTCTCATTATGTGTCCAATTTTAGTATTCAATGTACTCCCCACAGGATCTAGATAATAAACAGTGAACATCTCGGGGAGAATAACTAGTAACTCCCAATGCCTACCGCTAGAGGTAAAAAAGTTAAAAATTAATAACTCAAAATCCACAATAAAAATGTAATTTTCTTAAGTCCAAATTATAAGTAAAGTAAACTTACTTGACATTGAATGGAGCTATTATTATCGTCTTCTTTTGGTGACTGAAAATTGTAAAAGCATCTATACAGTATTGTTGAACACTATCAGGGTCTTTAGCTACCATACTAATCAATGATGGAATCAAAAATCCCACATGATCAAATGCAAATTGTTTGCATTGATTTTCGACTAAGTAGCTACAAAACATGTATTACGTATGCATTAATATATAAGAAACTAGATCAACGGATCTTACACAAGGTATATGGATGTATAAACAAGATCTCACCTTATCCATGTCTCTATCATTGATGTATTCAGCCAATCATACATAAACAACTCAATAATATCTTGTATAAATAAAGAGATTTCGTATGATTGACCTGCATAATTCGCTTCTAAAGAAACAATTATAGGGCAATGTATATTATGTGCCCGTAGCCAACATGCCATTCCCCTACAAGCAGGACCTAACGGGTATTTTAGGTCAGTTGGAACCCAACTTGGTAATGCAGGAAGTGGAGGTGGAGGCCTAGGTGCTTCGGATGTCTTCTTTTTAACCTGTATATATAATTTCAGATCAGTTGACCTCATATATACACATTAACAATCTAAAGTAATGTAAATTTATCTTACAATTTTAGTAGTGTAGACGACATCTGCTTTGGGCCACAATATCACCCAGCCTTCTGCCTCAGCAAGTGTATCAATATCCGGGTGGGGATATGGCAATGTAGCTTCCCTCCAATCGGGTAATACATGTATCGGCTCACACGAACGTAGCCCTGTGGCATTGGAGTATCGTGAAACATTGCCCCAGGAAGGGACGGTTAAGCCTGCGCCTCTGCAACAACATAGTCTTGTATTCTTAAGCGGCATGGCTTCAATGCCTACAAATTTACGTAAAGAATATTATACATATATACATATCATCTTGAAAATATATCATCTTGAAAAATCTAGCTACAATGTCATAAACAATATTGAATTAGCCCAATATAGAAATATGGGATATATGACATAACTAGAAGATAATGAATTTAATAGAAATATAGGATATGTTTTTAGAACTTACATTGGTATCCTCGCCATGCTCATCATGGACAGCATGCTCATCATGGACATCATGCTCATCATGGTCAGCCATCTGAAAATGTCATTAAAAAGGCAAACATTTAGCATTTGTATTAACTAGAAGATAATTAAACATCAAATCTTAAAATGATATTGATATTAAAAAGAAAATATTTAGCTGCAATAAAAAAATATAAACATGCATGCCTCTAAAATTGTGATCTTTTATCAATTAACAATCCTTCATTGTGATCTCTGCGCACATATAAGTCATCATTAGCTTCAATATTTTGTGGAGTTGGCAACCCAACTGAGAATGGACTGGAGTCATCATACTTATCATAGTACTCTTCTTCATCTATAGGATCTTCAATGAACTGTCTTTACCATGAAGAACAACCGACCATTTATCATTTGCAGGATCATTGATATAGAATATTTGTTTCGCCTATGATGCCAATATGAATGGTTCACCCTTCTCGCCAATCTTTTCAAAGTTCACTAAAGTGAAACCCAATTTACCCACTATAACTCCTTTGGTGTTATCAACCCAATTACATTTAAAGAGCGGAATTCTGAAATCTATGTAGTCAAACTCCCATATGTCTTCAATGACACCGTAATATGACATTTTAGCTTCACGTGGACTTTTATCCTTTGCACTTGCAAAATACATAGTCGACGCTTGAAGAGTGACCCCACTATTTTGGATGACACTCTTATCATCTTGGCGTTTTGTGTAATATGTGAACCCATTAATGTCAAACCCTTCATAAGACATAACATTCAGTTTTGGTTTAAAGGTGAGGCATTTGATAGTTTCCGTAATATCATTTGGTGTTTGAGAGAGTTCATGTAAGACTTTATCTTCAAACCACTTAGTAAAAGTCTTGTTATGCTCTCTAGCAAGCCACATTAAACTTGCTCAAGGATGTTGTCTCTTGATGAAATTGGTATGTTCCTCGATATAAACACTCACTTCGTCCATGTTGTGTAAAATATACAAGTGAACTTGTTCCAACTGCTCATGGCTGATTACTTTCACCCGTGATCCCAAAATTCCTTTGCCCTCCTCAATATTCTTGTCATTAACAGGAGTGTTATTACCACTCAGAAAGTCATTGCAAAACTCCATAACCTCTCTCGCCACATAACCTTCAATAATACTCCCTTCAGGCCGATAACAGTTTCGAACATCACCTTTAAAAATGCTCATGTATCGTTCAAAGGGATACATACAATGCAAGAAAACGGGTCCCAACATTTTCACTTCCCTAGTCAAGTGGACAATAAGATGTACCATGATATCAAAGAATGAAGGAAGGAAATACATCTCAAGCTAACATAGGGTAACAACCACTTCTCTTTGCAAATTATCAAGAGTATCAGGGTCAATAACTTTGCTGCATAGACTATTGAAAAAGAAACAAAGTCTGGTGATTGCAAACCTTACATGCTTCGGCAATATAGATCGAATTTCCACGGGCAATATTTATTGCATTAGAGTGTGACAATCATGAGATTTAAGACCTTTCAACTTCAGATCTTTCATTGATACCAATCTACGGATGTTGGATGAGTAACCATGTGGCACCTTAACATTTACCAAGCATTCACAAAAAGCTTTCTTCTCCTTTCTAGACAACGTGTAACAAGCGGGAGGTAAGTATGTTCTTTTATTACCCATTTCACGTAATTCTGTTAATTCTGACCTTATTCCCATTTCACGTAGGTTCAGTCTGGATTTTATCCCATCTTTAGTCTTACCTGGTATATTTAACAGAGTACCAATGATGCTATCACAGACATTTTTCTCAACGTACATTACATCGATACAATGCCTGACTGTCAAAGAACTCCAATAAGGAAGATCCCAAAATATTGACTTCTTCTTGAATGAAGAATTGTCACTCCGTGTGGCCATACTACATTGTGATTTCTTACCAAATTGATTGACAATGTCTTTTACTCTTTCATAAACAACATCCCCTGGTATAGGTTTAGGTGCACTCTATTCATCATTCCATCCATTGAATGCTTTGGGCTTCCTACGATACAGATGGAATTTTGAAAGAAACCTTCGATGACCAAGATATACAGTCTTTCTGCCATATTTTAGTCTTATTGAATTAGTGTTTTCTTCACATATAGGACACACTTTACCTCCTTTGAAACTATATCCAGAAAAATTCCCATATGTTGTAAAGTCATTACTAGTGCAAAACAACATAGCGTGCAAATGAAATATCTCTCTTCCTAAAGCATCATAGGTCATCACACCTTCAGCCCAAAGTTTCTTTAAGTCATCAATCAAAGGTTCAAGATAAACATCGATATCATTTCCGGGTTGTTTAGGGCCCAATATCAACAACGACAACATAACGTACTTATTTTTCATACACAGCCAGGGAGGAAGATTGTATATAACAAGCATGACTGGCCAAGTGCTATGTTGGCTGCTCAATGTCCCGTACGGATTCATCCCATCTGTACAAAGCCCAAGTCTTAGATTCATGACTTCTTCACCAAATTTGGGGTACAATAGATCAATCTTCTTCCACTGTGGGGAATCAGACGTATGTCGTAGGATCCCATCATTATTTTTCTTAACATCTGCATGCCACCTCAAATTCTTCGCATCTTTCAGATTTGCAAACAAGCGTTGAAACCGTGATATTATAGGTAGATACCACAACACCTTGGCAGGAGAACCAATTTTGGACTCCCCCAAAGTCGTCAATTTATACCGTGATGCGCCACATTTTGGACAATCTTTCAAATCCACATAGTCCTTTTGAAATAATACACAATCATTCGGGCATGCGTGTATCTTCTTGGTCTCCTTTCCCATTCGGCACAACAATTTCTTTACCTGGTATGTTGACATTGGCAGCTCGTTTCCTTCAGGAAGCATTTCTTTCAACAAAGTCAACAATGAAGTGATGCTTTTGTCGCTCCATCTATTGTTAGCTTTCAACTTATACAATCTCAACACAGCGCTAAGCTTCATAAACTTAGCATAGCCTGGGTATAACGGTATCTCAGCATCATGCACAATGTTTCTAAAGATAGGAGGTGGATCAGTGTGCTCTACCCTACAACTATCTAGCATCGCATCAACGATGTCTACTGGAACTGGTTCATTCACATCTACGTCATCGGAGGCAATTTCTTCTTCCACCCAAGCACTGCTATCGACATCCACTGGTTTTGAGTTTGAAATCTCTTCATGCCAGTGCCATTCTGTATAGCCTTGTAAAATCCCGTTGCACATGACATGACTTTTGATTTCCTCACCAGTGCTGACTTTCAAGTTGTTACCGCAATGCCTACATGAACAGTAGAACCTATCTCCAGGTTATTTCCTATGTTCCTCGACAAATCTAATAAACTGATCAAGACCAGATATAAACTCTAGGGTGCAGCGATTGCGAATGGACATCCATGATCTATCCATTCTATGATCAAAGAGAAAACAAGTATATATTAGGATAAGATTAGGGTATACACTTACATCCTAAGTGAGATTAGGTGTTCAAGAACAGTCCCAAACTGGGGACTATCCAAGATTTACTCCTATTATCTAGACCCATCCAGTTTTCTATTTGTTTGGCTTATTTGCAATTAGGGGTAGACACTGGATTCTGATGGTAATTGTCCCAGCCACGCAAACTGTATATTATCTAGACCCATCCGATGTTGAAGTAGACAGTACGGGACATGGAAAATATTGTCAGATTAGGAGGTACAATGAAGCCGGACTCCATACAAATAGTATATAATTTAGTGATTGTTCATTCTAATTTATACCAATGTACAAGTAATATAAAGAACAATGATTGTTCACTTTCTAGGCCAACAAACACATGTGATGTCATTCTTATATATAATAAATGTGTACCACCTATCCCATCCTTGAACACCTAATCTCACTAGTAAGTGTATAATGTGTATTGGTTTTTCAAGAAAATTTTGGCATCATTTCCCCACTGTTCTCTAAGTACATATGTACTTAGAGAACAAACGAGGAAATGCTACCGAAACTTTCTCGAAAACCCAATACACATTATACACTTACATCCTAAGTAAGATTAGGTGTTCAAGAAAAGTCCCAAACCGGGGACTATCCAAGATTTACTCCTAATGAGTAAATCTTGGACGGGTTTCTAGGCCAACAAACACAATAATAGATATGTAAATCATATCATTACGAGCATGGTTTCATGTTAGGTCATCATAGGTCATAATAATCCACTAGAATGAGCAAAAAATGTCTCATGGTGTTAAAATAGCATAAGAGTATTAGATCTTGATTTCTAGAGTGTACAAGACATAATAGTGACTACTGATTTTGTGGGGTGATATCATTTCATAGGATTTATGGATTAAATTTAACAAGTGTACAAGTTGCATCATTTTAATACTCTAAAGGTGACTAGTGGGTCATAGCACATAAAAGATGGCATTACAAGGAAAGTAAGCAAGCTAGATCAATTAACACTCATCTCAAGGGAACATTAGTTACTGAGGGGACCAGGAAAGAGTGCTTTTAATCACTAGGATCATACAAGTAGCAATGTTGATTAAGTCTATGTGATTAAAGATCAAGTAGTGTAATAAAACAAGGTTTAACTCTGTTTGAGCCCAGTCGGGCGTTAGCAGGGAGAGAGGGTGAGACGGAGGGTAGGCGAGCAGGCAGGCAAGCAGGCAGGTGAGCAGGCGACGGGCAGGGAGACGGCAGGCAGCAGTAGATGATCAATTAATTCCTAAAACAGTACATAAATAAATACAAATAAGTACATAAATAAACACAAATAAGTAAATAACTTAATTTTTTTTAAAATACACCCAGCAACATTGTGCCTTGGCGCAGCCCAAACATCGCCCAGGCATCCCAGAGGCCTAACTAGGCTGGGCGCCTGGGTTTGGGACCCTAGGTGCACGCCTGGGCCGCCTAGGCGCGCCTGGGTGCCGCTTGGGTAGGTCGGAAGGTACCTGGGCAAGCGAGCAAGGTGAGGTCGAGGAAGGTGAGGTCGAGCAGGTCGACGGTGAGGAGAATGGCGGTGATGGGCGGCGGTGAGCAAAGAACACCGGCCGCAGGGCAGGCAGGTAGCCGCAGGGCAGGTAGGTAGCCACAGAGCAGGCAGGCACAGGGACCGCCGGCGTGGCGACTAGGACTGGAGACGGCCGCGCAGAAGGAGCAGGGAGCGGCGGCGGCACACAAGCAGTAGCAGCGGCAGGTGGGGGTTGAGTCGGGCGACCAACAGCAGTGGCGGCGACATCAGGGAGAATTCTCACAATGAAACAGAAGAAAGGGGAAGAGTCGGGTGATCGCGGGTCTATTAAGTTTGTAAACGGTGTCGGTTGTCTACAAAACCGACACCTAAACATCTTCTGCGTCGGTTGATCGAAAAAACCGACGTCCAATTGGACAATATTTGCCCTAAATTATTTGGCGGGAACCATTATCAGCGTCGGTTATCAAAGGATAACTGGCACTGTATGTGACACTTTTTACGCAAATTCTCATCTTATATTGGCGTCGGTTTGTATCTAAAAAACCGACGTTGTATGTGACATTTTTTCTTTTCGCTCGAAAATTGGATTTCGCGGGCGATTTCAGGCGTCGGTTTGGTGTACCTAGCCGACACTGAAGACAAAGTAGTACCTATGTCTGGTTGTTCTTCGAATATAGACGTCGGACATACTAAATAGCCGACGTGGAATGTTATAGGCGTCGGTTTTTGTAAATAACCGACGCCCAGAAAAGCGACATTGAATGTTGTTTCTGTAGTAGTGTTTGTTAATTAACTTGATTGTGATATTTAGATTGTTAGCCATATTTGTGAAATTTTGGTTGTTCCCACATACCGGCATATTTCGATATGTTGATCAACGTTTTGTTTGTCGGCATTTTAGGTACAAGATTGGAAAGGACAAACAGTAAAGTGGCATATGTGGAATTAAATAAGAGTTAAAGTACAAAGGAGGATTAGTTAGAATAGACTCTAGATGTGGATAGAAGTAGATATCCAAGTTTTTTTTTAAAAAGCATGCAAAGTTTTATTTTATTACAGCCTTTCAGTTTAGTTGCTGGAATTTGATAATTGTTATTGATTATTTGTCAAACCTTTGATCCTGTTAATTGGGATAATGGCTCTGACCTCTTGGTCTCCCTTAATTGGGGGTTACCGAGAGGCGGGGTCGTTACAATGATCTTCTCTACTTCATTAATCGCTATTCATGTTTCTTTCCATAATTTGATTTGATTTTTTTTCATGTTTTATTTTGTTCCTCTATTTGCAATATCATTGTTAGGAGATTTCAATCGTGCTTCAACATTTGTTTTTTTTTTCAATTTGCATTCAAAACCATACTACACTTCCTCCCACACAGTTTACAACTCACCCTATTTAGTGCCTTATTTCCATCATATATGATGGCTAGGTGCTCCCAAGTGGGAATTTGGATAACGAAAGGTAGCATGTTATTTTTATATATGTGATATCATAGTCTGCAAATATGAAATTATTATTACATCTTCTCTACAGTGTATGCATTCCAATATCAGAATTACCAATAAGATTTGGTATAAAAGAAAATGATTTTGAAGCAGTGGAAACATAGTTCAAAAATTTAGGAGATGGGAGGATAGAATAGGCCAATTCTTGGCAAGACGTACATTTACTCTTCCCTTCCACCTCTCCCCACTTATTGTCTGTTATAATAATGTTTATCTCATTAGCTTAGAAATTGTTGATGTCAATATGATAACAAAAGGTAGTATTTTGATACATATGTATGTCTACTTAGGACTCTTCTAAACAAAGTTTAAAGCTACTAGGTTTGATGTTTTGTACAATCATGTTTATCTTAAAGTTGATCTAGCAACATGCTAGAAAGGCTTCAAGATTGACATTCTAGATGTTTTCTATAATTTCTAATCTCAAAAGCTTATGATAGGGAAGCAATTAAATGTAATGGGAAGGATGCAGTAACCATCATTGATCCAAGCATCTATGAGAAAAAGATTAATTATGGTAAGTAGCCATTAATCTTATCATTTTGAACTATTGTGGATTTAATTGTATTTCATGAACTAGTGGCAATTATTTTGTCTATAGTCTCAGGGGTGTAATGTTTTTTTTACAGTAGTTTTGATAGATAGCATTGGCGATGCCAATCTTGACCTGTGCTTGGGGAGCATGGATTGATAAAGAGAAGGTTTTGGTCTCCAAGAATGATGATACATATTTAGGTATTGTTGTTCAGTGTGTTCTAATGCCACTCAATGCAGATTGATCATTGTGGATGAATAGAACCACATAGGAGGCGATATGGTGATCACATCTAATGCCAAATTTGTCTTGTAAAATTTAGCTAGAATTTCAGCTTAAATGCTATTTACTTTCACAATTTGAGGATGAGGACAATATTCATAGGAGAGGAAAGTAGGGGACTACCTCAACATCACTAGTCAACTTTTTTTGATCAAGTTCAATGAGATGTAAATATCTCATCATCAAAATAGGACGGAAGGTGCATCAATGTTCCATGGTGTTATACCTAAAAATGTTAGTTATTTGTGATATTATCAGGTGGGTATAGGATGTGAGTTTTGACAAATTTACTTTCCTAGATTTTTTGTAGGAATTCAATGAGGGTTTTGTTCATGCAACACAAACTTTTCCTTGAGAATTAAGCAAGCAAGGCAGAGTTCTAATTGAATATCTCTTTGGTCATTGGTGGTGTGAAGAACACATAGTGCAATCATGCAATGGAGATTGGAGGTATGTGTTTGGTAGTAGCCAACAACTAAGACCAAAAACATCATCACCTTCCTCCTCAGTAGTAGCTACTCATCAACCATTTCCAAAACATCCTTCAACAACAATTTCTCATCAACCACTTCCAAAATATCCAACAACATTGGCACTCCGCCCAACACAATAGCAACACTAATAACCTTACTTTGATACCAACCAAGCAGATGCATCTCACGCCATGTTTTTTACCACCTTCGCACTATATTTTACCAACGGAGAACAAAGTCATATCCATGAGAAGTGCTGACAAGCACGATGGCATTCTTGAGGATGTCAATAATGGAGGTCTTTTTATTAAAAATTGATCATCCAGAATGGGTGTTGTTGTTAGTTCTTATTTGGACAGGAGAGGAACAAACTCCAAAATATCTCTAGAAAATATATTTAGTTGACGAAAATGGAACCCATTTTGTTGATATATGGATGCATTACGAGTGTGTTGCCTCAAGAAATCTCTTGTGTATTGCTGATGTTTATTTAAACTTTGTTAACATTGTGCAAACTTCATATTCTTAATGATACATATATTAAAATGGAAAGGGTACAACATGGCACTACTACAAAAATGATGTATAACGTCACATTTCGAAGTGTTGGTTGTTTTCCAAAAACTGACACCTAAATCCTAAAATGTCTGCTGAAAACACAAATCGATGTCTATATGTGAAGACCGACTGATTTACATAAGACATGGGTATCGTTGTCTATTTAGTGTCAGCTCCGCAACAACAAACTAGCATCTAAAATCATCCGCCAAATACAATTTTTCCAATGCAAAAAAATTACCTCCAAAATTTCACATACGGCGTCGGGTGTTGACCAAGTAACCGACGACTAAAGATTTTTCACGAGACAGAAATATGCCCCATTTTTGTTGTCAGTTTTCTTGCAATAACCGACATAGATGTGTATTCGTGTCTATCCCCATGAAAATTTTTACCCCCAAAATTTCCCAATTGGCGTTAGTTTTATATGGAAACAGATGACTATGGTCGTAATTCAAGAACATTTTTTTTGTCAGTATATGTAGATAGGCGTCAGTTGTCTAATTGAAATTGACGACTATGATTGAACATAGGTGTCAGTTTTTTTTGTGGTGATCGATGCCTAATGGTCTTAAGCGTCAGTTTTTTATAATAACCGAGGTATATAGTTAACTTAATAGCACCCACGTGAACCAGACTCTTCCCCTTTCGTTGTTTCATTCATTCCCAATTTCAAGTTTAGGGTCTGGCAATTCCTCTCTACCACTGCTTCTCTTCTTCGTTACTGCTCTTCTCCAACGTCAGTCCTCCTCTCTGTCACTGCTCTTCTCTGCCGCTGCTGCTCTTCTACCAGACTGCTTCCCCTACTTCTCGCCGCCGCTACTATTGCTACTGCCGCTGCTCAGAACCTGAGCTCTCCGTTACTGCCACGATAGGTACTCTTCTCCACACCAGCCTGCTCCTCTTCTTCCCCCACTCTTCAACATGCCCAAGTCCCAGTCACAGCTCCAGCTCTACGGTGAGTCTGTCTACACCCTCAACACCCGAGCAAGTGTCGCACCACTCGTCGGTATCAGCTTTGCATGCGACCGATCAGGCCAGAGGGGTGGAGATGGTGTTGTGAAATCACAGGTTGGATGGATGAAAATGAATGTTGGTAGCACGGCCGTGCTGGGCAGCACGGCCGTGGTGGTAGCACGACCGTGGTGGTTGATTTTGTTAAAACATCCAGATTGACCCCTAATTAATACATTATAATAGAATTGAATCGTGCATTTGCGTTGTTGCGGGTATTGTTGACTTGTTGTTGATTTGCATATATTTCTTCTTCAACCTTGAAGTGAGGTATACTATTTTCACTCTCCCAATGTGGCATTAGCCTTCATTTTGATTCAAAATTTTGATATATGGAATCGTGGTTTATTTACTGTTTAATTATGAATCCATATTGTATGATGTAGAATGATGATGATAATGCATGAGCTAGTTTGAAATTTTGAAATCAATTATAAATGATAGGATAGCTACATTTTATGTTTAATGATTATCTTATTGACAACATATGCATGTATATTTGAGATGTTGAAATCAATTATGCTTTTGTAAATCAACCTAGGATATGAATGATGAAACTAGGATCGTTGGTATAGGAATGACAGCACATGTATTTTTTGTCCTAGAAACTCATCCAAGATTTACTCATTAGGAGTAAATCTTGGATAGTCCCCAGTTTGGGACTGTTCTTGAACACTTAATCTCACTTAGGATGTAAGTGTATAATGTGTATTGGGTTTTCAAGAAAATTTCGGTAGCATTTCCCCGTTTGTTATCTAAGTACATATGTACTTTGAGAACAGTGGGAAATGCTACCGAAATTTTCTTGAAAATCCAATACACATTATACACTTACTAGTGAGATTAGGTGTTCAAGAATGGGATAGGTGGTACAAATTTATTATATATAAGACCTTAAATCCTAAACTTTTAACCATAAACCCTAATCTTTTAACCCTAGACCCTAATCTTTTAACCCTAAACCCTAATATATACTTGTTTTCTCTTTGATCATAGAATGGATACATCATGGATGTCCATTCCAAATCACTACACCCCAGAGTTTATTTTTGGTCTTGATCAGTTTATTAGATTTTCTGTGGAACATAGGAAACAACCTGGAGATAGGTTATGCTATCCATGTAGGCATTGCGGTAACAACTTGAAAGTCAGCACTGGTGATGAAATCAAAAGTCATGTCATGTGTAATGGGATTGTACAAGGCTATAAAGAATGACACTGGCATGGAGAGATTTCAAACCTGAAATCAGTGGATGTCGATAGCAGTGCTTGTGTGGAAGAAGAAACTGTGTCTGATGACATAGATGTGAACGAACCAGTTTCAGTAGACATCATTGATGTGATGTTGGATAGTTGTGGGGTAGAGCACACTGATCCACCTCCCATTTTTAGAAGCATTTGTGCATGATGTTGAGATATCGTTATATAAAGGTTGTACTAAGTTTACGAAGCTTAGAGCTGTGTTGAGATTGTACAAGCTGAAAGCTAACAATAGATGGAGCGACAAAAGCTTCATGTCATTGTTGTCTTTGTTGAAAAAAATTCTTCCTGGAGGAAATGAGCTACCAATCTCAACATACTAGTTAAAGAAATTGTTGTGCCCAACGGGAATGGAGGCCAAGAAGATACACACATGCCTGAATGATTGTGTATTATTTAAAAAGGACTATGTGGATTTGAAAGATTGTCCAAAATGTAGTGTCTCAAGGTATAAATTGACGACTTTGGGTGAGTCCAAAACTGGTTAACCTGCCAAGGTGATGTGGTATCTACCTATAATATCACAGTTTCAACGCTTGTTTGCCAATCTGATAGATGTGACGAATTTGAGGTGGCATGCAGATGTTAAGAAAAATAATGATGGGATCCTACGACATGCGTCTGATTCCCAATAATGAAAGAAGATTAATTTATTGTACCCTAAATTTGGTGAAGAAGTCAGGAATCTAAGACTTGGGCTTTGTACAGATGGGATGAATCTGTACGGTACATTGAGAAGCCAACATAGCACTTGTCCAGTTATGCTTGTTATATACAATCTTCCTCCCTGGTTGTGTATGAAAAATAAGTACATTATGATGTCGTTGTTGATAGCGGGCCCTAAACAACCTGGAAATGATATCGATGTTTATCTTGAACCTCTAATTGACGACTTAGAGAAACTTTGGGGTGAAGGTGTGATGACCTATTATGCTTCACGAAGAGAGACATTTCATTTACACGCTATGTTGTTTTGCACTGTTAATGACTTTCTAGCATATGGGAATTTGTCTGGATATAGTGTCAAAGGATCTAAAGTGTGTCTTATATGTGAAGAGAACACTGATTCAATATGACTAAAACATGGCGGCAAGACTGTATATATTGGTCATCGAAGCTTTCTTCTAAAATTCCATCCATATTGTAGGTTGCGCAAAGCATTCAATGGACGGAATGAGGAACAGAGTGCACCTAAACCTATACCAGGGTAGGTTGTTTATGAAAGTGTAAAAGACTTTGCCAATGAATTTGGTAAGAGATCACAATGTACCATGGCCACATGGAGTGACAAATATTTATTCAAGAAGAATTCAATATTTAGGGATCTTCCTTATTGGAGTTTTTTGGCAGTCAGGCATTGTATCAATGTCATGCACATTGAGAAAAATGTTTGTGGTAGTGTCATTGGTACTTTGTTGAATATAACTTTTTTTGGGGAAATAGAGAGATTATGTATTCATCCCGCTCTCTCTAGCAGGCCAAATAAGATTGAGATCTACATTCACCTCCAAGTTAAGCCAGGGAGGTTTCAAAGAGTTAAAAGAAAACAAAGCAGACCTAAAGTTAGGGCTATGGGGCGGGCTGTAATTGCCCAAATGCTGGTTTTGCAGAGCGGATTTTGCAAGGGAATCCGCTACCATGTTGAGCGTCCTAGGGATTAGTCCTACTCGACAGGTACTAAGGGATGATGTGCATTCCTTAAACTTAACCAAAAAGGGTCTGAATTTAGGCGGACCAGCTCCAGAGTTTAGAAAATCAACTGCTTGGCTGCAATCAGACAAAATTATTACATCTGTCGCACCCAAGTCAACTGCAATGTCGACGGCTTTTATTATCGCTTGGACCTCAGCCTCCACGGCATAAGCTACCCTAGTGATATAGCCTTCTCCTATCAGACAGAGGCCTGAAGAGTTGACATCATGGATTCCCAGACCAGCAGTAAGAGCCTCCTGTTTGTGTGCTGCATCTGCGAACAAAATGATTGCCCCATTATTTGGTCACGACATAACAATTTTTGGCCATTGTAGTGTCTTCTGTTGTATTGCCTGGACTGGTAGATTTAGGATCGACTCAGTTCGGTTCATTATGAAAGTGATCATGACAGTTAGCGTAGGAAGCTGAGCTTCATGAATAAACTTATTCCTTACTGACCAGATGTGCCAGCAGCTTACCGCACAGAGGGTGAAGGTTCTAGTGGATTCCGAGGCAAGTCCCAGGATGAACGGTGTCCATTCCTCATCAGTGAGTGCTTGCAACCTATTCCAGAGCCCGAGCTCCGTCCACAGCGGCCTGCTAAGGTGACAATCACGTAAACAGTGGAGCAAAGTTTCCTGATCTTTGCCACACAACCTACAGGACGGGCTGGTTCCCATATGACGGCGAACCATCTCCGCATTTGTGAGTAGGGCTTTGTGTTGCATCTGGTATAAGAAAATTTTGATTCTCTCCGGAAGTTTGGCTTGCCAGATAATCTTCCATTTTCCACTGACAGGAACCTCTTTACCTTGACGAATGCATCTGTAGGCAGATTTGGATGTAAAGTGCCCCTTTGGCTCAAGACGCCATTGCCATGTGTCTTCCTCCAGAGTAGGATTAGGTGGTGGGATAGAAGAGATGCCTATCCGGTAATCGGGTGGAATATAATGTACTATGAACTGCCAGTCCCAGCCACCATCAAGGGTGACCATCTCACTGACCTTAAGGTCGTTTAGCTCTGATGGGATGAGGGGGTCAGAATCTGAGACAGCTATTGGAGAATTTCCACACCAAGAGTCTAACCAGACATTTGTTGTGGAGCCGTTAAGTATTATCTTCGAGCTATTCTCCTTGAGGAAAGGTATTGAGTTGCGGATGAACCTCCACGCTGCAGATCTTGGAGTTTTCTTGGCTTTACCCATCTTCATGTATTTATCTCGCATCACCTTAACCCAGAGTACATCCCTATTAAGAAGGAAGTCCCAGACATTCTTCAACATAAGAGCCTGGTTTTGGTCTCTGGCGTCTTTCACCCCAAGGCCGCTGACATCTCTGTTCGAGGTGAGCTTCTTCCATGATATAAGAGAGACTTTCTTCTGTTCGGTGCTACCTTGCCATATGAATCTCCTGACATGGCTGTTTATCTCATCACAAAGGGTAGGAGAGAGGGTTACCGTCTGCATGGTGTAAGAAGGAACAGCTTGAAGGGTTGATCGGGCAAGGGTGATACGGCCGGCAAGGGACATATGTATGACTGCCCAACAATCCATCTTTGCCTTAATGTTGTCTTTAAAATTGACATGGGTATTCTTGTTGATGCGGTGGTGGAGAATTGGTACTCCCAAATATCTACCAAGGTTATCCGTCGATTGGAATCCCAGCATTCTGCCGATTTGTCTGCGTTTCTGGTTTGGGGTGTTCTTGGAGAAGAAGACGCAAGATTTGTCCTTAGATACTTCTTGGCCTGAGACTGCGGAGAAATTCTGGAGCACCCGAATTATGTTTCTGGCTTGGGCGGTGGTTCCCTCCGACATGAGGAGCAAGTCGTCGGCGAAGCACACGTGAGTGAGGGGGGTCCCTCCTCTGCTAAGAATCATTGGCTTCCAAAGCCCTGCATTCACCGCGTTGTTAATGGACTGGCTCAACCGCTCGATGCATAGAACAAAGACATAGGGGCTGATCGGGTCCCCTTGTCTCACTCCTTGACCTGCTTTGAAGGCCGGCAGCGGTTTCCCCTCCCACAGGATAGCAGTCTCCCCCATAGAGATAATTTGCATTATGAGAGTAATAAGAGTATCAGGAAAACCTGTCCTCTGCAGCGTGTCCTCTATGAATTTCCAATTCATCCTATCAAAAGCCTTAGATAGGTCTAGTTTGATAGCCATGAATGTCTTCTTACCTTGTTGAACTTTCATGGAGTGTATTGCTTCCTGGACTAAAAGAATATTGTCACTGATCTTTCGCCCGGGAATGAAGCTGGACTGGGTCGGTGAGATCCAGGCATTAAGGAAGGGTTTAATCCGCTCCACAATGATCTTAGAAATAAGCTTAAAGCACACGTTATTCAACGAGATGGGTCTAAAATCACTACAATGCGTGGGACATTTTTTTTCGGAATCAAGACCATGTGCGCATTTGCAAGCTCTGGGTCAATCCGTTTGTGAATGAAGCAGGTACTCACTGTCTTATGGATTGAGGCTCCGACATGCTCCCAATTAGCCTGTAAGAAATCGGCGCTCACCCCATCTGGCCCGGGGGCTTTGGATGGGGCCATGCGAAACAGCGCCTCCTTTGTTTCCTGAAGAGTTGGAGTCTCGCTTAGCTTGGCTGTAGTAACAGACGAGATGTTTGTAAAGCGACCTTCATATCTATTGATCAGCTTGTGATCGGTCCTCATGGTGCCGAACATGAGCTTCGCAAAGTGGCTCTGGACAAGGCGCTTTAGGCTGCATTGATTCGTCACCCAGTTCCCATCATCGTTCTTCAACCTTGATATTTTATTTTGATGTCGTCTTCCTTTCACCAAGGACTGGAAGTACCTGGTATTCCTGTCGCCACACTGGAGCCAATTCGTGTGGGACTTATTCTTCCAATCAATTTCTTCACGCAGGAGGATGTTGCAAAGAGCTTCCTGTAAATCATTAATACGCAAATTGGAGGCAATATTATTATGGTTAGCAAGATTGACCTGGGTCCTGTCAATAAGCTTCAGCAGCCTGGATTTCTCCTGATGTTGTTCCTTCATCATCTTTGCGTCCCACTTCATAGTTTCCTTCTGGAAGGAGGGTAAAGCTTGTAAGAAAGAGACGTCTTTATTCCATGCTCTAGTAAGATGATCCATGAAGCCCGGGTTGAGATTCCAGCTTGATTTGGTTTTGAAAGAAGTTTTGTTGCGGGTAGGGGCCGTTTCGGTGCTTACCCAGATGGGGTTGTGGTCCGATTTCACTCGAGGAAGGACAACAACTTTTGATTTGCAGTAATTAGATACCCACTTCTCATTGACAAGAACACAATCCAGCCGCTCAAGCAGGTATTTTTTCTGGTAAGTGAAGAATTGGCCTTCAGATTTGGCCTCTTTTAGGCCAGTAGTTAGGAGCACATCATGAAACATATTGCTGGATCTGGTGTCCCAGTGTTTGCTTCCCCTTTTCTCATCAATGGTAAGGAGCGTGTTAAAATCTCCCATGACAGCCCATGGGCCAGAGATGCCACAACTGATGCTTTTGAGGTGCGTCCAGAGCTGCTCACGCCGCTTTGGGGTAGGACTGCCGTAGACGAACGTGACTGTTGCACCGTCGATGCTGCAATGCACGAATTGTCGGTGACAACTTATTATATCAACGTTACAACGAGACTGATTCCAAAGAATCCAAATACCCCCTGAGAATCCCAGGGCTTCTACTCTATGTGAGGACTCAAAACCAAAGGTTTTAATGATGGTAAGAGCTTTAACACCACTGCACCGGGGTTCAAGGATGGCCAAGACATCAATTTTCATTCTACTTTTAAACTCTTTAATTATACGGGCCTTATGATGAGAACCCGCACCCTGTATATTCCAAACTATGATTTTTATTTGGTAATATAAGGGTAGGACAAGTGTCTCTTAGTTTTTGTGATTTTCCGAGGCAGATGCCCTGCGGTGAGATTCCTCTCCTTCCTGGCCGGGATCCACCATTTCATGCTCGAGATATCCAGTCGACGAGCTCCCCGTGAATTCTGTGTGTGAGCACGACGCCTTGCCCTTCTTCCTCACCCTTTCTGGACTTGACATAATAGGGATTGTTTGATAGACAACCTGCCTGGTTCTCAAGCTAATCTGTCTATCTGCTGAGCTTGGATTGTCTTGTCTGGCCGGGTTGTATAGCACCAGTTGATTATCCACATCTGGATCGCCCTCTCTTCCCACTGCTATTTCATCATCGTGGAGAGTAACTGCTGTATTTACAGCGTTTTCTTCTGTTGCGGCTTTCGCTTGTTGCTTCTGCTTCCTACGATTCTTCTTACTTAGTTGTTGTTGCCAACCCTCTCCATCCCCCTCTCCTTCTTGGTTAGGGTTAGGAGTATCATCCGGGATCGTGTGCACCTTTTCAGTAGTGCTCTGATCTTTTTCCTTCCTCACGGGTCTTTTCTCAGGCTTTTTTGCATGAATCCCCATGTTATATTCAGTTTGTGGATGGGTGTTGCTGCTTTCAGGACGGACTCCCTCCGTGTCTGGGGGTGTCGTGAACTTGCAGGCCTCCTGACTGTGTCCTATTCTTCCGCATCCCATGCAAATTAGGGGAATGTTTTCGTATTCCAGCTTGAATCTTTCTCCATTGAAGAGGATTGCTGGGAGAAGCGGTTTGGTTGTTTCCACTTCCACTGCAATTCGGGCGAATTTACCCCGATGGCCCAGGGTTGTGGTGGAGTCAATTTTAATGGTCTTTCCGATCGCGTCTCCGATGCTTTGAAGGAGTTCATGTTGGTACAGATAAACTAGAAGGTCAGCAACTCTGGCCCAGACAAGCAGCCTTCGTGGGATCGGATCTGATGGTCTGAAATCTGCAATCCATGATTGAACTGAGATATACGTTCCAAAGATAGTCCATGGCCCTCCTGTCATGGCTCGGACGTAGTCCGATTCATTAGCTAACTGGATAATGTAATAACCTTGTTCTAGGTCAATCACTCTGAAGGTTTCGGACGGCTTCCACAGGATGGCAAGCCTGTTAACTAAAGCATGGTATCCGACATTAATGCCCACCGCTTTGATGATTACAGAGAATTTCCACGGATCAAGGAGGGGTTGGATCCGTTCTGGCGCTATCGTGAAGTTTGGAATCGGTCCGGAGCGATCTATCTCAATCTCTGCAGATTTTAGGTAATCCGCCGGTGCATTCCTGATCGAAGTGCTGCTTCCGCCGTTTCCCACTGTATTAGCATAGGTTCTCCTTGGCTCGTTTGGGTTTCCTTGTGTTCCAGACGTTTTGTTCGTAGGAAGTCCCTCTTGATCCGCTTGTTGGTTATTAGGATTAGTTGTAGCCGGTCCATCCATGGCGTCAGTGTTGCTATTTCGAACGGGTGTGTCAGGAGGACGAGTCCTCCCGGCGAAGCTACCCCGTCCTCCTCCTCCCCGGCCGCCAGAGCTCCTGCCTCGCGCCGACCCTAGCACCATCGCGTCTTTTCACGCACTGTTATCTTCTTTTCTAGAATAGCGTACCAATATACCAAGTAAGACTAAAGATGAGATAAAATCTAGAATGGGCCTACATGAAATGGGAATAAGGATAAAATTAATAGAAGTAGTTAGTGGCGATTGGAGAACATATTTACCTCCCGCTTGTTACAAATTGTCTAGAAAGGAGAAGAAAGCTTTTTTTTGAATGCTTGGTAAATGTTAAGGTGCCACAGGTTTACTCATCCAACATCCGTAGATTGGTATCAATGAAAGATCTGAAGTTGATAGGTCTTAAATCTCATGATTGTCACACTCTAATGCAACAAATATTGCCCATGGCAATTTGATCTATATTGCCAAAGCATGTAAGGTTTGCAATCACCAGACTTTGTTTATTTTTCAATAGTATGTGCAACAAAGTTATTGACCCTGATACTCTCAATAAATTGCAAAGAGAAGTGGTTGTTACACTATGTCATCTTGAGATGTATTTTCCTCCTTTGTTCTTTCATATAATGGTACATCTTGTTGTCCAGTTGACTAGGGAAGTGAAAATGTTGGGACCAGTTTTCTTGCATTGGATGTATCCCTTTGAACGATACATGAGCATTTTTAAAGGTGATGTTCGAAACTATTATCGGCCTGAAGGGAGTATTATTGAGGGTTATGTGGCGAGAGAGGTTATGGATTTTTGCAATGACATTCTGAGTGGTAATGACACTCCTGTTAATGACAAAATATTGAGGAGTATTTTGGCAAAGGAATTTTGGGATCACAGATGAAAGTAATCAGTCGTGAGTAGTTGGAACAAGGTCACTTCTATATTTTACACAACAATGATGAAGTGAGTGTTTATATCGAGGAACATGCCAATTTCATCAAGGGACAATATCCTCAAGACAATTCAATATGGCTTGGCAGAGAGCATAATAAGACATTTATTAAGTGGTTTAAAGATAAAGTCTTATATCAACTATCTCAAACACAAAATAATCTTACTGAAACTATCAAATTCCTCACCTTTAAACCAAAATTGAATGTTATGTCTTATGAAGGGTTTGACATATATGGATTCTCATATTACACAAAGAGTCAAGATGATAAGAGTGTCGTCCAAAATAGTGGGGTCACCCTTCAAACGTCTTCATTGTATTTTGCAAGTGCAAAGGATAAGAGTCCACGTGAAGCTAAAATGTCATATTACAGTGTCATTGAACATATATGGGAGTTTGACTATGTAGATTTCAGAATTCGCTCTTTAAATGTAATTGGGTTGATAACACCAAAGGAGTTATAGTGGATGAATTGGGTTTCACATTAGTGAACTTTGAAAAGATTGGTGAGAAGGGTGAAGAATTCATATTGGCATTACAGGTGAAACAAGTATTTTATATCGATGATCCTTCAAATGATAAATGGTTGATTGTTCTTCATGGTAAAAGATAGTTCATTGAAGATCATATAGATGAAGAAGAGTACTATGATAAGTATGATGACTCCAGTCCATTATCAGTTGGATTGCCAACACCACCAAATATTGCAGCTAATGATGACGTGTATGTGCACGGAGATCACAATGAAGGATTTATAATTGATAAAAGATCACAATATTAGAGGCATGCATGTTTATATTTTTTATATGTTTTATTTTTCTAAATGTGAACTTTACAATATTTTATTATCTTCTAGTTATGTCAAATGCTAAATGTTTGATTTTTTAATGACACTTCTAGATGGCTGAGCATGATCATGATGACCATGATGATGATTACCGTGAGGGTGAGGATATCAATGTGCCACCTCACAATGTAAGTTTTGAAAATATATCCTATCTTTCTATCTATATGTCCATTTATAGTTATATCCTATAAGTGTGTTTATTTTGTCAAATTTTAGGTTGATGATGTACCCCCTGAAGAACTCAGGGAACTTGATGAGAAGTAAAAAGAAATTGAAAAAGTGAGGGGCATCACTATGATAAACAAGTTACTACAACAAAAGGGCAATGGACCCAAACTGGCTATGGATTGTGATCATGTAGGAAATCCAGTTGGAATGAACCGCAACTCATTTATTTCATATATTGGGGTTCTTACTTGTAGCCATTGTAGTCCTAATGTAGAATCTTTGCATAAAGTTCCTAAGGGGAAGAAAGACTTAGTATGGAAGGAACTATGCATGAGTTGTTATTATTTGCAATTCTATTTTGTACATTACTAATTTTTAAGATACTACTTAATAGCAATTCTATTTTGCAGAGTATATTTGAACTGGATGAAAAGTTGCATCGTAAATGCGTGTTGCAATTCTGTGGGAGGGTCCTAAGGAACTATAGGACAAATCTCACCCGAGATTACATACAAAATGCTGAGAAGAGGAAGAAGCCAGCCACTGAGCAATGGAACTACCTGGACCCAATGACTGGGTGGAGTTTGTTACCAAAAGAAAAATTGATGAATTAAAGGCATTAAGTGCGACTCCCAATTTAATTAATATACGTTCTTATGTACTAACCTATTCAAGATTAACCTTTAGTGTTACTAACCAAATCAATGTGCTTACTAACAAGGCTATCAGTGATGGTCAAAGAGCAAGGTGTGTACTAAATGTGCATGACCACACGATGGGTCTAAAAGGCTATGTAGGCGTTCAACAAAGACTACAGGCTGAGTCTACTGCTCAGTCTATTTCTACTCAAGAGAATGTAGAGTCCTCTACTATTGGTCCCACACCTCTGCCTCGTCATGCTATGTGGATAGTTGGGAGGCAAAATAAGAAAGGGGATATAACCAAGCCCACAACTGCTGAGGTGGCTGCAAAAATGGTAAAATTCAACTCTTAGAGAAATTGATAATCATTATTATTATGTTTAATTACCAATTTCTATTGATGGAGATTAGCGGGAGATTCACGAGCAGAGGAAGGAAGGCAAGTTCATCCCTGAGGGCACAAGGGATGAATTGATAGTTTCTCTTGGTAACCCAGAGCATCCTGGATGTGTTAGGGGTGTAAGCGTTGGTGTGGGCATAAAAGTGTTCTTTGGGCCATCATAGTGCAAACCTATCCCAAAAGTGGGATTATCAAATGTTGAGGTAACCTATTCTTTTTTTAGAATGTTATTGTGAAAGGGAATTCAATAATCAAAATCTAGCATTTGTTTTTTTGATGTAGGTAGATGAGTTAATTAATAAGAGAATACAAGAAGTAATGGTGAAGTAGTTGGTGTCTCAGACTGCCACTCAGACAGTACCTATGGCGTGCTGCTCTTCTCCTACTACATAGGTTGGGAGTAATCTTGTAGACCCACCTAGCACGTCTGTTGTAAGTATTTTTATGGCATAGTAGCTAGTCTTTTCAAGATGATATGTTTATGTATATATGTATATAACATTCTTTACGTAAATTTGTAGGGGTTGAAGCCATGCCGTTTAAAAAGTCAAGAATATATCGTTGCATAGGTTGAGACTTACCCACCCCTTCCAGGAGACATGTTTCATGGGACTCCAGTACCAGATGGTGCGATTTGTGTGAGCTCGATACATCTACTCCCCAATTGGAGGGATCTTCCATTGCCATATGCCCACCCAGATTCTAAAACACTTGGTGAGGCATAAGGTGGAGTGATATTATGACCCAAAGTGGATGTTGTCTATACTAATATTTATGGTAAATTTGCATTACCTTAATTTGTTAGTGTGTATATATGAGTCAATCGATCTGAAATTTTATATACAAGTCAAAAGGAAGACACCCACTACATCTCGGCCTCCACTTCCACCTCATGAAGTACCAAGTTGTATTCCAAGGGACCTACATGACTTGTTAGGTCCTAATTGTAGGGGTATGGCAATATGGATAGGCGAACATGATCCAAATTGCCCTATAAATGTTTCTATTCTGGAGGATGTTGCAGGTCATCATACGATAACAATATATTTATACAAGATAATTTGGAGTTGTTTCGTTATGATTGGCTGAATACATCTATGATAGAGATATGGATATGGTGAGATCTTGTTTATACATCCATATACCTTGTTTTATATACGATGATTTGGTTTCTTATATATTAATGCATACATAATACATGTTTTGCAGCCACTTACACACGATATGTACATATTTTTTATTTTCTCATGTGGGATTTTTGGTTCCATCTTTGATTAGTCTTGTAGATAAAGAACACTCATCAGTTACTTCATACTGCTCTGCTACTTTTAAATATTTTGGTAAAAAAGAAGACAGTGATAATAGCTCCATTTAATGTTGAGTAAGTTTACTTTGTTTATAATTTGGACTTAAGAAAATTACATTTTTATTTTGGATTTTGAGTTATTAATTTTTAACTTTCTTACCTCTAGTGGTAGGCATTGGGAGTTACTAGTTATTGCCCCAAAGACATTCGCTGTATATTGTCTAGATCCTGTGGGGAAGGAATTGAATACATTATATGGACTGACAATGAAAAGGCATTATTCCCATGACAAATATTTCATATTTTTATAACCGTTAACATCTGTTATTACATTACTATTTAGGTATGCAATTTAATGTGTTACATTAACATGTAGGGCTTTACATGAGTTCAAAACAGCTGGAGGAAAGGTCCTCAAAAAAAAGAAATAGCCACTAATTTGGGAGAATGTAAAAGTAATTTCCCGACTCCAATGTATATATTATTTATGTGAACTGTGCTTATTTGTATTTTTGAATATTTTGTATGTTTCAATTTATAGTGTTCTACACAAGACAATGGTTGGGCATGTGCATACTATGTGATGTGATTTATGGACCTAATTGTCAAACATGTCGTAATGGAAATCGATACCATACATCAGGTATTATATATAGTCTCATTAGATAATATGAAATATATCAATCTTATTATATATTATTAATTATATATATACGTCATTCTCTTTGTAGGTGTTTAAAACTGACTTCACTATAGGTCAAAATTTATTAGATGTACATACTCCCTATATGATGGAAGACTTAAATGATGTAAGAGAACAATGGGCAAAAGCCATACAGGTAGTGGGAATTTTTAAATATGATTGGGATACTGATGGCGATAATGACGATGATGAATAAAGAATGATATTTCTAAACTTTGTTCTCATAATTGTTTTTGTGTGAATGTGAATGAATTTTTCTGAATTGTCATATGTGTGAATGTGAACATTATCAATACATGAATGTTTCTACAAGTGTCTGAATGTGAAAAGAGATGAAATGAATGGAATTGTAGGTTGCCAGATGTGTGTGAAAATGGAGGAAATTTGAAATGGAACTACTGGTTTCTACATGTGTGTGATGAAAAATAATGTGAATTAAATGTTCTTATACATGTGTGTGATCATAAATTGTTGTCCATCTTGTTAATTATGTAGGTTTGTGGCATGTTGTTGGCTGATATCAATGGATGTTGTAAACATGCAGTTCAGAACTAAATTGTAGGTTCCGCATCCTGCTGACCAGCCATACACCAGGCCTACAAACTGATAAGAAAAAAAATCAAAACATAGGCGTCAGTTATTAGTATAAAACCGACAACAAAGACATACAACGTCAGTTATTAGTAAAAAAAATGGACGTCTATATGGCTAGGTACCACGGTCGTGCTGAGAAGCACGACCGTGGTGGGGTCTTTATGGCACCAGGGATATGGCGTCAATTATTAGTATAAAATTGACATCTTTAGTTGGATATAATGTCAGTTATATATAAAAACTTATGCCGATGGTGCCCTTGTTGGCATGTTTTATTAGTGGCGGGAAGGGTTATGACGTCAGTTTTTGTGAAAAGCTGACGTCTTTGAGCTAGATATAGTGTCGGTTTTATTAAATAACCGACACCTATAGTGCCCTTGCTGGCGTGTTTTTGGTGGTTGGAAGGGTTATGGCGTCGGTGTTAAAACCGACACTAAAGGTTTCAAATTTTAGCAGCACCCACTAGGGTGTCGCTTTGAAACTGACGCCAAAGGCCTTAAATAACTGACACTAAAGGTCGGTTTTGTACTAGTGTGTATCTTCAATGTACATACCCCTATAATGTAAACTTTATGATAGTGTCAAGGAATATTAATGTCCTCCCTATGTATATACATTTTTTCAATATAAATAAAACTACATTAACTGACTCCCTAACCAAGACTTTAGGATTGTTTATTAAGAAAAAACTTATCATTGAAACAAATGTTGCTCTCTAACATGTACCTTTGTGCTTGACTTGATATCATACATGATGACTAATGAGACTCTATCATCAATTAACACACACTCTAGTCTTATGTATCACTGTTGTCTATTTTTCTTCCACAGTAATATCTGAATAGGGAGATAACAAGAGTGTATGTACTCTTTGTTGGTATGTATGACCAGAGAGACAATCATATGATGATTGTAATGGCATAACTTGTAAGTGATTTGATTAATAATAAAGGCATGCTTCCAATTTATTCTATTTTATTCAGTTATGAGATAATGAAGTAACATAATAAATGTCTAAAGAATAGTATTACTCAATGACGTATGTCTTCAAGTTAAAGACATGAATAATGAGATCGTACAGATGTTAAGAGAATAGACCTTGTTATTATATCCCTAGTCAAATGTTATTGTTGAAGGCTGATAGACAATAATAACACATAATATTGGAGTGTGTGTTGGTTGATGATAGTATCTCATTATTTAGGATATGTGATATCAAACCAAGCTCATAGATACTTGTTAGAGAACAGAGTATCAGATAGACCCACCATAGGAGTGATACATGGAGACCATAAATGGTAGTAAGAATCATCTCTTATAGTATTGGTGGTGATTGTAGTTCTTAGACCTGAAGTCACTACACTTATCACATGTCGTTCGGTAGCAATGATGTGTGACCAAACACCACTCTTTGCTTGTGAAGACATAATTGGTTATGGACATTCACTGCCAATGTAATATGGGACCTATAGTGTCACACACATAGGAATTCACTTGGAGAAGGAGTTTATCCATGAATAATGTTTAAATTGAATACGAAAGACATTTAGGTGTTCAATTAAACAACCAATTAACTAACTCGACTTAGAACAAAGTGTTAAACCAACTGGTTGGAGTGTTAGGTTGATTGAAAATTGAATTTTCTTAGTTCTGCATGAACCTAGACTCCAACCGATTGGCTTAGGGTTGGTGAGATGAGCGGTTCACCTAGTGAATCCATCGACTTAGACTTGCCCAAATTTGGTACATGAGAAAAGTTGCTCGTTTCACTTGTTCAATTTGACTGGTACACAGATTAGCGTTGGAATTTAACTTGAAACAAATTGTGACTTCAATTGTGATAAGGGAAACATGTGAAATGACCAGTTCACTGTGTGAACCGATCATCTCACACTGTCAATTGATCAGTTCAACTGTTGTAGGGTAATTAAATCACAAAAATTGTACATCCTTCTACTCCAGCACAGGTACGAAACCCATACCCCAACCCCTCCCATAAATAGAGGGATATTGGGGGCTTCCCAACACACACAATTGAGAATCAATTGCTCTAAAAAATTTTGTCCTCTCTAGTTGTGGTAGCCAAGGGAGCCCAAGCAAGTCCTACCCGACTAGAAAGAGACAACAAGGGAGAACAACTATGGGAGAGCAAGTTGGCAACAAGTATGCTAACCATAGGGGAAACTCCTTCTTGTATGTTCTACTAGAATGACAAGAGTTGCCGATGGTCTGTGTGGACCACTACAGAGGTGAGGAGATCGTTGTCTATCACTCAAGAGGAAAACATCAACCTGTTGTCTATGGTGACAACCAGAAGGCTGACATAGACGTTGTTTGAGTGCAACATTAGAAAAGGGTGCACAACCACGATGACGAGATTGTCACTGGACTTTCTCCTGGACCAGGTATATCCTCATAAACCATCCTTCCCATTGCATAGTCATTGACACGATCCATTGATGTAAGGGGAATATGGAAGTTAAACTTTTATTTTGTTGCATGCTCTATAGCCATATTTCCTTACACTCTTATCATATGATCTCATTAGTTAGTTCATCAACCTGAAGACATATGTCATCTAGTAACATCATTCTTCAAACATCTACATATGTTTGTGTCACCATATCATGATTGAGACAAGCATAATAGATGGAATTAACTTTATTATTATCAAATCAAGTATCTAATGCCCCATTCCAATCATCATATGATCGACTCTCTGTGTAACATCCCTGACCTGAGTTATGAGTTAATCCTAGATGTTTTGCTTAATAAGGTTGAGTAGATTTTTAATCTTATCTTGGGAAAAGTAATTAGGGCTCATGAGAAACTTATGTTTCAATTTTGGTCCTGTTTGAACAATGTTGAAGCAATGTTTGCTTATTTTGGACTAAAGTGCAAATTACCCCAGTTGAGGGTCAACTTGCAAATGTTGCATGATAAGATGTTCCTCTGATGTTGATACCCCATGAGAATGAATATGATGTAGTGGTAAGGTTTCTACAAGTCTGGACACCAAGATAGAGCTTGTTGGACAATGTTGTGCATTAAAATCCAGTTTTGGTGTAAAGTGCAATTTACCCAAAACCTAGGGTTCAATATGCAAATTACCACTTCAATAAGGTCCCTAATAATCTTTGGCATAATTTAGAGCAAAGAAAATGAGAAGGGCACCTCATTTGAATTATCTTGGAGGAGAGAGAATCTTGATATTAAAATAATCAAGATTTAAGCATATATGGAACTTTAATTCAAATTAATGCAAACATAAATAAAAATATTTGAAGGTTTTTCGATCAAAACTTAAATGGTGGAATTCAGATGTGTGTGTGGACGTCCTTGAGCTTGCAAGGATAAAAAATATCCTGAGGAGGTGAAATTCCACTCACCTTATTATAAGGAAAAGAATTTCCACTCAAAAAGATATATTATTATTATAATGGATTAAGGTGCTTTTCTTTTCCATTAATTCTTGGATAATGAAGAGCTTTTGCAAGATAATGAAGGTGGTTTCGTTATCAGGTAATGAAGGAGGATTTGGGGGAAATTATTATGGAATTTAAAGAAAATGATTTCATTTTCTCTTTCATAAAAGACCCATATACATATTCATAAAGGACCCTTAGTCTTTTCCTATTCATTCTTGCTTTGGCCGACCTAGGGAGAGTCCAGGATCAGGAGAAGAACGAACACCACCTGTTGGTAAGGTTATATCATCTTCTACCTTGGATTCATGGTGAAAACCCTAAATCAATGCTTGATTCTAGGTTTTCTTCACTCGATTTCCATTTCTAGCCATCCATTTCATCCAAAAGCTCAAGAAAGACCCTTGGATAGTTGCTGGAGCTCCATCCACCATTAAAGACACGGATCTTGAAGCTAGGAGATCAGATTTGAGGCGGATTTTATAACTTAAACCCTTAAACATTGCTAATGCATCAATTATCTATGCTTTGTTGATTGATTTCTTCAATTTTATACACTTTGGTTTCTTTGTTGCAAATTCCATCAAGAACGGTTGCTGTTCTTGGGTGCACGAAGGAAGATGATGATGAAATCATCATAAGAATGCACCTAACCAAATATCTTGGGAGCAAACGATCTCAAAGGTTGGGACCAAACGGTTTCACCAAAACCGTTTAGTGACCAAACGGGTTGCAAACCGTTTGGTGGAAAACGGATTCAAACCCATTTGAAGGAGTTGACCAAGCGCTGACCGTTTGGGAATCTCGTTTCTAATTATGTAGGCTAATGAAACTCCAAATTTTAGGGGTTAACTCCAAAGGAATCATAGGTTGAAGGCCAATCAATTAGACAAATCAAATTGAATTAAGTGCTGATTTTCAACCTGAATAACTTGACCTGTTTGGGAAAACGGGTTCAAGACCGTTTGATATGGTTGACCAAGCATTGACCGTTTGTGATTCCTGTTCATAATGATGTGGGTTGATAACCATCCACAATTGAGGGGTTAACTCCAAAGGAATCATAGGTTGAAGGCTAATCAATTAGGAAGACCTAATTGGATTAAGTGCTGTTTTTCAATCTGATTAACTTGACCTTTTTGGGCAAACGGGTTCAAGACCGTTTTAGTGCGTTGACCAAGCGTTGAACGTTTGGGATTACTGATCCCTATTATGTTGGATAATGACTCACCACATTTGATGGTTTAACTCCCAAGGAATCGTGAGTTGAAGGCTAATCAATTAGGCAAACCCTAATTGAAAACAGTGCTGAAATTCCAATGAGTTAAGTTGAGATTTTGGGTTGATTAGCCCAAATGGGTTCAAGACCGTTTGGAGGTCTGGGGTCAGGTATAGTTGACCAATTGAAGGTCCAAAGGTACTAATCATATTGCAATGTAGTGCTGATTTGTTGATCAACTCGATAGACCAATCCATGATGAATTTTCACTAGAATCCAAAGCTTGGATGGGCCAAACGGTCTCAAGACTGTTTGGAGCTCATCCAAACAGTCGCAAGACCGTTTGGTGGTCACCCAAGACCATTTGGAGGTCTAGGGTTGGGTATAGTTAAGTGGTTGAAGGTCTAAAGATATCAAGTTGATCTGCAATAGATTGCTGATTTGGTGAGCACTTCAATGAACCAAACCCTAATTGGATTGCTTAGATTTGAGTGATATGATGGGAAAACGGTCTCAAGACCGTTTGGAGGTCATCCAAACGACCTCAAGACCGTTTGGGTTCAGGTCATACCCAATTTGGATGATGGTTCAGTGGTTTCAATGCAACTAGTTCTGCATAGATTAGTGTTGAAGAATCATCGATTCCAAGCCCTAATTCAATTGAATCAAACTCTAATTGATGATCAATTGAGGGTCAATTGAGGGTCAAATCAGTTGAAGGTTGACCTATTAAATTCAATTGAAGTATGGGTATAGGTCCAATTGATGATTGGTTCCATGAATTCAATGATTGAAGGAATCAACATTGAAAACCCTAATTCATTTGGATACCTTATGTAATGGAGGTCCAATGTGATTGAATCTTTGGGAAGTAAGATGATGAATGTAGTATTGATCCAATGATGATTAATAATGATAATCAATGACGGTACAAAGGTTGAAACCCTAATAGTACCTAAATGATTAAGTACCAATTAAGGGTTGAATCCCTAATTGCTTATAGGATCAATGACTTGATACACTATGTTAATCATAGTTGTATGAGCTCGTCTGAAGAGTTGATATGACCTAATCAAGTTAATAAGTTGATAGCATAAATTCATACATGAATATGATTCATGTGGTGATTAAGGGTTATGATCCTTAAGTAAAGAGATCATGAAACCCTAAATATGAACTTAAACCCTAATTGACAGGGTTATTGAACTCACACCCTAGTTGAGGGTGCATCCATATGAAACCCTAATTGAAGGTGTATCCATGTGAAGCCCTAATTGAGGGTGATTCTATGAGAAACCCTAATTGGGAATGATTAGTAAACCCTAATTATGGGCAATATGATATGAAACCCTAATGAAGGGTGATGCTATATGCAATCCTTATTCTAATGAAGGGAAACAGTAAGTGAAACCATAATTCCCTAATAAAAGAATAGAATTCATATTTGAATATGATTCAAGAAATGAACTCATGTAGCACGACCGTGTTAGGCAGCACGGCCATGATATCTTTCCTTTGCACGACCGTGCAAGGTAGCACGGCCGTGGTGGATTCACTTTGCACGACCGTGTAAGGTAGCACAGCCGTGGTGACTTTCTTTGCACGACCGTTCTTGGTCACACGGCCATGGTACTCCATGCTTGACTTGGAGTTGTTTTGAAAAGGACCTATCATGGTCTTTTTGTTAATTCTTGACTTATGGATGAATCCATAGTAATGGTAATAGTTGTATATTCCAAGTGAGTGACTAATGATCACTACTTTACATGTTGAATGTGATAAACTGGTGCATAAAGTATTAGGATGGGTAATACCCTAATACAAGCTGAGTATATGAACTCAAGAAAGTTAATGGTGTTGAGGGAAGTGATACATCAAGATATGATGGATATCATATCCAACACTCCAAATACTGATATACCTTGTTGTGTTATAAATTCAATATAATTGGATGAATGATACATGAGATGTGTGATGAAAATCCTAATCCTGGTAAAGGATTAAGGGTAATACCCTTGAATTATCAATACATTGTTTTTGCATGATATTGATGGATAATTGATGTGCTGCTATCATATGTGCTAACCATGCAGGTATCATGAGATGATGAGCATAGCCAGGTATGAGCTATGATGTGTTATTAATCTGAATTTGATTATTGGGCCTTGTGTGCCATAATATATCTTGTTGTCGGGTAAGAGATAGCAAGAGAGTTAATGGGCATCAAGTATCACACTTATCTTGGTCAGATGACCTAAAGGTGTTAGTTACCTAAGAAAGAGGTAACAATGCTTAGGTGATGAGCTAAGGATTTGAATACCCAGGATTTCATGGATATGGTATTGAAATTGAGAATGGATGAGAAGCCCCAGTATTGAAATGAGGGATTAAGATCTAAACACCTTGTGAAAAGAGTGTGGCTACGGGCCATGACTCCACAATGATAATGCCAGGCTTTAGTCATATGATCTAAGCCTGAAGTGAGTTAATGTAGTGGTAATGATTTTGTAGTTTGAATAGATGTTATACATGTTCTTCATATTCCTTAAAGGATAAATGATATGTTGCTTCTATTTTAACTGCAATGCTTATGATATAGAATGATGTTCTTAACTGTTAGACATTTACCTGCTGTCAAATAAATATGATTTCTCTGTTCATATTTATCTTATTAAGTTGCAATAACAATGTTTCTGGCGGAGAGTTATATCTCTCGCTGGGGCAATTTTTATAATTGTCTCACCCCCGTGGGAACCACATTTTTAGGTGGACGCGGACGAAGAGACAGGAACCCTTCAGTAGGTAAAGGACAGCAGCAGCAGCAGAGACAACAGTGAAGTCTCAGGTGGAGACATTGACTATCATGTCATGTTCAGTTGTATATAGAGTCCTATGTGTCGTCTCTGTACTCTCAGGTCCTCGGAATAGTTGTTAGTGATATCGAGATTTTGGTTTAGTGCCTCGAAGGTTTTATACTACTTGTGTACAGTAAAGACAGAATAGTTAATGTTTGTATTCCTCGAGAAGCAAAAGTACATGAGATGTATATATATGAACCAGGATGTAATGTTTTACTTTGGTTTCGAATGGAAGGATTTTCCTGTGAATGGATCTCTTTGCAAAAAGTTTTAAATTTTTAGTGATTTTCGTTAATCCGCTGCTTGATGAACGCTTCCGCATTAGTTAATTATGTTTTTATGAGTTGTATGCCACAATTTAGTGGTATCAGAGCTCTAGGTTCGCTGAGTCTACAGAGACATATGACTAAGGTTGTAGAGTCTGTTCTAAGTGTCTTCCAATTTATCTAATAGTATCTTCTACTCACATAGGAGAAGAAGAACTTGAAAATGACTGGAGAACACGAGGAACACATTGCTAAGGGCAATGTTGATGCACCAGGAGAGGGTGCATAGGACCAGGCAAGAGGAGAACAAGTGCCTGAGAATTCCCATCTTGACCTAATCAGGATAGAGAATCCTATGATCATGCTCTTGTTGGGCAGGTTAGGGCAACAGTAATGCATATAGGGGAGTGGATACTAGCCTTACAACCTAGGTTATCAGTCCTTAGTATAGAAAGCTTTGGCTTTTAAAAGAGTTGCTAAATGACTTAGTCATGTTGGAACAAGGGAAAATCATGTGTGTATAATGATATGATAAGTGAGGAATGTGATAGCATGTAAGTGCATACTACTTGATCTCAGTATTTGTAAACCCTGTCCAGGTATACAACTATTGATGATAAAGTGAGTATGGAAACTCCTAGATTGATATCTTTTTTATTGCCCTGATCAAGCAGTCATTCTGATACAATCTAATGAGTATCATGAAATAAGAAATATGGAACCAACAAAAAGGGAAGAGCTATGTGTCATTCCCAATCAAAAAGGGAAAGTTATGTGTCATCCCCAACAAAAAGGGAAGAGCTATGTGTCATTCCCAATCAAAAAGGGAAAGCTATGTGTCATCCCCAATAAAAAGGGAAGAGCTATGTGTCATTCCCAATCAAAAAGGGAAAGCTATGTGTCATCCCCAACAAAAAGGGAAGAGCTATGTGTCATTCCCAATCAAAAAGGGAAATCTATGTGTCATCCCCAACAAAAAGGGAAGAGCTATGTGTCATTCCCAATCAAAAAGGGAAAGCTATGTGTCATCCCCAACAAAGAAGGGAAGATCTATGTGTCATTCCCAACCAAAAGGGGAAAGCTATGTGTCATCCCCAACAAAAAAGGGAAGAGCTATGTGTCATTCCCAACCAAAAGGGGAAAGCTATGTGTCATCCCCAACAAAAAAGGGAAGAGCTATGTGTCATTCCCAACCAAAAGGGGAAAGCTATGTGCCATCCCCAACAAAAAAGGGAAGAGCTATGTGTCATTCCCAACCAAAAGGGAAAAGCTATGTGGCATTCCCAACTAATAGGAAGAACTATGTGAACATTCCCAATTATATAAAGTTTGTTAAAGGATTACTGAGTAAATTATCTTTGTTAGATGTATATATGTTTTCCCTTTTGATAAATATTCTTGGGTGATGATAGAATTATGTTCTTTTATGCTTCTTCTTTCCAATAATATGGACATCATATGTTAGGGGTTTATGCTCTGCATAAACATTGATGAGGTTGAATTAGTGAAAGGAGCCTTGTGTGGAATCACAGAATTCATGATATCTCCATGATATTAAGATGATATGTGAAGACTTGAGGGCATGATTAATGAATAATCTGTTCCTCCTTTTGTCTGGGATTTCGAGGACGAAATCCTTGTTAGGGGTTTATAATTTGTAACATACCTGACCTGGGTTATGAGTTAACCCTAGATGTTTTGCTTAATAAGGTTGAGTAGATTCTTAATCTTATCTTGGGAAAAGTAATTAGGGCTCATGAGAAACTTATGTTTAAATTTTGGTCCTGTTTGAACAATGTTGAAGCAATGTTTGCTTATTTTGGACTAAAGTGCAAATTACCCCAGTTGAGGGGTCAACTTGCAAATGTTGCATGATAAGATGTTCCTCTGATGTTGAGACCCCATGAGAATGAATATGATGTAGTGGTAAGGTTTCTACAAGTCTGGACACCAAGATAGAGCTTGTTGGACAATGTTGTGCATTAAAATCCAGGTTTGGTGTAAAGTGCAATTTACCCAAAACCTAGGGTTCAATATGCAAATTACCACTTCAATAAGGTCCCTAATAATCTTTGGCATCATGTAGAGCAAAGAAAATGATAAGGGCACCTCATTTGAATTATCTTGGAGGAGAGAGAATCTTGATATTAAAATAATCAAGATTTAAGCATATATGGAACTTTAATTCAAATTAATACAAAAATAAATAAAAATATTTGAAGGGTTTTCGATAAAAACTTAAATGGTGAAATTCAGATGTGTGTGTGGACTTCCTTGAGCTTGCAAGGATCAAAAATATCCTAAGGAGGTGAAATTCCACTCACCTTATTATAAGGAAAAGAATTTCCACTCAAAAAGATATATTATTATTATAATGGATTAAGGTGCTTAATTTCTTTTCCATTAATTCTTAGATAATGAAGAGCTTTTGCAAGAGAATGAAGGTGGTTTCGTGATCAGGTAATGAAGGAGGATTTGGGGGAAATTAGTATGGAATATAAAGAAAATGATTTCATTTTCTCTTTCATAAAAGACCCATATACATATTCTTTATATATACCTTATTTCAATAACACATAAGGAACGGACCCTTAGTCTTTTCCTATTCATTATTGCTTTGGCCGACCTAGGGAGAGTCCAGGAGCAGGAGAAGGAAGAACACCACCTGTTGGTAAGGTTAGATCATCTTCTACCTTGGATTCATGGTGAAAACCCTAAATCAATGCTTGATTCTAGGTTTTCTTCACTCGATTTCCATTTCTAGCCATCCATTTCATCCAAAAGCTCAAGAACGACCCTTGGATAGTTTCTGGAGCTCCATCCACCATTACAACCACGGAGCTTGAAGCTTGGAGATCAGAATTGAGGCGGGTTTTATAACTTAAACCCTTAAACATTGCTAATGCATCAATTATCTATGCTTTGTTGATTGATTTCTTCAATTTTATACACTTTGGTTTCTTTGCTGCAAATTCCATCAAGAACGGTTTCTGTTATTGGGTGCACGAAGGAAGATGATGATGACATCATCATAAGAAAGTACATCACCAAATATCTTGGGAGAAAACGATCTCAAAGGTTGGGACCAAACGGTTTCACCAAAACCGTTTGGTGACCAAACGGGTTGCAAACCATTTGGTGGCAAACGGGTTCAAACCCGTTTGAAGGAGTTGACCAAGCATTGACCGTTTGGTAATCTCGTTCCTAATTATGTAGGATAATGACCCTCCAAATTTTAGGGGTTAAATCCAAAGGAATCATAGGTTGAAGGCCAATCAATTAGACAAATCAAATTGAATTAAGTGCTGATTTTCAACCTGAATAACTTGACCTGTTTGGGCAAACGGGTTCAAGACCGTTTGAGATGGTTGAAAAAGCGTTTACCGTTTGGGATTACTGTTCATAATGATGTTGGTTGATAACCCTCCAAATTTTAGGGGTTAACTCCAAAGGAATCATAGGTTGAAGGCTAATCAATTAGGAAGACCTAATTGGATTAAGTGCTGATTTTCAATCTGATTAACTTGACCTTGTTGGGAAAACGGGTTCAAGACCATTGGAGTGCGTTGACCAAGCATTGACCGTTTGGGATTACTGATCCCTATTATGTTTTCTAATGACTCACCAAATTTGATGGGTCAACTCCCAAGGAATCGTGAGTTGAAGGCTAATCAATTAGGCAAACCCTAATTGAAAACAGTGCTGAAATTCCAATGAGTAAAGTTGAGATTTTGGGTTGATTAGCCCAAACGGGTTCAAGACCGTTTGTGGATCATACAAACGGTCTCAAGACCGTTTGCGGATCACCCCAAGACCGTTTGGAGGTCTGGGGTCAAGTATAGTTGACCAATGTAAGGTCCAAAGGTACTAATCATATTGCAATGTAGTGCTGATTTGTTGATCAACTCGATAGACCAATCCATGATGAATTTTCACTAGAATCCAAAGCTTGGATGGGCCAAACGGTCTCAAGACCATTTGGAGCTCATCCAAAAGGTCTCAATACCGTTTTTTGGTCACCCAAGACCGTTTGGAGGTCTAGGGTTGAGTATAGTTAAGTGGTTGAAGGTCTAAAGATATCAAGTTGATCTGCAATAGATTGCTGATTTGGTGAGCACTTCAATGAACCAAACCCTAATTGGATTGCTTAGATTTGAGTGATATGATGGGAAAACGGTCTCAAGATCGTTTGGAGGTCATCCAAACGAACTCAAGACCGTTTGGGGTCAGGTCATACCCAATTTGGATGATGGTTCAATGGTTTCAATGCAACTAGTTCTGCATAGATTAGTGTTGAAGAATCATCGATTCCAAGCCCTAATTCAATTGAATCAAACTCTAATTGATGATCAATTGAGGGTCAATTGAGGGTCAAATCAGTTGAAGGTTGACCTATTAAACTCAATTGAAGTATGGGTATAGGTCCAATTGATGATTGGTTCCATGAATTCAATGATTGAAGGAATCAACATTGAAAACCCTAATTCATTTGGATACCTTATGTAATGGAGGTCCAATGTGATTGAATCTTTGGGAAGTAAGATGATGAATGTACTATTGATCCAATGATGATTAATAATGATAATCAATGAAGGTACAAAGGTTGAAACCCTAATAGTACCTAAATGATTAAGTGCCAATTAAGGGTTGAATCCCTAATTGCTTATAGGATCAATGACTTGATACACTATGTTAATCATAGTTGTATGAGCTCGTCTGAAGAGTTGATATGACCTAATCAAGTTAAGAAGTTGATAGCATGAATTCATACATGAATATGATTCATGTGGTGATTAAGGGTTATGATCCTTAAGCAAAGAGATCATGAAACCCTAAATATGAACTTAAACCCTAATTGACGGGTTTATTGAACTCACACCCTAGTTGAGGGTGCATCCATATGAAGCCCTAATTGAAGGTGTATCCATGTGAAGCCCTAATTGAGGGTGATTCTATGAGAAACCCTAATTGAAGGTGTATCCATGTGAAGCCCTAATTGGGAATGATTAGTAAACCCTAATTATGGGCAATGTGATATGAAACCCTAATGAAGGGTGATGCTATATGCAATCCCTATTCTAATGAAGGGAAATGGTATGTGAAACCATAATTCCCTAATAAAAGAATAGAATTCATATTTGAATATGATTCAAGAAATGAACTCCTGTAGCACGAATGTGTTAGGAAGAACGGCCATGGTATCTTTCCTTTGCACGACCGTGCAAGGTAGCACGGCCGTGGTGGATTCACTTTGCACGACTGTGTAAGGTAGCACGACCGTGGTGACTTTCTTTGCACGACCGTTCTTGGTCACACAGCTGTGGTACTCCATGCTTGACTTGGAGTTGTTTTGAAAAGGACCTATCATGGTCTTTTTGTTAATTCATGACTTATGGATGAATCCATAGTAATGGTAATAGTTGTATATTCCAAGTGAGTGACTAATGATCACTACTTTACATGTTGAATGTGATAAACTGGTGCATAAAGTATTAGGATGGTTAATACCCTAATACAAGCTGAGTATATGAACTTAAAAAAGTTAATGGTGTTGAGGGAAGTGATACATCAAGATATGATGGATATCATATCCAACACTCCAAATACTGATATACCTTGTTGTGTTATAAATCCAATATAATTGGATGAATGATACATGAGATGTGTGATGAAAATCCTAATCCTGGTAAAGGATTAAGGGTAATACCCTTGAATTATCAATACATTGTTTTTGCATGATATTGATGGATAATTGATGTGCTGCTATCATATGTGCTAACCATGTAGGTATCATGAGATGATGAGCATAGCCAGGTATGAGCTATGATGTGTTATTAATCTGAATTTGATTATTGGGCCTTGTGTGCCATAATATATCTTGTTGTCAGGTAAGAGATAGCAAGAGAGTTAATGGGCATCAAGTATCACACTTATCTTGGTCAGATGACCTAAAGGTGCTAGTTACCTAAGAAAGAGGTAACAATGCTCAGGTGATGAACTAAGGATTTGAATACCCAGGATTTCATGGATATGGTATTGAAATTGAGAATGGATGAGAAGCCCCAGTATTGAAATGAGGGATTAAGATCTAAACACCTTGTGAAAAGAGTGTGGCTACGGGCCATGATTCCTCAATGATAATGCCAGGCTTTAGTCATATGATCTAAGCCTGAAGTGAGTTAATGTAGTGGTAATGATTCTGTAGTTTGAATAGATGTTATACATGTTCTTCATATTCCTTAAAGGATAAATGATATGTTGATTCTATTTTAACTGCAATGCTTCTGATATAGAATGATGTTCTAAACTGTTAGACATTTACCTGCTGTCAAATAAATATGATTTCTCTGTTCATATTTATCTTCTTAAGTTGCAATAACAATGTTTCTGGCGGAGAGTTATATCTCTCGCTGGGGCAATTTTTATAATTGTCTCACCCCCGTGGGAACCACATTTTTAGGTGGACATGGATGAAGAGACAGGAACCCTTCAGTAGGTAAAGGACACCAGCAGCAGCAGAGACAACAGTGAAGTCTCAGGTGGAGACATTGACTGTCATGTCATGTTCAGTTGTATATAGAGTCCTATGTGTCGTCTCTGTACTCTCAGGTCCTCAGAATAGTTGTAAGTGATATCGAGATTTTGGTTTAGTGCCTCTAAGGTTTTATACTACTTGTGTACAGTTAAGACAGAATAGTTAATGTTTGTATTCCTCGAGAAGCAAAAGTACATGAGATGTATATATATGAACCAGGATGTAAGGTTTTACTTTGGTTCTGAATGGAAGGATTTTCCTGTGAATGGATCTCTTTGCAAAAAGTTTTAAATTTTAGTGATTTTCATTAATTCGCTGCTTGATGAACGCTTCCGCATTAGTTAATTATGTTTTTATGAGTTGTATGCCACACTCTGGGCATACATACCAATAGAAGTAGTGTGATTGTGGCATCACCACCCTTGGGGTTTCTAGACCTAAAGATCACCTATGTTGCCAACATCCCATCTTCTTTTTGAGATCTACCTCTACCTGGTGATTTTGAGATGCATCTACTAGAAGCCTTAGCCAAATCAACGTCTGTGCTCAAGCAGTATGTGGGGCTTACCCACCTCCCTACATCCTAGTCCATTTATGATAGTTGAGCTCCCTTAGTAGGTTGATTGCAATACGGAGACATGCTCAATCTTGAAATAGTGCACAAAGATTTTTCATAGGAGGAAAATGAGGCGCACCCGTGCGTGGACCCTAGACCTCCTCCTATATCACATGCTAACTACCTTATGGTCTTAGTAACTTCTGTAGAAAATAAATCCAGGATGGATCCAATCATGTTGTTGTCCTCACCCCCCTGATTGATGATGGTCAAGGCTTTGATGGGCAGCCACAATAGAATTTTCCAAAGAGAGTTCTTCCCCGAACCCAAGGCCCTTCCTTCTTATTTTAGGTTTAGAACGTCATGCTATTGGTTCCTGAGAAGGGAGCATTGGCAAGTGTAGTGTCAAGAATCAAGGACATGACACCTCTACTATCACTCACGCCTTTGAGGCTTGGAGATTATAATCAAAAGTGCCCACCTAGTTGATTTAGGCTTTCATGAAGGAGAGGCTTGGTACCAGATATAAAACATCTTATTTGTTTGTGAGGATGATTCTTCCATATCATAGATGGTGCACCCTTTGGTTTATGTAGATCTCCTATACCTTGGATGGACCACCTTTGTAATGACATGCTTTAATATTAGTCATCAAATTAGGGTTTACTTGGATAATTGCATGCTTAAACAGATTAATCATTGTTTAAAGCTTGATTAATGATAGTATTCTAATAATGATTCTTTGATATTAATGAAAAAAATCTAAAAATGCTTTTATTTAAAATAATTAGGGTTTGAGAATTGAAAACCCTAATCGTCCAAAAATTAGGGGTTTGATGGCATATGAATGAAAAATTTAACAAATATATGGTGTACTATATGATTTTTAGAATTTTATACATATTGGTTATAGTATTGATAACTCAATTATTAGTGTTCTCTCAAAATATCAGAATTTTGAAGAATTTTTCAGACATGTTTGTCGACTGAGTTTCACCAGGACAAACTCATCCAACCATGTATTCAGATTGAAATGTAGTAGTATGGTATTTGAATTTTATCTTTTTATTGGTACATCTAATTGATCCAAAATTTTAAATAATTTTTGAAACTCTAATCTAGACATCTTATTACATTTAAATAATTTTTAAATGCTTTTTTAGTTCAACAGAGAGCAGTGTCGGTTGAGTTTCCTCCAAGACAAACTCAGCCGACCATGCATTCTAGCTAAAAATTAGAATTTAATTTTTATATTTTTATTGGTGCTGAAGATTGATCTGAAATTTTTACTAGAGCTCTAAGATGTTGTTTTAGAAAACATGTTAACTTTATAGAATTTTTTTAGGAGGTTTGACCTATTTAGTAAATGGTTTTAAGTAACATATTTTATGATAGAAAAATATGTTGAAATAAAACAAAGTATAAGTTGGTTCAATTTGCAATTGAACCAAGTACCTTAATTGATCTATATGAGAAACCAATCACATAAGGAGATATCATTTTTAGTGATCCATTCTAGAGAAATGAAATCCTAGAGAGAGAGGAGAGCTAGGGTTTTGAGCGGAGAAAGGGGTGGGGATGTTGACCTAGGGTTTCAATATATGAGATATGATAGAATTAATGAAATGTAGCTTCTTTGCATAGCCTTTCATGGTGATTATTATGTCACATATTAAGATTCCGTCCATCCTCTGATTTGATTCAAAATCACATCAAATCGCCCTCTTTTCTCATTCTTTCTCTCGTACCCTCCATTTCTAGGGTTTCTGAGTTGAGAGGAAGAAGAAATGGATTCAATTGCTAGAGTTTGATTGGATTTCTACAAATTCATAGTTTGTCCTACATTTTTAAGGTGCTTGCGCCTTAGGTGATCATTTATCTCCCCCGTAAGCTCTTTATTCATGTTGAAAGCCAAATTCTATCTGGCCAAAATAATCAGAAACCTTGCTTGCATTTGTATGTGATTGAGTATTGATTTGGAAAGATATTAAGGAATCAAATTATATTGATTTTGATTATTTCTTATTTATTGGAACTTTCTTAGTTCCTGATATATTGATTGAGGATTCATGGGGAATTTTGTGGATAAATGAATATGCCATTTCAGGTGAATATTGCCTATAAATCAGCCCAATGGCCAATATGCTTAGGAATTTAATTGACATGTATAGAATCATATATGAATTTTATTAGAATGAATTATATAAGTGTTTTTTTGAGTTTTACTAAAATTGAATATGATATATACAAAAGAATCAATATGAGATGAAATTCCTTATTTAGGGTTTGTGTTGAGAGATTGAATCAAATGAGTTAATTAATCCATGTATACTTATGATTGTTGTATGAAATATGTGAAAATGGAAACTGGGGTTTCCATGTGTGTGAATAGACCTAATGAACCCTTGTGCACCATGATGAGATTACTAAATGATATGATATTTATGATGTGTTTATCCATGGTCGAATGCTTGAAAACCCTAGAACTTTAGTATTACGACGAGTATGAGTGATAAAGCCAGAACATGTATATAATGATGTAAATGTGATGAAATGTTGAAGTGTAAGTATTAATACTTCAATTGAAGATGATGAGTCTTACTAATATGATCTAATCCTAATCCATATATTCTAGTATAATTTATGGAATAATTAGTAGTCGTACATGATTGTGGGTCCTTTTATACAAGTTACATAACAATGAATTGTAAAGGATGATTAAAGCTTATGGTGTAAGAAGATGTAACTCTAATTCATTATTTTTACCTAAAGTGAGTAGTATAATAAGGAATAATAATTGTTAATTATGGGAATTCCATTATAAGTCAATGAAATGGTACACTTATCTAAATATAAGAAATGATGTGAACAAAAATGTACAGAATGGTGATGGAAAGTTAAAGATGAAACTAACAAAGTTATTATTATGAAGTTGTTAATTTTTTATTTTAAATACATTGAATGAAGCAGAGCCAAATTTGGATGAATTATACTAAAATTGAACTTGATAGATGTCAATGAGGAGAGAAGAACTATATATCAAGTGAATTAAGAATGATTGGTTCCAACAATGTAATGAACATGAAATGAAAGAAGTTGAGACTAATGAATATAAAATGAAGGAACAAGATGGGAACTAGTAGATGAATCTAAGAACCTATCTATAACCCTAAAATGATGAGTTAGATGATTCTAATGAATAATAATCTCAAATGAGGGATTAAGGAATGCAGATAGCTACAATTGAATTCAACTAAAAGATGAGGTTCAAGCATTTGAATTGCTTTACAATAATGTGTTCTTGGATTGTGATTATTTGATAGAATACTTGTACTCTGAGGATGAACTATTTTGATCAGCTTCAAATGATATTCAACAAGTATTGATTAGAAAACCTAATTGAAGAATGTGAAATAAAAGAAGAAGAGAACTAAGTGTTTTTATCCATGTTTATGCATGAAATTTATTTGCATCTAATGATATTGGATGGAATAAATATATGATGTATGAAAAATCTATTATGAGTATGAAGAATGATACAAGATACCTATATGCTTTTATTATTTCTAGTTCTAATGTCTCTATGAATATTTGTTGAGAAGTGTGATATAGTATTAATTGATAAATAATATGTTCAGATTGAATTTAACATGCATCGATTACATTTAAGAAACCTTGATGGGGGTTAATGTTGCATAATGAGATTATGTCTCGGGATAAAAGCCTAATGACGATGATAAAATGCTAATGGGGTAAATGTTATACATTGATGTTAGGGTTGAAAGCCCACTGATAATGACTGATACGAAATGATGTAGAAATTGGAAAGAACCATGTGTTGCAAACTACAAATTTATTGTGCTTCTTGATTTAATCATTGTCTTTTTGATAAGCTTGGTATGTTTCATGTTATTCTAGTTATGCGAGAATACATACCAATGATATATGATGTTTTAAATTCTTTTAAGATGAGAAAAATAGATTAATAACAAGTGAATGATGAAACAACTAGTTAGGAGCCCTAAACAATGTGAGTTTCCCTTGAGGACCACACTGGAAAAAATGGATCTCCTTCTAGTAATCGATGAATTGTGTGAAGGATTCCTTGAGTGTGAATTGAAACCTTAAAGGTTAGACCAATGAGATTTAGAAGTGAGTCATTTAGAGTGAATCTGGCCTTAAATCCTTGTTGTGAAAGTATATGTCCATGAGGAATAGGCTCTGATGAAATAAAATATGTGAAATGTGAAAATATGTGAAATGTTTTGATATGTGGTATACTATTTTGTTGGTTCCTATCTCATGTACTTGAGATGAGGACATGACCTCTTTAGGAAACTCTGAGGTGACTTGGGTCTCCTATTGATATCTTAGGGTGGGCGGTTAAACCCTAAGATAATGATAGTGAATTGTTGACACAAGAATTAGGCATGGGGACTTTTACTTGGTGAGGTACAATCCAAGTAGTTTTAGGGTGAATGATAAAAGATGAATAGTCGTGCGGATTATGATTTTAATGTTTGGTACATTCCTTGTACTGCTAGATGATAATTTGCCATTGTAGATTATATTTCTTTTTGTGGAATATAATCATTATATTATAGAGATTATCGATTTGATATTTTGATCTATCTTGTTGACAAGTACTGAAGGCTGGGATTTATATCCACTATGAATATGATTTGGATTGCTTGCCATTTGATAGTACTATTTGGTAGACATGCCTAATGTGTGCTTCAGCTTCAAACTACATGATGTGTTCTTGGTCCCACTAGTGGGGTGTCACAAGGATGGTGTGAATATCATATATCAATTCAAAATGTTTAGATCTTGACTTGTTACTCATACTAAGGGATTGTTAATCTGAGCTAAGATGTATCAATTGATTTGTTTAGAGACATGCTCTAAAAGATATTTAAAAGTTGGATTTTGTTTAAATGATTACCTTATCTATTTGATTTGACTACCAATATGAATTGTATTTGACTAGATGATAGAACAATCTGTTAGACTTTTCAATATATGCAAGTTTCTTTTAAGCTCATTACACTTAATCTGATGTTGATGCATGTACTCAGCTTGAGTGAGCGATGTTCACACACTGGGTCTCTATACGAGTCTCATGATGTTGTTCAAATATTTTTAGGTATAATGTTATCCAACAGAAAGGTCATCACAAAGAAGATATAAATATAATATTCTAGATAGATTATATTGTCCATCTACAATCTCTTTCCTGGGATGGGTAGTATATAAAGTTTGTTGATTCATATACATGTATATATTATAAACTGAACTTTGCATGAATAATAACATTTAATTATGGTTTTTAAGGATTTGAATAATATTTTTTCATATTATTATGATATCCTTGATGTGACATTGGTTTGTAAAATTTGTGAAGAAAGAAGAAGCAAAAATTATCAGTATTCTTTGTATATTGTGTTTATCATCTTTGTCACAATGCAGTGCTTTGTTCTTAATCAGGGTTCAGGTTTAGGGATTCTATCTCATGGTTGGCATTTATGTTGATCAAAAGAGAGGTCCCCACACTCTTGTTGGTGATGTGGATCAATTGGTTTTGATTGAGGCCTTCGAAGAAAAAAACCTAACTACGATGGATGTTAGCTTCCACAATTTGAGATGTGCACTTCCAAAGTGGTAAACATATAAAGGGTGAAATCGACCTAATCACACAAGAAATTCCCCACATGAACATATACTATATTTTATATATAAAAAGAAAAATATAGCTAAAACTTTTAATTACAAAATATGGGAAATGTGCTACATTTTATTTGGTTAAAGACCATTTTTTGTAGTGTGATGTAGGTTTTGAATAATAAATAGATCCATGAGTGGATATTTTCATCTCATGAACCCACGACATGTGGTAGATTGATAAATAAATGGATAAAATAAGTGGAAAATATGAAAACTATGGAATAAATCAGATAGATTACATCACTGTCCAAAGAATTGATCTGATTGTGATAATTGATCAAGTGTACAATAACATGTGTCATTTGTTGGGTTTTAGGGAAGGCAGAGAAGGTAGCGGAAATAACAAATTTTCTCCTCCCCAAAACCCAGAACAAGGAAACGTGTCAACGTCTATACAATAGGAAAGGATGGTTTGTGGAATCATACCTTGTCTCGAGGCTTGCTCGATGACAATACCTCGCGGCTTGCGCGGTCTTCACCTCCAGTCTTGGACGGTGTCTGTGCAGCTCCTGCTCACACCGGGACTGACAACTCCTGGTCTCATCGGGACTGTCGGGATTGACAGCTGTCCTCCGAGCGGCAGAAATCTCCCGCCTCTGAAGTAGTCCACACAGACCACCTGAAACTCCAATCTCCTTGTCCCACAAGGAATTGGAAGGAGTCGCACCCTCCTGTCAGCGTACTAGTCACTGGCACACTCTCCTGCCACCAGTCACTTTCTGCAGTTGTCTTTCCCTTGTTGTGCCTCCCTTATCGGGTAGCACTTGCTCAAGCTCTCTCGGTTACCAAAACCAGAGAGAACAATAATTTACAGAGCAACTGGTTGCACTGAGTTGTACATTGAGAAGCCCCCAATACCCCTATATATAGGAGGGTCATGGGACAGGGTTCTCTATCTCGGGCAATGTGGGACTAAAGCAAGAGTAGAAGGGTTTGATATTTTCCACAAAAACAACCAACTGCGCAACCTGAACCGATCATTTCATTTTTGAAACGGTCGGTTGGGGACCTGAGCCGGTCGGTTGACAGCTAAACCGATCGGTTGGGACACCTCAATCGATCGGTTCACTTCTGAACCGGTCGGTTCGTGGCCCTGGTCAGATCCTGATTGACTTTTCTTCTTTTGTTTTTAATTGGTACCAAATACCAATCCTTGTTCCAATCAAATTGAGCAAGTGAAACAAAAAGAAATTTCTCACCAATCCTACTTTCCCAACTTGCTCGGTTGCACCAGTTGAACCGATCATTTCAACACTTGAACTAATCGTTTCACCCTGTCCATGAGTTGATGGACTCACCACCTGAGCCGATCAGTTCACCAAGCGGAGCTGATTGATTCATCACATGATCCGATCGGTTGGGAGTGCAGATTGTGCAGAATCACTCAATTGTAGTTTCAATCAATCTGATACTCTAATCAATGTGTCCAACACCTTAAACATTATGACATTGAGCTATCAATTAATTGAGTGTTTAATTGAACTACTAAACTCCTTTAGTAATCAATCAAAACATTGTTTGTGGAAAAAACTCCTCTTCCAGGTTAAATCCTATGTGTGTGACCCTGCAGGTCCATTTCACATTGGCAGTGAAAGTCCATAACACTTATGACTTCACAAGCAAAGAGCGGTGCCTAGTCACACATCAATGCTACCCAAGTGAAATAGAAAGTTGGAGAACAACTTTCAATCCTACAATCCGTGAATGGTGTTACAGTGAATCTATAGTTCCTTTGTCACAGATATCCTGAATGAACTCGAGGCATGGAAAAGTCATCCTGTCATCGTTCATTCACTTTCTTGATCTCAGAGTAGATTGGAAGAGATATGTTATGACATCAGTATCACATACTGATTCACACATGCATGCACGCCTTTCTCAATCCTACTCATCAAGTGGCCATGGATATAAAACTCCCTCAGGAGGGACAAATCCCATATCTATCACTCACCCCTCAAAAGCCCCATGTGTCAAAGCCACCCAATCATCACCTTTATAACAACCCATGTTTCAGGACTGTGTTTGATGATGTCAAAGTGTGCCCAACGACATGTGTTGAGTGTAGTGATTTCAGGTCAAAGAATCACACTCACCACCATCACTGTGAGTACTGACTGTGACTATCATGTCATGGTTCCATGTGTCAAACTCACGGTGGGTCTGTCTGATACACTTGTTCTCTAACAAGTACCTATGTGTTTGGTTTGATATATCTATATCATGACTAATGAGATTCTGTCATCAACCAACACCACAATCTAGTCTTGTGTGTCATTGCTGTGTATCTACCGTCCATAATGACATCTGACTAGGGACATAACAAGAATATACAAACTCTTAGCATCCGTATGATCTCATCGTTCAGGTCCTGAACCTGAAAGCATATGTCATTGAGTACTGTCATTCTCTAGACATTCAATCTGTTCTATCACTATCTCATATGACTGAACCAGAAAGAATTGGAAGCTTGGCTTTGTTGTTTATCAAATCAATCTTAATGTATCCCACCAATCATCCCATGATTGGCTCTCAGGGCATGCATACCAACAGACTCCCACTTGCACTGCGAGCCAATCACCCTTGAATCATATTCATAGTGATCTTCAGACATGACCCACATGTTACTATGCTCTAGTTTAATCATAGTGAGTAATGGAAACACCTTGCCAAAGTCAGTATAAAATGCATGTCTCGCATCTCTTCGATGTACGCCACACGTATGAGATGGAGTTGTCGTAAAATGTGATCCAGTATTCCTTTGCTAACCTTTAGCCACATTTCATGATCAAGGATTCCATACTTGTCAATAATGACCGGAATATCTATAAGTTCATCTCATGAACTTCCAGATCCATATAGTATCCACTGATGTTCTCTAACACACGGATACTCGGCATTTCCTTTGAAATGGTTTTATTGGAACACTTCCAATAATCAATGAACTTTCACTTTTATATATCCTATATATATTTTGCGATTAATTTTCTGTCCTTTCAGAAGTTTGCATCAATGTAACTCTTTACATTGAACTCTTCCTTATCTCAATAGAACTAGTACTTCTCAAGTACTTATCAAATTCTCATGGTATTCCAGTAACACTTACTGGAAGTAGACAGACATCCACTTGTCATGTCTCACATACGAGTTATCAGGATGAGCACATCATATTGCCATGTCCTACATACAAGATGATGAATGCATTTTGTTCTTGCCATGTCGATACATGCAAGATAATGGGATGATTACATATATGATAGATCCATATCTATTCTTAGTGTTCCCATTCTTCATAAGAATTGGACACTTGGCCTTGGGATACTAACTCCATGTAACATGGACAAGTTTTCTCCCACTGAATCTGTGCATACTGAACCCTTCAGTACAGATTGCCAATGTATGTTTTCTCCTTTCAGGTCAAGAGGTTTTCGAGAACTATCTCTATAGATCTCTATTCCTATCACATAGGAAACATCTCTATCTTCCTTAAAGATAATTTCCACTTTTGGATTTCCATTCTAGAACATTTCCATTTCACATCAACATGTGGAATGTGAGCACGCTCCCATTAAATCATAGATCCTTTCTTTATCTTTGACATATCAGTCAAACCCTTTGACTATATCATCAAAGTAAAGATCCAATTCTGAGTTGCTTGTAGTCAATCAATCACATTGATTAGTCCTTTGTAACTTATAGACTTCAATTGCATTAGTGGATTCATAAACCTTATAGGTTGTGTCACGTACACATCCTTGTTTTATTCTTCATAGGAATGTGGTTTTAGTATCCATATGCCAAATGCTTAGTCATTAAGTTGCAATCTACAAGCACCATCCTTCTCAAAATGTTATCCATGTGTCTTAACACTTAAGATTCATTTGCACTTATGGATTTCATCCAATGGGTGATACCATCAAGGTCATACCTTATGGTTCACATGGATGTCATTTAGGATGTAATGGTCATAAACCATAACTCAAAATTCGGTTCCTCATATTCATCTAGATAGTTGACTCATCACATGAACAACTCATCACATAGATAAACGAGGTGTTTCTGTCAAGGATATAAGAACTTACAACTCCTTGTGATTCTTAATGTCCTTTATTAGTGTGGAGTATTCTTTTATTAAGAAGAATTCAGTTATTTGATAATCATTCTCGAACTCCTTAGAGTATGATTCCTTCATTATTTAGACATCACCATGCCTTAATCATGAGTTCACTATGATACACTATCATAATCACTCATAAGGATCTCAAACATTTGGTCCAAGTATTTCATTCATTGATCTCATCAAGAATTAATACTTTACCAAATTTACACTTCATCTATCATAATCTTGAACACTTCAAGATATTCATATTGATATTTCTCTAAACACCATTTGAATTATTAGCATTTGTTCCAATAGGTATGTAAATACATCATGTATCATACCTAATAGGATAATCATTCTCCCACTACCTTTCGTGAAGATTGATTAATCATGTCCAAGATATTCATGTCTCTTACTGGTTCTCTAACCAAAAGAGTCTAGATTTATCCATCACATGGAAACTAGAAATGAATTTCTCATGATTGATGCTAATTTGATTGTTTGAGTTATCTATAACTTTTAGGTATCATTTTATCTTATGCATATCAAATACCACAAGATAAACAAGGCATTTCCACAAAGATCATATCTTTAGAAATTGAAACATCTCTTTATTGATTGCCATCATTGTCATACAATATGCAAAAATAAAGTGTTTCTATCTATTGGCAAATATAAAATAGCAGTTCATAACTGTATTACATGCCTTTTAGGCTGAAAATAAACTAAAGTACTCCTATCTATGGCGGAAACACTTGCCCCATTTATTGAGTGCTTTACACTTTACATCTTGGTATCATATACCTCAAAAGTGTTACAAGTTTACTTTCATGACACCTTTAAGTAGAGACGTCTGTCGCCTCCTTCTTCTTTTGTTCTTCCAGATAGAGAGGACAATTCCTTTTCCAATGTCCCGACTTTTGACAATCGTGACAATTGCCTTTCTTGGTCACGCCTCCCTTGGCCTTGAGAGCTGAAGATGACTTGGGCTCCTGGCTAGCATCAGAACCTTTCTTAGCTTTGCCCTTGCCCTTGCGCTTGGACTTGCCTTTCTTGCTCATGATCACCATCACAGACTTAGGCTTGTCCTTCTTCATCTGTATCTCGGTTGTCCTCAACATGCCCGACAACTCTAACAGTGGCCTATCAAAGTTGTTCATGTTGTAGTTCATCACAAACTGACTGTAGGATTCTAGCAACGATTGCAGTATCACGTCAGTAGCCAACTCTTGGCTCGGTAGAAATCCCAGTCTTGTCAGGTTCTCCACATACCCAATCATCATGAGTGTGTGAGGACCAACTGGATCTCCTTCTGTCATGACACACTTGAACAGTGCCCTTGAGACATTATATCTCTCTTTCCGTGCTTGATCTTCATACATGTTCCTGAGATGATGAATCATTTCAATGACACCCATGTTCTCATGTTGTCTCTGCAACTCGTGGTTCATGGAGCACAACATCAAGCACTTTGCATCAATGGCATCATCATAATGCTTCTTGTAAGCATCCCTTTCTACCTTTGGTGCATTTGGAGCAGGTTCCTCTGGAATTAGAGTATCCAGGACATAGAGCTTTTGCTCTTGAGTGAGAACAATTCTCAATGTCCTGTACCAGTCATGGAAGTTTGTCCCATTTAGCTTGTCCTTTTCAAGGACCGATCGCAAAGAAAAGTGATTGTTGTTTTTTGTCATTTGTCCTATAAAAGGAAATATGCAATTTTAGTCCAAAAACTCATTTTGACTTATTTGACTGATTTGAAAAATTGACGATATAATTAGGCCTTTAATTAATTATCGCTCCCACTATTTTAGTTCAAATTGATAGCCCTCACCATCAATTCGGAAGATTGCAGCGTACAACCTTCTAGTGGGCAAGATCCTGAAATCCTCTAAGTCATGGACCAGCTAGGGCTGTCACCCACACTTAGATCTCTCAGGTAGGCAACTCTTTCCAATTGCATCATATGCAACTCTTGATAAGATGTCATATGCAACTCCTTGCCATGATCATCTCCATGCATCAAGGTGCTAGATCCTATCTAGGTCACCTTGTTAAGTCCGACCCAAAGCCAACACGATGAATATGCACCCTGTTAGGGAAGACCCACATATCCATCCTTCACGCTTCCATGAGATAGACGGTGCACCACGCTAGGGCGTGCCCACACTTGGTCGATCAAGCTTTTCACGTCTGTCGCATTTGGAAGGCATCTAAAACTTAATATTTAAGGAGGGATTTGGTTTTCTATACATATACATATCCAATCACCACAATATATAGTACGTATCATATACATGCTATATCCCACAGAAAATATGTGAAATGATAAAAGTGATGATTATGGCCATCCTAATGTGATTCCTCGAGCCAAGAGGAATCACGATCATCTAGGTCTACATCACATGCAACCTGTACAAGATGAACTTTGTGCTTTGCCTTTCTAGGTTTGATCAACTCATCACATGACTGATCGACTCGCCATCAGGCCGGTCGGCTGGGTGCCACCAGTCGATCGGTTAGCTCCTCCAACCGATCGGTTTGCCTGGTCGTCGTGCATCTCATCATGGCCGCCACCCGCTTGTCTCGCTCCTCGAACCAGTCATCAACCGATCGGCTCACTCCTTGAACCAATCATCTCGGACGTCAACCGATCGGTTCACGCATCGAACCGATCGTCTCAGCTGTCGTCAGGATGTCCGCCGTTCTTTGACATAACAGGAAATAAAATTCTATCCTATTTTACATTGTAAAAGGAGAAACCTCGAGTTACATTCGAGGGGAACAAAGGGAGGAAAGAAATCTCAAATTATTTCGAGTTGCATCAGGAATAGGAGAAAGGGAATCGGTGCGCAGACCGAGATGCAAGCAACCACATACAACAATACACATATAGGGTTTATTGGCCATAACCACACTATAAATCCACCACAAAAATCATTTAAGGGCGACGCGTATTGAGTGCATTCATAATACATATCATGTATGTAAATTGAGATTTGTGGATTTAGGACTGGACATGCATAAAGCCAATTTTATTCGCATCGTATGCAATAAATAAAGGCGACAAACCAAAATCGATCATATCGATAATCCTGAAGTATAGAGAAGTTGACGTGGCTCTGATACCACTGTTGGGTTTTAGGGAAGGTAGAGAAGGTAGCAGAAACAAACAATTTTCTCCTCCCCAAAACCCAGAACAAGGAAACGCGTCAACGTCTATACAATAGGAAAAGATGGTTTGTGGAATCATACCTTGTCCCGAGGCTTGCTCGGCGACAATACCTCATGACTTGCGCGGTCTTCACCTCTGGTCTTGGACGGTGTCTGTGTAGCTCCTGGTCGCACTGGGACTGATGACTCCTGGTCTCACCGGGACTGTCAGGATTGATAGCTGTCCTCCGAGCGACAGAAATCTCCCGCCTCTGAAGTAGTCCACACGGACCACCTAGAACTCCAATCTCCTTGTCCCATAAGGAATTGGAAGGAGTCGCACCCTCCTGTCAGTGTACTAGTCACTGACACACTCTCCTACCACCAGTCGCTTTCTGCAGTTGTCTTTCCCTTATTGTGCCTCCCTTATCGAGTAGCACTTGCTCGGGCTCTCTCGGTTACCAAAACCAGAGAGAACGACAACTTCACAGAGCAACTGGTTTCAATGAGTTGTACACTGAGAAGCCCCCAATATCCCTATATATATAGGAGGGTCATGGGACAGGGTTCTCTATCCCGGGCAATGTGGGACTAAAGCAGGAGTAGAAGGGTTCAAGATTTTCCACAAAAACAACCAACTGCGCAACCTAAACTGAAGTTTCATTTCTAAAACGTTCAGTTGGGAACCTAAGCTGGTCGGTCGACACCTCAACCGATCGGTTGGGACACCTCAATCGATCGGTTCACTTCTGAACCGGTTGGTTCGTGGCCCTGGTCAGTTCTCGATTGACTTTTCTTCTTTTGTTTCTAATTGATACCAAATACCAGTCCTTGTTCCAATCAAATTGGGCAAGTGAAACAAAAAGAAATTTCTCACCAATCCTACTTTCTCAACTTGCTTGGTTGCGCTAGTTGAACCGATCATTTCAATACTTGAATCGATCGTTTCACCCTGTCCATGAGCCAATGGACTCACCACCTGAGCCGATCGGTTCACCAAGATGAGCTGATCGGTTCATCACATGAGCCGATCGGTTGGGAGTGCCGATTGTGTAGAATCAGTCAATTGCAGTTTCAATCAATCTGATACTCCAATCAATGTGTCCAACACCTTGAACATTATGACATTGAGCTATCAATTAATTGAGTTTTTAATTGAACTACTAAACTCCTTTAGTAATCAATCTAAACATTATTTGTGGACAAAACTCCTCTTCCAGGTTAAATCCTATGTGTGTGACCCTGCAGGTCCATTTCACGTTGGCAGTGAAAGTCCATAACACTTATGACTTCACAAACAAAGAGCGGTTCCTAGTCACACATCAGTGCTACCCAAGTGAAATAGAAAGTTGGAGAACAACTTTCAATCCTACAATCCGTGAATGGTGTTATAGTGAATGTATAACTCCTTTGTCACAGATATCTCGAATGAACTCGAGGCATGGAACAATCATCCTGTCATCGTTCACTCACTTTCTTGATCTCAGAGTAGATTGGAAGAGATATGTTATGACATCAGTATCACATACTGATTCACACATGCATGCACGCCTTTCTCAATCCTACTCATCAAGTGGCCATGGATATCAAACTCCCTCAGGAGGGACAAATCCCATATCTATCACTGACCCCTCAAAATCCCCATGTGTCAAAGCCACCCAATCATCACCTTTATAACAACCCATGTTTTAGGACTGTGTTTGATGATGTCAAAGTGTGCCCAACGACATGTGTTGAGTGTAGTGATTTTAGGTCAAAGAATCACACTCACCACCATCACTGTGAGTACTAACTGTGACTACCATGTCATGGTTCCATGTGTCAAACTCACGGTGGGTCTGTCTGATACACTTGTTCTCTAACAAGTACCTATGTGTTTGGTTTGATATCTCTATATCATGACTAATGAGATTCTTTCATCAACCAACACCACAATCTAGTCTTGTGTGTCATTGCTGTCTATCTACCTTCTACAATGAAATCTGACTAGGGACATAACAAGAATGTACAAACTCTTAGCAAATGTATGATGTCATCGTTCAGGTCCTGAACCTGAAAGCATACTTCATTGAGTACTGTCATTCTCTAGACATTCAATCTGTTCTATCACTATCTCATATGACTGAACTAGAAAGAATTGGAAGCTTTCCTTTGATGTTTATCAAATCAATCTTAATGTATCCCACCAATCATCCCATGATTGGCTCTCAGGGCATACATACCAACATCATTAACCTTCATAGAGGATGATAAAGAGAAAGATTAAGACTAGTTAGATGTAAGTAGTTGTCTATCATAAAGAACAAGAGTGTGAGAGGATAATAACACCAAATATATCAAAAAATATGTAGCATGAATTTTTTAAAACGTGATACATTAATACTATTGTAAAACAACCCTCCATAAATCTACATTTTCTTGTATGTGATCGACATTTTCTTTTTCTTTTTCAATGTTTCAATTCATGACTAAAGTTTGTTATGTGTATCAAGTATTATTCTCAATTCTCTTAACATTATGTACATATCTATACTACTATAAAAAGAGTGAATCTTTCTAGCTAATTACAGTTGTGCCATTATCTGCACTAACAAAACTCCCCAACCAATCAGATCACAACAAATTTAAAATACTGCAACCTCCTTAATTCTCTCTCTTCTCACAATTTTTCAATCTTTTTTTTTTTTATTTTTAATTTGTTTTCCTCAACACGGAACGCACCTCGCTACATTACGCCCCCCACCCCCACCACGTTCATGTTACTTCCAATGTCCACGTCTTCTCCTTACTCCACGTCCCATCCTCCTCTTTAACTGTCATTTCGGATAATCCTTTCCTTATATACCATTCTCTCCACTACTATCTCAGAATCTCTCCTTACGCGTAATAATATCTATCTCTCTCTCCGAATTTGTTATTAGGGTAAACACCATTCGGTTTCTATGCATGGATCCCGGCCCATGTGTCTCGCAAGTCGGTATCACAAATTTTGCCAAAATCATCGAGTGGGCATGCTAAACCATCAGCGTGTTCGTCTTCTACTGCCCCTAATGCTAAACCATCGGCGTGTTCGTCTTCTATTGCCCCTCCATGGCACACCTCTGAAGTTGTCTGAAGGGAAGTACCTTCCAGTGATGTGCACGCTGCCTATGGAGGTGTAGTTCCTCATGTACTTAGATGGGATACTCCGAGTGCTAGCACAGCCGCATCGACCAGCCTCTATTCTGCCCTTCCAACTCACAGACTTTGAAGAAGTTGCTTGACCAACAGTCCTTTCAAATGGTGTGTATCGCTATTCGTGAAGGCAGAATATCTCATTAGCTAACAGAATACTTTGATTTGCCAGCATAGTCGTTGTATCAAATTTGAGGGCCTTTATGGGCTCCCTCTACTCTTTCTGCATCCTACAACTTCACACCGTAAACTTAAAAGTCCAACTTAAGTTTTGGGATCTTCAAATGGGGGTTCAAAATCCTGTGCCATGCCAAGATGAAGCTCATGACGTTTTGTGACCTCTTGTGTCCTTACCAGGCGGCGTTCACCAGCTGGTCTCTATTTCTAGATCTGATAGGACTTCTGTGAGTGGTGGTTTTCTTTTCAGATGTATTTTTTATTACATCTAATCTTCCAATTAATAATATCTTATTAATGATTTGCAATCACAAATTTTATACGGTGATATACGGGTCATTGTATGGAGACGAGAAGATCAAATCACAATGTATTTGTCAGCATGTCCTAATTTTTGCCGACCATATTTACTGCAGCAGGTGCAACGACAATGGCCAGAGACTCACAAACTCACATTTTTTTTTCTGCCTTTCAGGCAACGGACATGCCAAGATTCATTTTACATCACACTCTTATTATTCGGTCAGATACGAGTGACTGGATTGAACAGATATCTGACATTGTATCATTCTTCTGCGCTCCGGAAATGTTACTACAAATTGTACCTCATTGTTACTTGCACCGGTGAGTGAACAAATACTTAAAATCGTTTTGTTTTGTTAGCATATTAACATATTCCAGGGCTTACACGATGTTCTTACCAATATGCGGGTATTTATTCTTATTCTTTATGTTGGCAATGGTAATAACTCTTCAAAATCATAACACACTAATATGTTAGCAGCAAGGACATTTTGAAACACATCACCTTCCCATTCATGCGCAAGGACATGTAAATGGACCTCCCTGTCAATGTATGATTCTTTGAAACATAGGTTACTGCCAAGTCACTCATTGTTAGACGTCAAATTGAAATATTAAGTATGAAAGTGACAACTTGACATAAAGTCTCTAGCACAAAGTCATACTACTTTGGAATCTGATATGTATTTTAGTTGTATATATGTTCTTGTCTATCATATTATATCCGGTTATATTTATGTATCATACATTGCATAAAATTAGGTACAAATTATATTTAGCTTCTTGAATGTTACTTTCTTATTTCAAGTACACGTTCTTAATACTCCACCATTCCATGTATGTGAGTTGGAACAATGGCACGAAGTACATGACACACAATTTCTTTTTAATTATCCCAAACAACATGTGGTCACTAGATCGAGACTAAAAGTCAAACGAACCTAATATTATGTAGTATGATAATCTCATAAATTCCTTTTTCTATGAACCGCGTTTTAAGAACTCTTTGCAATGCACATAATGATTACCTTCAAAAGCCTATATATGGGCGTCTGATTAAGTGTCGGTAGTTATAGTGACAACATTAACTTACAGACCCAACTGTTTTGGGAGGTGTTACCTTTAGTAGCTTGTAACACTGCTAAATGATCAATGTCATATGGACTTTGGTTTTTTGTGTTTGTCATGGTGTTTTTTCTAAATCTCAAAGCGTGAATGAGAACAAGGGTGGCGTGCTTTGCTTTGCAAATGTGTGAATGGTTTATTACCTTTTTAGTTGATTGAAACAATCAACATAATCTCGATATTTTTATATATGGTTGTACAAATAAGTAAAATAAATTTTTCTTGACGTAGTCTTTGTGTAATTTTTGCATTTAATTTTATTTTTTATTTTCTTCCAAATTTCTCTTTCTACGACGTAATTTGAACACTTTTATTAGTAGTACATAATCCCTCCTCATGCCATGTGATAAATAAAACAAACCATGTTTTATTTATAGTACCATATCCCCATTTCTTTCTTTACCATGGACAACAAAGTAGCTTCATCATATCAATATTATACCACAATCTTTCTCATTTATTATAAAATAACATCCTTATATTATGATTTCTAAAGTTATAAGATAAATATTTTACTTCTAGATTATAATTCCAATCATGTGTTAATGATGTATCATTTTTGGTATGCAAGAAATTTCCCAATTGGATGTTTATATATAATCGAGCATTATAAGAAACAAAAATTGTTTACTAATAGGCTTATATTCCATATTGAACTACATATTCCCATCGTCATTCCATAGGATCAATAAAACATACCATGTTGTAGTTACACTACTAATCACCATTTCTTTGCCTTTCATGAAATATGCACTTACTTCATCATATGACTATTATACCGAAATCATTCTCCTTGCTTATTATTTTTTCCATATACGATGGTTTTAAAAGTTGAAAATAAGTTTTTTTTTAATTCTAATGCTTTATCATGAAACAAAATTGTTCTTTTGTTGCAAATTTTGTGTATATTTGAGAATTTGAAGGAAAGAAAATGTGAAATTTGGTCCATCTTGTTCATATTCCACAACATAACCTCCTTCCCATTTCTTTTGATGAATAAGATATACATTGTTTTGCTTACACTATCCCATCCCCATTTCTCATCCACGAACAATAGACTTAATCATATTAATATTATGCCACATCTTTCTCTTTTATTTTAGAAGCATTACTGCCATTATGGATGGAAATGTCATTAACTATTTTTTGTACTACTAAATTTTAATATTAATGCTATATAAATGTTGTCGTATTTTTAATACATAGTCATCATTTCTTGTTTGCAAATTAATGTTAGAATTAGCATTACACAAATAAATATTATTTACTTTTGGCCCCATTTTCCATATTCCAAATATAACTTCATTCCAATTCCATTGTACCAACGAACCATACGTTATTTTGTTTTACACTATCAATCCAATGTCTTTCTCTTTTATGAATAACACTAAATCTGTTTCATTGATATTTTACCACAACATTCTACCTTTATGTTTATTAGCCTTAAATAATGGTTTTATTTCATTTATCATTATATTACGGTTTGGGAATGTCATTTGTTAAGATTTTTACTTGTAAAATGTAATATCAATATTTCATTAGTGTTGTATTATTTTTTGTATACAAGCATCATTTATCATTTTCAAACTATATATAGAATTGAGAATTTTCCAAAAAAACATTGAAGTAGTTACATTTAGCCCATTTTGAGATTTAATAACATAACCTCATTCCCACTCCATTTGATCAATATAGCATACAATGTTTCATTTACACTAACCCAGCTCCATGTCTTTCTCTTTATTGAAATAATACAATAATTTCATCATATTAATGTAAGCCACACATTTATCCTTATTTAAAAGCAACCTATCATAAAGGGAAGGAATTAATCCACATGCATTTCACATGGAACTTTACTATAAATTAGATAACCACTTTCCATTTAATAATTTGTCTCCATGAACAACCGTTTCCCATCCTTGTAGATCTTGCCCAATGTCCCATTCTATAATACCCTTAGTCACATTTTTCATTGTTATTGCAGTGCCTTTTTCCCCCATTGATGCTAACATTGCTCCCTAAAGCAAATGATTGTGGTAGGCTATGAGGTAAATCAACATTATTTAAGTCTATAATCATCCAAAAGACGAAGTGAATGACTTACAAACTAGGCATGACCTCTCATCTTGTCAGGACATCTCATTGTGTTACCTCCTACAAGGAATGGCATGAGCTTCTCAAAGCATAGATAGCAACATGGAGTTTGATTGATTGTCGACCTAGGTCAAAACTCATTTCAAAGATCCCTTTCATATAATGAAAAAATATATTCTAAAACAAGAGTTTTATTAATGTGGGAAAACACAATATAACTTAACATTAACAATAATACGCACACACAACCATTTCAATAACTTTGAATGCATTAGATGGTTAAGCATGTGACATTTATTTAAACAAAGTATATGTTTCTGAAATTAATTTTCTTTGTTAGTAAATCTAATATATTTAAACTTACCTTTTATAAAAAATAGAGATACAAATCTAAACGCGTGTTGCACTTTTTCACATTACAATCACAAAATCCTCAAAAAATGTATATTTAACTTATAATGGTAAAATTATCTCTTGTCTATTAGCAAAATTTATTTTGTCATTAAACTTGAAAAAAATACAATTAAAAAATGTATTACAGTTCAACTTTTGATCTTATACAATAGTTGCAAACTATGCATATTAATTTTGTTAGAATTATCAAATTAAAATTTTGCACTAAAATAAGACACGTTCATGTGAACGTGTGCATTTACTAGTATATATATATATGTATATATATATGTATATATATATATGTATATATATATATATATATGTATATATATATATATATATATATATGAATTATTTTTTCTGGATAACCTTCAGGGCTTCAACCCACTCCCAAACACTATATTCAATCAAAATTAGTTGACGAATTGGGTTGAGAGAAACAAGACATAAGCCACTTAAATGGAAGTTTACTATCTTTCTCTTTGGACGTGAAAAATTATTCATCCAATTTCTCTATTCTTTCTCTTCTCCAAAATTTTGCATGTATATATCTGAGGTCAAGGGTTCAACCATGCATTGGTTAGATGTAAGGTTGTGTTAGGATGGGCTTGAAAATAGAATTATTTGTTGACTAATAATTTTTTGCACTACTGATGTATTTGACAAACAACAACAACTAAACCAAGCTAGACATGCTTGTTCCAGAGTCATTGGTCTTATCTAGTTGCAATATCTTGAAAATGATTGGCATGATGTGATTAAATTCTTCAACTTCCCTAAATTGATGTATGTGTCATGCTAATCCTTTATATAAGTGTATGTGTTCATTTTTTTAGGACAAGTAATTGTTTAATCTTAGGGTGACTTGATGTGTATTTTGATATCCACTTTTAGACCAATTTTGGTTTCATTTTCAAATCAATTTCACTCAAAAGTCACTGTTAATAATGCTAGATTTATCAATTTGTTAGTACGCCACTTGTTCCATGGTTTGAATGGAAGGTATCATAGTTGAACATCAAAAGAAGGATGAATTAAACATCATTCAACCATCATCATGTTTCCCAAAAATCCCCAAAGTTTGAAGTGAATTCCTACAACATCTCAGAGTAACACGCCATGTAGGTCAACCAGCACGACGTGTCTATAGCAAGAAAAGCCCTATCTACAACAAGCAATTGATAGGCCACGTTGGCCAACCAACACGTTGTGTCACCTCATATTCAGAGAATTTGAAAGCCATTGGATCCTAGCAACACAATGTGTGCTTATCTCAACACGTTGTGTCCTCCTGTTCAAGATTTTTCCAGAGTTCTCTAGCTTGTAGCAACATGATGTGTTTCAACCAACACACCATGTCATCTTCGATCGAGGCATTTCCACTTCAAAAATTGTAAGTAACATGCCATGCTGACTTGCCAACACCCCGTGTTACCTACAATTTCTTTTCAAATCAGAAGAAAATTACTCCTCACTTTTAGATATGAACCGAAACCAACTTAGGATGGTGACCAAAAATCATTTGACACAAAACACAACTAGAGGAGAGCCCAGAGGAGTTGGAGGTAATATTGGAGAAGAGTAGTGATTACTGAAGAGAGAATCAACTTTTTCCCCTTTTCTTTTTCAATAATTGTTGTGGAGTTCTTCATTCTCTTTTCCATCCACTAGGGAGAGAAGGTTGATGGAGAAGTGTTCTAGCAAGGATGAAATTATGACTTCTAGCCAGAGTTCGTCTTCGTTGTAATACTCCTTTAGATATTTTCTTATACTTTTCTCTTTCACCGTGTCCTATGCCACTTTTTCTGCCTGTATTTACATCCCTTAGCCATGGACCACTAACTCTTATTCTTAGGTATGGTAGAGTAACTCCTGTGTCATAAATTTATTGAACACAAATTTCATACTTAGTACTAATTATTACACTGTTCTAAGGTTCATTAGTGTTGATTTCTTCATACATACTTGGTTGACCACTTTGTGTGTATGATTTATGCTCTTTGTATAATCAAGGTAGATATGCACATGAGCAAGGAGATGTACCTTAGTTGCTCAACCTTGACCACATGAGTGGCTGATAAGTATTGAGGAGTAAGGTTTGTAGTCCAAATCAGAGTGTATCCACAAGAGTGGTATATAAAGTTAGGGTTGTTCTACACTACCAAGAGGTGGGTGTAGGACACAAACCTCCCTAAATGTTTTTGTTAATAAGTTCATTTTCATTGTTCTTCTTGTTATGATGTGGACGTGAAACCATATTCTAAAGATCTTCTCATATAAGTGTAATCTTTGAATCAAATGATCCCTTTTCTAGTTTAATTCTTTCTAGTTAGTTTAGTTACTTGCAAGGATCCAAATCACCTTTTGTAAATCGATCTAGATTGTTGAAGTTTAATACTCTTGTGTTTAACATAATCTTTCTCTTTGGATGATCACTGAATATACTACACACACTCGTATACTTGTGAGGTTGTACTCGAGTTATAAATTTAAGACTTGTACATATGGCATAGCACTCGATATTTGACAGATTGATAAATGAATGGATTAAATAGGTAGGAGAATATGCAAAATGTGGAATAAATCAGATAGAATTCATAATTATCTAAAGAATTGATCTGATTGTGACCATTGATCAAGTGAGCAAAAATGAGTTGTCATTAACCTTCATAGAGGGAGAGAAAGAAAAAGATTTCAAATAAATCGATGTAAGTAACCTCCCATTTAAAAGAACAAGAGTGTGATAGGATAATAACATCAAATATTCCAAAAAATGTGTAGCATGCCTTTTAAAAAAAGTGGGTACATTAGTACTATTGTAAAAGAACACTCTACAAATCCACATTTTCTTGTATGTGATTTACTTTTTTTTTTAATGTTTCGACTCCTGACTAGATTTTGTTACGTGTAAAGTGAATTATGCTGGTCTCTCTTGAAAAAATCTATACATACCTCTTCATCTACGAAATAATTTTCTGGATGACCTTCAACCCACTTCCATACACTATCCCGATTTCGAATTAGCTGATGAATTGGGTTGACGGAAACAATGGATATGGCAATTTAATGGAATTTTACACTCTTTCTGTTTGAAAACGGCAAACCATTGATCCAATCTCTCTATTCTTTCTGTTCTCCAAAAATTTTGTATGTATTTAGGCGAGGTCAAAGTGTTCAACCACGCGTGGAGTATATGTCGGGTTTGTGTTAGGATAGACTTGAAAATAGAACAATTTGTTGACTAACAATACTACTTTTCACTATTGATGTTTTTCACGAAAGGGATGCAACTGAATCACCCCGGTCATGCTTGTTCCAGCATCAATATTGGTCAGACACGGTTTGCGTGCAGAAGAAAACGGTGACGACGAGTGTTTACTTACTGTTGGATGCATGTAGCTCGTCGTTCTACTTTTTCTTATGATTCTGTATTCTATTTTCTTCGTCAACGGGGAGACCGGTAGAACAAGTGGTACACAGAAATCAAGTCGGAAAACAGACATGAATCGTTTATTGGGATTTGGAACAACATCATTATCGGTTCTTGGGTGTGATTCTTTACCCCTAAACCAGAAACAATTCTTTTCCGGCAGAGCCCCTGGCTAGCTAGCCGTCACACCTCCTGCCAGTAGGCATGATGATATCAAAGGCGGCGCTAGCTCTGCTTCTTTTGTTCTCCGTCCTGATCTCAAACACGCAGCAGCAGCAAAAGGAGAAAAACAAGATCACCCCAGACCAGACAATCAACGGCACCGGCTTCCTGGTTTCTCCCATGGGTTACTTCCGCCTCGGCTTCTTCACCCCGGGGAGTAGCAAGAACAGGTACCTGGGGTTATGGTACAACAACATCGCAATCCAGACCGTGGTGTGGGTCGCCAACCGCCAACACCCCATCCCACCGGAATCCTCCACCACCGGCAAAGGAGTACAACTCAGGCTCGACTCCAACGGGACCCTCCTTCTGATGAACGACAACGGCACGGTTGTCTACTGGTACACCAGCGGCACCAGCAGCACCACCACCTCACCGGTCGCTCGACTCCTGGACAACGGGAACCTACAGGTGATCGACTCCGAAAACTCAATCCTATGGCAAAGCTTCGACTACCCATCCGACACGCTTCTCCCCGGTATGAAGATGAGCTACGACCAACGCACAGGCCTAGAAAGGCGTCTCACAGGTTGGTCATCCCCAGACGACCCATCACCGGGCAACTTCTCCATGGGCATCGACGTCAGCGGCGTACCACAAGTACTCCTCACAACCACCGACGGTCGACCGATATGGCGCACAGGTCCATGGACCGGAGAACGGTTCAGCGGGATCCCAGAGATGCGTTCCTACTCCTTGTTAAACTTCTCCTTCGTCTCCAACCCCGGCCGAGAGACGTACTACCAGTACACAACGGCCAGCAACTACCCCATCATCTCCCGCCTCATCGTCAACACTTCAGGGATGATGCAGCGGCTCGTGTGGGTCCCGCGTACTGGTCATACCGGAGTATGGAGCACCTACTGGTTCGCACCAAAGGACCAGTGCGACGGCATCAGCCCCTGTGGCCCGTACGGCGTCTGCGACTCCAACGACGCGCGGCACGCGCCGGTCTGTAGCTGTTTAAAAGGGTTCCGACCCAAGACGCCGCAGTACGGTCTGTCTTGGGTCAGCACCGGCGGGTGTGTTAGAAATACGCCCACTGGCTGCTACGGTGGCACCGACGGGTTCATCTTAGTGAAAAGGGCGAAGCTGCCGGACACGTCGAATGCAACGCTGGTTGGGAAAGGGTCCATGAGTTTGGACCAGTGCCGGGCGCAGTGTTTGGGGAATTGCTCCTGTACGGCGTACGCATCGGCTGATATCACTGCCGGGTACGGCCAGAGTGGGTGTATCATCTGGACGAGCGACCTGACAGACCTCACGGTGTTTGGGATCAATGGACAGGATCTGTATGTCCGTCTGACTGCCATAGAATTAGGTGAGTCCATGTTTAACACTTGTTAATCTTCTGGATAACAGTAAGTTGAATGCGCTGCTAAGTTAACGAAGTTGATCAACTTCAGTGAAATTAATTTACAAGAGGGAGAGATTTGTTATCGACATAGTAGCGCTTAATCAAATATCTAGATTTACGTTTGTTTCCACAGCAGTCACTTTCATTTCATCAACGTGTTGCGTTCTTGACGGTTCGCCAACTTTCTACAAATCTATGGAAGTAGCAGTCAACATAGGCTTAGATAACAGCTGATAGAGTAGTTGGGTCTTGGGTGTTTTTTAGGAATAAAAGAAAGAGTTTTCTCAAAAGTACCCCATTTTGTTAGAATCACTCCCCAGCTTCTTAGAAGTCTGGAGTAACTGTTCTCCACATACTTCGTATCATCCTTCCGTCCAAGTAGCTGGCACATTTCCTTTTTCTAACTATACGACGCTCGCACTACTCGTCTTAGTTTAGCTCGTTTATCTAATTATTTTTCTTTGCTAATGTATTATTCATAAAAAAATATAAATGTTCTTTACGATACTACTAGGATGCTAAAATTAAGTCTAGCTCGTTCGTGTTGGAAAAGTCTGGTCTTGTTCACTGATAATCGGACTCGAAATTGTAAAGTTTGATTTTAGTTGGATCCTAGCCACTTTGTCGGTCACTGAAGCGTCTCATATTTAATAAATTTATCTCTTGAAATTAGTGTGGATCCGGATTTCTATTTGTCCATTCAATCGGGTATAGTCGTTCAGATGAAAACTTACAAATTTGACATGTCAAAATCATAGATATGCATTAACCCCATAACATACTCCCATGCGAAGTTGTCAAGACCCACGTTCCATAAATGAACCCGGAGCCGAGCTAGGTCAATATTTTTGTGCTAAATTTTGAATTGACTTGGGTTATTAAAATAGAAAAATTCTAGCCATAGTCACATGTCTACCCGCTTGCATATCCAGAATATGGGAAAAAATGAGATTTAATGAATCTCAGGGATGTTCCACATGTAGCCGTTATTACCCATACAATTGTCATGAAAGTACATGCAAAGTCCAACTATTGTATTCATTCCCTAACTAATTGCACCTGTGATATCTCAACTCCACCATACATTACGAACAATATTTAGAATTAAATTTATGTTCGTTTCTAATTTTATCCAACTCATGTACTGTAAACGCACATACTGTACACACGTTTGTTGATACTTTTTGTTGTAACTTATTTGATAGGTTGTGTCTAATGCCGTTATATATACAACAATATAATTTTTAAATTTTAATCATGTACACAATATTTTACACAACGTTACATATTGTGATATTTGCTCATATATAATCACTATCATTTTAACTCAATGTTTACACACTATACATAATTTATAGTACAATATGTACAGTACAAGATGTAAGGTACTAATAACCGTATATTACATGTAGCCCTCAAATTTTATTACCACTGCCGCACCCGATATTTGTATCTTTAATAGATACGGTGCAAGACGTATAATATGATATGTCTAATACTATCATCATTTGACATTACATTTAGATGTACAGTACGAGACACACAATATGAGCGTGCAATATAGAATTATATTTTGTATATATTTAGAATGTAGTGCTTGCCAAAATTGCACACAAGAAGTACACTATTAACAATCACATTGTACAAGAATACAATACTGACAACCACATTTTGTATACATTTAAAATGTAATGTTTGACAAAGTGTGTACAACAAATAACTTTCAACCACGTATTATATACGCATGTACTGTACTTGAATCGTGCTCCTTTTAGATTCCGAAGCAAACTACCTTCTCTTATCTATTTCTACAATGAATCTCTTCATATAGGAAAAAATAGGAGTTCAAGCAAAAAAGAGAATGAAGCTGGAGAATGGAGTTGCAAGAGAGAAAATGAATTTTTGTGAGAGGATTAGGGAGAGAATTTTGGGTTTCTTTAACTTTTGCATGGAGTTAATTGGTGTGGAGTTAATGTGCATGAGAGCAAACAGTTGGACCAGACTTTTGTAGGAACCTAAGAACTAGGTGTGTAAATAGGTATATAAGTTGTTGTGGGTAGAGTAACTCATCAAAATATTACTCAAATTAGGTCTTTCTTTTTAGTTTGGCAGATTGGAGTACACATGTTCAAAAACTGAGTGTTATTTCAAAAAGAATTTATGATTTACCTGAATAATTGAAATTGTTTGATAAAAGAGGTAAATTAAAATATGGGAAAAATAATAATTTACAATTTGGATGGCTTCCATGCATGTTTTAAATTTGGAGTTAAAGATAAATTCTAACTATAAATCTAAAATGTGTCGTCACTTTAACGAATGGGTGAGGAAAAATGCGAAGAGAGTAGGGTTGTCAATGGGTAAGGGTTAACCCGTTTATCCTTTACCCATACCCTGTAGGGGAAGGGTAAGGGTAAATGATTTTCTTACCCTTTACCCACCTACCCGCTACCCTCTAACCCGCTACCTTAGTGGGTAAGGGTAAGGGTAAGCCATTACCCATACCCTCTAACCCGCAACCCGCCAAGACTTATGTAAAATATGTTAAATATATAGTCATTGTGATGTTTAAGTCTATGTATTATTTAATATTATGTGGTCATCATTTGATACAATGCATGATACTCTTATCTATTTCTTATGTAGCTAACTTGATTGTGTATACAACACCATTTACAACAACTTTTATATTATATTGTCATATAATATCATTTTTGTATATCATCTTTTTCTTTTGGGTGTGAGTTATTTGTTCATACATTAATATTAGGATTACTACTTTTTGTACATGAGCAACCCTTTCCTTGTGAATAGAATCATGTTTAGTTAATATACATTATAGAGCATCTTGATATGTCAATCAAATGTATAAATATATTAGGCAAACCATTATTAATAATATAAGAACAAACTTTTGGAAGACATAAAAATTCCCCGCTTCACCCTTACCCTCCCCGTTTACCCTGTGGGTAAGAGGGTAAGGGTAAGGGGAGGGTAAGGATATCGGTGGAGTGGAGAATTATCCATACCCTTACCCGCCACAGTTGGTGGGTAAGCGTAAGGGTAAACCCTTACCCTCCCCATACCCTCCCCCATTGACAGCCCTAGAAGAGAGGGGGTTATGTAAGATTTTGAAATGGTAGGGAGTATTCCTCAATTGACTCTAAAGTAAGAAGCTATTTTGAAAATTGGTCTTAAATAAGCCCTTTTTTTTCAAGCAGGACCACTAACTGAATGAACTTATCTTCTGACACATATCACGACACCTATGTATCTAGTTATGGAACACAACGAGTACTTGGTCCTCCAAGCCGTCCTGGAAGGGCATTAAGGCTGAAAATGAGTGAGGTGTGGTAAAGTAAAGACTTATGCTTACTCATACTCGTATCAAAATTGTGGGTAATGAGTTATTTTCTCCCCGACAACTTGTACATTATCTTTATTCATATATGCCTACCCGTAGGGTAAATGGCTAGGATAGCAAATGAAACAAATAAGCCAACATGAAGAGATAAATGTAATGTTTCCAATAATAATTTCATTAAGTATTTTCTACATCAAACATCAGATATACTTAAAATTAATTTTATATAGTAGTAATAGTGATATACCAAAAATGCTAATATTGTTAAACATTTAGTTTGCAAACAAGACTTAATTAACTTTGTTAGTTTGTTTTTTAGTTATTGGTTAATTATTTGTCTCTAGTATATCAATATAAAGGCATGATACGATGTCGATTGTCTGAAGCTTCTGCAATCAAATAATAGTAAAAATTAAGAATACTAGTAGCTAGATATGCTGGGATTTTTGTAGACATTGACAATTGTATTATAATATAAAATTAATAGCTTAATTTATATTAATGGGTAAATGAGTAAAACCGGTGAGGCAAAGCTTCTTTCTTAATCTTATCCTCTTTAGATGCGGATAAAGAAATTAAATAATAAATTAATGGTGGACAAAATATATGTTTGTCATCATCCTATTCTATAGGATGGGCGACGTCCACTTTATAGGAGTTTGTGCTTTGAAGAGGATCTAGAAGAAAATAATGTACTTTTATTGACTGTCCTAGAGAATAAGTATAGGATGCGGGCTTCGTGAAAAGGAGTAATACTGTAACCATTTATCCTCAAGTGAGGAATTCAGTTCCCGATTCTTTCTTAACGTCGTTGTTCACACCTAGGGCAACTGTCCGGCGTCGTCGTTGATGGCAATGTCTCGTCTAACATACGGTAAGAATTTTCGAAAGAAAACCAAACAGTCACAGCAGACACGCAATGAAATTCCTATTTGACCATCGATCTTGATCCTTGCAGATTCCTCGTCCAGCACCCACGGCAGGAGGGTGCGGTTTAGTGTCATCCTGGTGTCCGTGCTCGTTGGAGTGGCGCTGCTGGGCTGGCTTGCATGGGCATGGCGAAGGCGCAACAGGAAGATGAAAACAGGTAAGTAGAGGGTAGCTACTTAGCGGTGCTGAAACATACTGATTCTTATTTTAATTTAATGAGCTGCCATTACTAGGTGCACAACTTCAAGATCAGAGCGACGGGGTGCCGGACGACTTGGACCTCCCGCTGTTCGAGTTCAGGGCCGTCGTGGTCGCCACTGACGACTTCTCCGACGGGAATAAGCTCGGGGTAGGAGGGTTCGGACCCGTTTACAAAGGCACGATGGAGGACGGCCAAGATGTGGCGATCAAACGGCTTGCTCGGACCTCCATGCAGGGCGTGGATGAGTTTATGAACGAGGTCGTGCTGATCGCTAAGCTCCAGCACAGGAACCTCGTCAGGCTCCTCGGCTGCTGCATTCAGGGAGAGGAACGGATGCTCATCTACGAGTACATGCAAAACGGGAGCCTAGATGCCATGCTGTTTGGTATGCACTCCAAATCTGCTGTTACGGATTGATGTTCCAGATCGCAGTTTCAGAACATCCCAACCCCACATCTAATACAAAATCCCACCCCTAAAAAAATTAATGGAGTGTTTTTACGGTCTCAATTAATTGAAACACACCCGCAACAGTATGTTGCAATAGCGAATCTGGACTAGTTGGTATGTTCCTATATTCTTACACTAATTGGAAAACCACTTACGTGACTAGAATGAAAATTTTCAGACAGAGAAAAAGGCGCTTCGTTGGATTGGAACGCTCGCTACATGATCATCCTGGGTATTGCACGAGGTCTTCTCTATCTGCATCAAGATTCCAGGTTCAGGATCATCCACAGGGACCTCAAAGCCAGCAACATTCTTATTGACAAGGACATGACACCCAAGATATCCGATTTTGGCTTGGCAAGGATGTTTGGAGGAGATGAGACAGAAGCAAATACAAGAAGAGTCGTCGGAACTTAGTAAGCAGACAAAAAAAACTCCTGAGACATCTCTCTCTTTTAAACTTTTGCGATCTCAAATGGAACTCACTCGTCTCTCATAATATAATGGTGAATGTAGCGGCTACATGTCTCCAGAGTATGCAATGGACGGAATCTTCTCGATCAAATCAGACGTGTTCAGCTTTGGCGTGCTGGTCCTCGAAATCATCAGTGGGATGAAGAACCGAGGCGTTTTCCACGCCCAACCAGAAGAAAACCTTCTCGGGCATGTACGTTTCGGTTCCCTTACGCTTCACTTATACCATCATCCTATTTGCCCTAGGATGAAGTACAATGATCTTGCACCTGCAGGTCTGGAGGTTGTCGAAAGAAGGTGCTGTCATGGAGCTTGTGGATAAATCCGTAGGTGACTCCTGCTCCATGTTTGAAGCCAACAAGTGTCTCCAGATCGGACTTCTATGCGTGCAAGAACACCCGGGGGATCGACCGACCATGTCGTCCGTTGTATTGTGGTTGGGGAGTGACAATGCTCTCCTACAGCAGCCCAAACAGCCTGGTTTCACCGTCGGTCGGGGTTCCGTCGACATGTCCTCATCGAATTCGGGTAGGCAAGATTCTGGCAGTGTCAACAATATGACTATCACCAGATTTGAAGGCCGATAGCTAATTAACAACAATCTATCCATACTTGTTGGTTGCATGCACACGTTATACTACAACAAAAGAATTAATTTTTGTAAAGTGTTTTATTGGGACAAATTTTGTAAAATAAAGAAAATTGTATTTTTCTACAATTTTTGATAAATTGTATTTTTCTACAATTTTGATAAATTGCACTCTGTCATTAACGGACAATTCCTTCAGAATTTTTATACATATGAAAGTAACAAATGAACTTGCCCATCTGATGATGAGGCAATGTAATTGTCTAATTACAAAGGGAAAAGGAAATATGATAATAGATACTCTAATTTTAAGAGCAATATTTTTCCTCCAAAAATGTGCGATGCGATACAGATCTTAACTTAAGCTACAAAGTGATATATGTGTGATACCCCATTCGGATAATTTTAAACAAATATATCTACCCCAAGTCGTACATGTAGAATTTAAGCTGGATATATGCGTCCTTATTTGAAGAAATATTTAGATCACACATTTAAATGGTCATATGCATAAAATGTCCAATCTCAACAGTAATAAAAAATACGAATCCAAGATGATAGTTTGGTGATAACCCACATTGTATTAGGTGACACTGTGAATATACAAGCATGAAAAGAAACCACTTTAGTGACAATATAATTTGTAGGATTTTGGCATACCCTCCTTAGTGGATTCTTTGAAGCTCAAATATGGTTTAATGTCCTGATGAGGCTTGGTAATACGTTGCTTGTGGATCCATAGAAATGTTGGCCTAACTAAGTCGCAATGATGACCCTTACAATCACTCTAATTTTAGTTGTTTTGAATTCTGATGATCTGAAAATACCTGTTATGGTGGGGTGAATGTTACATCTTAATTTTTTTTAAAATTTTCTCACAACGATAATATTGGTTTGGTAGATGCAAAACTATGAATATAAAGTTTCTAGTTAGTTGTGAATGACTCACAAGTTATTGAATAGCAATGCCATCTTGAAATATTTGACAATGAATTACAAAAATGAACCATATAAATACCTTCATGGAAATATCATTTATGCAATTGAAGTTAAGTGGATTTTGGTCATTTGGTGGTTAATTGATGCTTGAGATAATGAAATGAATTGTTTGTAAATTTTGAAGGATCGTAGTATGAGACATGTTCTATACTTATTCTATAGGACAACCAATCAAAATACAATATTTCCTTCTCAATCCTCTTCAAAATCCATCCCCCTAAAAATTTAAGGAGAGAGAAGAACCACATGTACATTATAACACAATTCGATTGGATCCTACCAAGTTTCTATGAGGGTAATGATGATAGAAGTCGATCAGATCATTTCAATAGTTTCATAAGCTTTAATAAACAAAGTCACTTTTGTAAGGCTCCTTGGTTTCAACTCTCTTGAATATTCCTATTATGGGTCAAACAGTCTTGTCTGGGAGGCATACTCAATCAACATCTAGTATTTATGGTAATAAATGATTAGCCAAATCTTCATGGCGTTTAGAGTTACGGTTCACAAGTTGTAGATTTTGAAGGAAAAAGAAGTAGTACCACTAATTATATTATGGTGTATGTTGTTTTTATCTAATATAGAATATGTTGCTATGAAAATAAAGATTTTCCTAAATAAGTTGTACTGGTAGTAGGCAGGCATAATGATATGTTTCAATTATTAAAAATGGTTGTTTTCAAAACTTTTAATGCCTATATGCAGGAACAAAAACATTTTTAACAAGTCAATGATGGATAGCATTGTCCTACTTCTCCTTCAAGGCACATGCTTATCAATTATACACATTTTTCAAATGGGAGAATATGAGCATATCTTTTTTATAATTTTATGTGACATGCTAACTTTTTTTTTATAATTATTTGAGGTTCCACCATAAGAGGATGTGTGAATGCATCATTTCTTGGTTAATGAAGTCGAATCCTTCTTCCTCCATACTTTAATAGAGTAGTTAGACACCAAGTCCACTATACAAGTTCCCATTCCATGTCACCTCCTCCTCCTTCTTACCTTGCCATGTAATGTCAGTAACATGAATGATAAGAGGCTACCATTGAATTCATCCATCCCATCTTTCCCATTAGAACATAAGCTCCTTGAGCCTCTTTGTTTCTTTGTCTTCCTTTGCTCTCTCTCCCACTTTTATATGGAAACAACATGTGATGGAATATTTTGATGTGGCATGTGGTAAAAGTGATTGTTTTGTGTTGTGTAGCGGGGGTGGGGGGTTGAAGCGATGGTGTTGGTAGGAACCATTGCTTGCAGTGGAAGGTTTGTGGATATATTAGTCTTAAAACATCAGACATGTTTGTTTTGAGAAACAGATGGATATTGTGTTTGTTTTTTGGTTGGTAACATGTATAATGTATTATGTGACATATTGTATGGATGTAGCATCTAGACATGTGGTGGTGTTTTCCATGATGGGTTTAGCATGTTTGAGTTTGTACTTTTGCAAGAACATGAGGCCAGTGGGATAGTAACATTGTAGGTTACGTGGGGTATGCTGGAGAGTTACATTCTACAATAAGGAGTTGTATATGCCATGACATTCAAGGTTCAAGGATCCCACATGAGTTGATATTTGATTATCTGACATGGTGATTGAGGACCTGCATACAAGGGATGATGTGGATTCCACAATATTATGTAATGAATGTCTAATAGATGATCCTTACTTAGGGACAACTAATACAAAATAGTTAGTACATAGATATAATACAAGAGTATAATAAATTTAAAACAAATAGCTTTAGATGCATGATATAGATTCTTTGTTACCACATGAATGTTTTGTCTTTATGCCTTAGATCATGTGTGAATGAGTCATCTAACTCTAAACTCTATTGGTAATATGAATTGGGTTTTTGGGATAATTTTCTTTAATGATTGTCTAGTTCACTTGGAATAGAAGTATAATATAGAATCTTTTGAAATGGTTCAAAACAAAAGGACTATCTTTTGAATGGTTGATAAGTAAACAACTAAATTTGAAGGTTATATTGTTTGAAATAGTGTTATCTATGACTAGATTTAGAATATGTATATTTACTTTCAGTATAAACTAAAATAGAATATGAAATTTCTATTATATAATTTTTGGTATACATATGAAAGGAATGTGACCCGAGAGGGGATCCACTCCTCACGAAAATGTAAGGAATAAATCCATCTAATCCAAACCCACTGAAAAAGTATGTTGGAATAGGTGTACATTTTTTATTTCTCAAAAGACGGTATACAAGACCAAACTATAGAGCACAATAATAAATCATATGACTATATTCAATTTATAATGATTAGAAAAAGATCTTCCATCAAGGGGCTTACATGAAAGAAAAATTTTAGGATCTAAGTTGAGGGATATCTAAACTATACTATGTTCATCTCCCAAGAGTCAGTTCCTCAAGCTAGTTCCACATTTTTATGTCATGTCCTCTATGTCCTTCACCTAAAGGTTGGAAGCATACCCCATAAGAGAAGACAATATGGAAGTTATCAGCATAAAATTTGGTATGTGCATATTAATACGTGATTGAACAATATAAGGAAAAAATGACATCAAATATAACAAGGCTTCCCACAGAAGAGAATAGCACTATCCAAGTAGATATCAAAAAATTATGAATTTAAAAAGCATGGTTATCAATAAGAAGAAAATTCTTGCCTTAAAATAATATCACAATTCATAAATAGTGTATGTAAACAACATAGACCATGGTTATTTCAAGCAGGGCTAGGACACAATAGGAACTTAGTCAAAAAAGTATTGGGTGGAATACGCACACTGTGGGTGGAATATACCCACCCTTTATATATATGATTGAAATACATATACTCAGGATGGAATACACACATCCAAAAGTATGGTTGTACATATGTATCACTATTAGAAGTAAAATTAGTCTAAACCACACATAATGTAGAGGCAAGAATAAGTTTAGTCAAGCTAAAGGTCTATGATCGAGTACCTAGAGAAGTGTTGTGAATGGTTTTGAACAAAAAGGGTGTGCCAATCCAATATATCGACTTGATTAAAACATGTATGATATCTCTATTGCAAGTGTGAAGACTCTTGGAGGAGAGAAATCAACTTATCTTATAATAATTGGGGTACACCAATGATCCACACTCAACACATATATTTTTATTCTTATTATGGATGAGTTGTCAAACAATGTTCGGGATGATATTCCTTGGTGTATGTTATTTGTTGATGATATTGTATTGATTGATGAAACTAAAGATGGATTGAATGATAAAGTTAAACTTTTGAGAACGAAATTGGAATCAAATGAATGAATGTTTACGGAGAAAAACTAAGTATATGCATTGAAACATCATCAAATTTCATAGTGTGAATGGTGGAGCCAAGTTGGACAAAGTAGACATACCAAAATGCGATAAAGCTTGTTACTTGGGTTCTATTATTTAGATAGATGGGGATGTCCAAGATGAAGTTTTTCACAGTATCACTACATGATTGTTGAAATGGAGGAGTGCAACTGGAGTATTATGTGATTGTAATATCCCTCTCAGATTTAAAAGCAAGTTTTTAGAATTGTTATATAGTCAACCATGCTCTATGTGAGTGAATGTTAGGTTGTAAAGAAATAATGTCTCAACAAGATGAACTTGGCTAAAATATGTATGTTGAGATTGATTTGTGGAAAAATAAGAAAATATCACTTGATAAATGACTATATCAGGAATAAAGTGAGGGTGGCAAGCATTTAGAACAAGTTGCACTAGGGTTGAATTAGATGGTATAGATACATGCAACGCAGATCGACTAATGCGCCAATACAAAATAATGCTATTGAGTCACGCACAATTAATAGAAGTAGAGGAAGGACTAAATTAACATGGGAAGAGCTTATAAAGAGAGATTTGAATCTCAACATCTCTAGCAGAATATGATCCATGATAGAGCATAATGGAAATGAAAGATCCATGTAGCTGACACCAACATAGTTGGGATTGAGTCTTAGATGATGGTGATGATGATATGATTATGATGAATCTTCAAATAAGGATGACGACATCCAAATATTATAATATGTGGTCGACACAAACACACACACACACACACATATATATATGTATATATATGTATATATATATGTATATATATATATATGTATATATATATATGTATATATATATGTATATATATGTATATATATATGTATATATATATGTATATATATATATATGAATCCAATGAGAATATCCTATAAAGTAGATGATCACAAGATCCATAACAAAGCATAATTTCTCACATAAGTCAACCACTCAAAAAAAAGAGAGAGCGTGTAAAGGGTAGTACGTCCCAAAGGACCAAGAGGGAGAGATAAATATGGGTTATTTTCTCAATATGATAAATAAGGAATGGAACATACATCAAGAAATAGGAAATTTAGATTAATTGCTCAATATGAACAAGGGGATGAAGCATACATAAAGATAGAGAGATAGGAATTAGGAATTTTCTCAATATAACTCAAAAGAGATGAAACATACCTTTGTTGAAAACATAAATATCCAATCCACTGCAAGATCAGGGTAAGGGTCACACAAAACATGTATTCATTATATATTATATGAATTAGGATCTCAATATTTCATTCTTATTTTTGTTTATATTCTTAACTAAACTCTTATTGAATTCAAACTATGGTAAGATCAAACTGAGCTATTTCCTTGAAGATGAATCCATCTGATCTTTAACAAGTTGGGTTGAAACTAGACTTAGTAAAATAGAATCCTCATCTTCTCTGGTTGAACAAGGCTAACCATTGACTAGTTGCATGGAGTAAGATTTTTGTATTCTTGGTCATTGTTGAAGAAGAAGACATAACTTCTGATCAATAGTTGGCTTCCAAGCCTAAATGGAGGTCAAAGGCATCAAGGAAGGTCAAGGGTTTGGTTTAGGTTTGCAATATGCAAGAGTACATGTTGTCTACAATGTACAAACTCTTTGGGTTGTAGGTTAATGGTTGTGGTTGTCATAGTATCTTGTGAGTACTCCTAGGTTTTTTTTGCAAAAATCACCATGTATTTTCCTAGAGTTCTTTGAATAGTACATTGACACGAGGAACTAGAGGAGTATGGTTTGTGCATTGTAAACGTGATACTTTGGTGATGTTCTATGCTCCTTTTGAAAGAGGGAATCATGTTGGTATGTATGCCCAGAGAGTCAATCATACGATAATTTTGATGGGGCATTAGGTACCTGATTTAATGATGATAAAGGTAATTTCATCTGTTATGTTTGTCTCAAGCATGAGATGACGAAACAAACATGATATATGTTTAAAGAATGATTTGGCTTTATGATATATGTGTTCAAGTTGAGGACCTGAACAATGAGATCATATGTATGGTAAGATTACATACGTTTTTTATTATGTCGCTAGTTACGTATTACTATGGAAGAAAAATGTATGACACAAATATGTAAGACTAGAGTGTGTAATGATTGATGGCAATATATCATTAGTCATGATATGTTATATGTAACATATACCAGATCTAGAACCCTACCCTAGAAGTTTGACATCTTTGAATTAGCCAAACAAGGATAATCTATAAATGTAATTAGGTTAATAATGAAACCTAAAATGTTTCACATGAAGTGTAACATAATAAATCATGCTTAATAATCATATATGACACATATGGAGGTAATAAGAATATAATTGGATAAATGAAGAACGAATGGGCCTCTAATGGGAAATATGATATATCTCATAAAAGAAGTCTCAAAAGTGAAAATAAACTTCAAATTCATAGTCTACATATAAAAATTAGCCTACATGTCAAATTTCATCTAAATTGGACAACCTTGAAATATTAGGATAAGTTTAGGAGAGAGAAAATGAGTAAAAGGAATAATCAATGAATAATGTGATTATATAACATAAAAATATGAAAATAATGGAAAATTCATATTCAACACATCAAAGATAACTTTTGGATGAAGTTTGGTCCAATTTGGATGTCAATTGTGCAAGTTATGCAATTTTAGGTGCATGACGTTTATGCAATTTGCCCAATTGGGAGGTTTTCTTTACAAATTAGCATATGCATTATAATCCTTATATATTGTGTTACCATTCTATATTTTTTGAACCATAGGGAACTTAGTTGCACCTTGGTTTGAAGGTGTTTCTTTCCAAGGGTATTTTAAGGATTTCCTCTTTATAAATGAGCTTATCTTTAGAAGCTATCAGCCAATGGGGTTACTTTTTTTACTGGAGGTCGATTGGGATGAACTAGAAGTGTCCATAAATTGATATTTTATATTAAATAAGCCTCTATGAGCTGCTCTCTTTCATGGCCATGAAACCCTAGGCTAAGGACACATGGAAAGATCCATGGACACCTCATGCTTGACTTCTTCCTTATCCATAAATGTTTGCATGTCCATAGGCACCCTTAGAATTGGAAACATGGAAAGTAACTTGACACCTCGTGCTTGACTTCTTCTTTATCCATAAAGGCTTGCATTTCCATGGACACCCTTATACATGACACATGGAAAGTCTCATAGACACCTCATACTTGACCTCTTTCTATATAAAGCCATATCTACCACTTCCCACCTCCCAAATTGAAAACTCTTTCTCCCATTCACTTTCCTCCAGCTTATAGCATCATTCCTACTCTATTTTTTCATTAAGGTAATGTACCAAGGTAAAAGTAGATGCCTACCTTGGTGAAGAAGGCTCCTAGGGTTCCAAATTTGCTTTGTTTAGGGTTTCTAAAGCTCCTTCTTGGTCATTTCAACCAAAACTAGTAGGTTTCCTCCTTCCCTTCCCTAGTTTCATGTTCTTAGTCTTCTGTCCACCTTCTTCCATGTTTTAACCATGGCCTTCAATGGTAAAGCCCCACCTAGAACCCATAAAAACCTCATATCCATGTTCTTTTGTTAGATTTTTTCACCTATAAAGTGGAGAAGGTGCTTTTTACTCGAGATAGGAGCTTTGTTGGAGAAAGCAACCTCTGTAAGCTTGGGAACCTTACTTATTGGACCTGTCCACCTTCCCTAGAGGTTCTTTCGAGGCCTAGGCTTGGATCTAGGTCTGAATTGGACTGTTTCGACTCTGAAGTTGAGGTATGATGTATCCCCTATTCTTCTATGTTGAGAAATTCACCTATTCTTATTCATTCTCTTGGTCCTATGGATAATATCCTATACACATTGCTCTTGTCTCTTGATATAATAGTTCATGTGAACTATCTCGCTTATTGTGGTCTTAGATATTCTCTTGATATCTTATCTTGTGCTATGTTGTATGATAAACTTGTTGATGGTATCTTCCCACTGTGATGTGGATGTTTACATGTGGATATGTGATATCTTTTCCCACTTATGTGTGGATGTATGGTTTGTCCATTGTGTGATGGAGACATTTTATAATTTCTGACTATACTTTGTACTTTCCTCTACATTTACCTATTGTGTTACTCAGTAGCACTAGATTAGTATAATTGTATTTTTTTCTCACTTTGATTTATGGCTACATTGTGATATTTTGGATGGTAGATGTGTGATTCCCCATGCTAGTGTAGGATGTGTGATTCCTAGACCATGTTATATATATTTGGATGGTGGATGTGTGACTCCCCATGTCAGGGAAGGATGTGTGATTCTTATCCCATGTCTCACCAGGTTCAAGATGTGTGATCATTGGCCGCCTTTGTTTTTATAATATTCTAGTGTTATGATTATCTCACATGCATGCATGTTGATGATGATTGTACGGGAGTGTGCCCTACTTTGTTTACATGTGCTTGTTTGGTGCAATCTTAATGTTTTATTAATGGCAAATATTGTTCTGTTATCATATGATTTCAATTCCTTTTCTCTTGATACCTATTTGGGTGGTCCTTATGATTTCTATGGGAAGACTTTTATATTTGATGTCCTTTATTCCATATATTGCTCAATTTCCTATTTAGTAGGCACATACCATCCTTTGCTGATGTCATCTATTTTCTCTGCTTGTTGGGGTATGCTTCCAACCCTAGATGAAGGACTTGGATGCTATGGCAAGCAGTTTTGGACTAGCTTAAGGAGTTAAAGTCTGGAGACAAAGTTGTTATGGTTTAGTTTTCCCTCTACTAGATCCTTATGTTGAGTGATACATTGGGATTTTATTATGTTCTTTTGTAACCTTGTGATAAATTGAATATAGTCAACATTTTTATTCCACTTCTATACTTTGGTTGTTTTGAATACCATTTATTAAAGTTTGAAAATTTTGCACCTATTCCAGCATAGCTTTGAGTGTGTTTGTAATGGATGTTTTATTCTTCAAATTTTTAGTAAGGGGGTGATCCCACCTCCATACATTATATCAAGTCAAGAACACATGCACATATGAAAGAATAATGTATTAGACAGACCCACCTTGAGAGTGATATATAGATACCATGGAATGGTAGTCATAATTATCTCTCATAATGATAGTAGTGATTGTGGTTCATAGACCTAAAGTCACTACACTCATCACATGTTTTTCATTGTATTTATACATCATCTAATGTGACCTTGAATAAGGGTAGCCATTAAGGTGATGCTTAGATACATTGTGACACATGGGGATTTAGTGTGAGTGATTTAGATGGGATTTGTCCCTCCTACAAAAGATTGATATGTAGGTCACTAGATAAGTGACAGTGAGAAATGTATGGACATACTCCTGTGACTCAATATGTGCTATGTGAGTTCACATGCATCTCAGACAGTCTTCTTTGTTTCAAGGAACATGGATTGAACATTGAGAGGACAAAAATTCCATGCCTCGAGTTCAATCTAGATATTAGAGACAAAGCAATTATAAGATAAAATTAACACAAATCGTGGATTGTAGGTTGAAGTTGTTCTTTAACTTTCTAAATTACTTTAGTAGTAATGATATGTTTCTAGACACTGCTCATTTATTTTGAGTGTCATATGTTGGTTATGGACACTCACTGCCAATGTAATTTGGGATCTATAGCTTCACACAGGTAGGATGTAATTTGAATAATGGTTTATTCATGAATGATATTTAACTTGATTACTAAATTGTTTAGGTATTCAATTTAAACAACACTGGTTCAAAATTTACTGACTAGACTCTGAACTGACCAGTAGGACCAATTGGTTGGAGTGTCAGGTTAATTGGAGACAACATTGGCTGGACAATGATTGAACCAGGGCATGATCTTTTTTTCTTAAAAAAAATTGTCCATTCTATTCATCTTGTGGCCTGGGGATGAGCTTGGGACATCTCACTCACAAATCGAGTTTCTAACCATCTGGGTGGCCTCTCTTGGACCCAAGGTATGAACTATCGGTTAATGGTCTGAGATAAATAGTTCAGTGATGAATTACCATGTGAAATGATCAATTTGATTTGGATCAAGGATTGATGTTGACATCATGTACTGCATCAATTGAATATTAAATGCTGACTTTGTTCAGAATGAAAAAGTACATGAAATGATAGGTTCATGAAATGAATCGACCAATTCACCTCTGAGCCAACCGGTTTACTATT